>VWYH01008925.1:47221-132740 GCA_013399365.1 Pampusana beccarii | reverse complement strand
TTTTTTTTTTTTTTTTTGTATGTGTATTTTGTGAACAGCTCAATATATGGAAAAGTGGAGATATACTTTGTAATGTAGTGTTTCTAAAGTATGTGGTATTTACTATACAAATCTTTTAGAAATATTTGTCCAAAGAGTGAAGTCAATGATCCAAAAGCTCATTGAAATCAATGGGAGACTTTCCGTTAAATTCGCTGGGCTTTGGTCCAGGCTGTTTGTAATTATAGGTTGACATTTTGAAAGCCGCCTAAGGGAGCTGGAAGCTTAAAGCTGATTAAAATTAACTGGACATCTAGCTTTACTAGGGTATTTTGGAACTCACTACTACAGTTTATATAAATGAGTGACCTGTTTATGAAGCTCAGTTAGTTACATTAGCACTCCAAAGAATCTATAAGCATGTGTCTTATCTTCTATATCAAAGAAATGTGCTTTAGATTGCATTACTTGATAATGGCCATTTTGCTGCAGAAAAAGGTTATCCAATTTAAAAAGAGAGATGTATATATTAAAAATAGTCATAAAATTGACAGGAACTTTTTTACACAATGGCTTGTTTGCCAGTTTAATGTTGTGTTGTTTGGGGGTTTTTTTTGGTGTTTTTTTTTTAAGTATTCTTAAGGGGATTAGAAATATTCAAAGTCTTTGGAAGGCAGAGATACAAAATTTTAAAACTATTTGGGAACAAAAGGACAACATTGTCATTTATAGGGATTCAGAATAATGAGATGTATCAAAATAAGCGTAACACATGTTTAAATAAAATATGTGTATGTGATATGCAGTTCAATAGTGAACTTGATTTTGTTTAACTTAGTCATGAATCCTAACATTATTTTGCAAGATGATTTATTACAGATTATGATGTTATAATGACAGTATTGTTGCTATTAAATCATCAGTCAGCCAGCAGAAACATATATAGAACCAACAAGAAAACACAAAGTGGTCAAATGCAATCAGATCTATTATTTAAACTGATCTCATGTATAAATAAAAATGAAAGAGAAACAATTTAAAAATTACATTTGGGGTAAATATACAGAGGTTGAATAAATAGCTGGTCAGTTGAAACTGGTCATCTGGCTCCTGGAATGGTGAAGTTTCTTCAAGTCGCATTATGTTCCTGTTTCATACAAACATCAGTCTTCTACTTCCCTCCTAGAAAGAGGCTTTGCATTCCACCAGGTAAAATCAGATTCCAAGAGGAACAGTAGCTACTGCATTTCTTTATTAGCATCATGTTACATTTCTTACAGGTCACTTACTGTTTTCTGCTTTTGAGGCAGCTGTTGACCTGCCCTCTTGATTGAAGAAAGGGTGTAATTATTTAATTACAAATTCAAATATATAAAAAAGAAAGGGAAGCTATTTCTTGAAGTACAAAAAGCCCAAAGCAAGGCAAAAAATGTCATGCAGTAAAAACAACAGTACAAAGAGCAGAAAACACCTCTTTAAACTGAATTGGACTGAAGTGCAACTGCTGATGTCTTTACTAAGCTATTTTATGACATCTGCCATCAAACAACACACCTCTGCTACTACATAGTTAGTTGTCTATATGGTATTGCAAACCTTGTACTTGAGACCATTTCTTCTTCAGGACTCATGAAGCTTCTCAGAATCATGCCATCAGCAAATTTCATCAATATTTTCTCATTTTTAAGCCGAGATCACAGCTGAAAATCAAGTATCAACCTTGGGACTGATCATGCATGTCACTGTAGCTCCTTTGGGTCACACTGTTGTCACTGATCCTTCAGCTTCTTATTTATACATTTCTCAGTTCTTATTCTAATCATCTTCTGTAGTTTAACTAAAAATTTTCTACTAAGTATCAAATGTTTTCCTGGCTTGCAAGTAGATTAAATCTAGATTAGACCTATTTCCCTTGTCTAGAAAAACAATTATCTCCTCAACAAGGGAAACCAGGTTAGTCTGGCACAATCTGTCTTTGTCAAATCCAGGTTGCATTTTATCACATTTTCTCTATACCTCCATGCCTTCATTCTATGCTGTTGTTAAACATAGTTCAGACAGAGTTACAGTTGTAAGGATCACTCTTTTTTACTTTCTGGAATAGGTGTAGCATTTAATATTTTTTCTGTTATGTGGCATTTTCTGTAACTTGATGGGTTTTGTGCTTCTACTAGAGGAGGTGCAATACTGTGCCAGTACTCTCATGGTTCTGGGATAACGACGATCCCTCTCAGTTTTCACACACGAAGCACTTAATGTTTTTTCTCCATATCAAACGGTAATTTGTATCTTATATCTTCCCAGTGACCTCACTGAAAATTTACTTGAGCATCAGGCCACAGATGGACCTTTCTTAATCTTTATCATACTTCACTGTACACTGTTTTCAGTTCATTCCAGTTTGCTTTTATTTATAAAGGTATAAAAACGTTGAATTTTATATTTTTAAATTTTTTAATCTAGCTCACTTTGACTTTGGAAAATTCTTCCTTATCCTAAAAGTACTAAACTTGAAACTATAATTTTCTAATCAGTTCCATTTTCAATTCCTTTAGGCTTTTTTTTCCATTCTTTTTTGGCTATTCCCAGTTGGTTGTGGTTTTGTTTTTGTTTGTTTGTTTTTGTTTGTTTTGTTTGTTGTTGTTTGTTTGTGCTTTGTGTTTTTTGTTTGTTTGCTTGGGGGTTTTTTTGTACATTAATTCCTCTTTAGTTCCGCATAGTATCTGCACCTATGTATTTTGGTTTGATTTGTTTTGCTTCTTAAAAATTCATATTCTTCAGATAGTGAACTGTGAATGGAAAACAAGGTTTCTCATTCTGCTTAACTTCACTAAACAGAAAATTATTTTATTGAAGTCTTCACTTTGAATCAAAAGCTTTAAATATTAGTCCATGGTTTTCCTTCAATTGAATTTAAAGTTAATTATCTCATGATAAATCTTTCCAAGGTTATTTTCTACAGGTAGTTTTCAGGCAACATGCTTGCTACTTACTAAGGTCAAACAAACATAGTCTGCAATAAGTATGGTTCTGTCAGGCAAATATAAATGTGTTGGTTACTGAGGCCAAGACCATTGAAACATTAATTTCTTTTTAGCAGTTGTTCTTCAGTACATATCTGAGAAGTCACTCCTAGTGACAGAGTTTCCAGTAGTATTTCCAGATGTCTTTCTGTATGCAAATACAAGCTCACAATTCTGTAACAGACCACGTTCACTGTTTTCCCCTTTCCCCTCTGATATGTGTAGTTTTTTTCTATATTTTTGAAATATCAAAGTGACAATTCATCTCTGCTATTCTTGCTGAAATCTTTAAATTTATCACATTCTAAAGGGACAGCATTATTCCCACAGTTGTACTCTTTCTTTCCTTCTTTCCTTCTTTCCTTCTTTCCTTCTTTATTTCTTTTTTTTTTTTTTTTAAAGAAGCCTGCTCTTGAAAGTTTATGTCTCCCTTGTGTTTTCTTCTCTGTATTCTCGTTATCTTTTTTACTATCCAGCTTGACACTCTGCATCAGTATTGTAAGTTTCCTCATTCTGTCTGAATTTCTTATGCCAGAACTTAAACATTTCACTTGTTTACAGAGATATCCAATATCTTAGTTGCAAAAGATTTAATTTTAACGTTAAACTATTTGACAACTGCTTTCATTTCTAATGATCACAAGTAATTAATTGGTAACTTTGGGTGGGGTTTTTTTAGAGGTGGATAATATTTTTCTCTTCTTATTTTTCTTTAGTCTCCCATGTCCCTTTATCTGCTATTTGCATTCTCATTTACCTTAACATTTTTATTTTTATTTGTAGCTCTATTAAAACTCTATCAAAATAAATGATGGGTGTTAAAATTAGTTACTCTGAGATTCTAGTCTTATGATCCTATTATGACTTATGTTGGCCATAACTGAAGATATATCTATATCAACAGAAAAAACAATCCACCAGGAGAATATTTTTCAAATGACAAACTTTCCTTCTAGCAGCAGCTTTCAAAGTTACCCGTTAATTTTTTTATTCTTGCAGAATGTAACTCGAGATCACATAGTTCAGTATTTTCCCTGTCCTGCAGTTATCATGTTCCAGCTGAACTGTAGTAAGGCTGTGTATGTGGCCTCGAAGCCTTATCCATTTGGGACTTTCAGATTTACAGATCCTTGCAATTTTTTGTCAGCATTGAACTCGATCTCCTTCCCTCTCCAGTGCTCAAATTTACATGGGAAAAAACATGGCCATAAGGGCTGTAAGACCTCTGGCAGTCTAGCCAGAAAAGAAAGAGAAGAAGGAAGATCAGGACTTCACGCATACCACTGTACATACTGTACCTATAAAATACACCATGAAGTCCTAGGTGAAGATGTGGACAAGACGTGAAACGTCTATGCTTCAAACCGACACCATTCTTTGTAGAGAACAAAAACTTCTTCGGACTGTGGACAGATGTGCCAAATCACCCCTAGCTCCTCACTTTCTGTCTTTGATCTTGTCTCTCTAAAGCAAATAACCGCATATGTGAACATTCAGTCATGTTTAAAAATTCAAAATAAAACACCTCAGACATTACCCTTGCTAGGAAGAAGATGAAAGAAGAAAACTGGATATATCTTAGCTACTTTACTCGATGTTCTTTGTGACAATCATACTATATAAAACCTACAGACTATAAAATTGACTTCTGAGTTCTTCACAGTTGTAAATTATGTTACTCTAATAACCTGTCTGGGCCCAGCATAAACAGGAAAAGGACTGATAAACTGAGATTATCCTTTAAAGACAATCAAGGCACATTTTTTACAAAAACTGGTATTGTGCGGCTTCTGCTATATTCAAATATCTTCTATTACCTTCACCTGCCACTGAGGGAGTTCGAAAGTACTTCTGCAAAGCGGGCCACAGTCTCAGGTAGGGCAATGGGAAACTGGGAAAAACATAGCTTGTGGCCACCTGTGAAAAGTAAGCAGAGATTTACTCTGTTCTCCAAGGTGGCACTGAATTATTCATTAAAACATTAATTTCTCCACCGTTTACTAACTTTGCTTCTACCACTATACCTATCCCAATTTCTGCTGCAAATGGGGCATCCAGGCCACAGCAATCCTCTGTACTGCACAACTTTGTTTTGGTCCCGGAATCAGCCTATCTTGGGTACTGAATGAGGGTTGCTTCCCGAAGATGGCATGCTCTTATGTAACGTTTCTTTTTCTTAGTGTGTGCCCATAGGGATTGCACAATTAAGGTTGCTCAAGCAATCTTTACCAAATTTGGATTTATAACATGACTAATTGCAGTATGCCACCGGAAGCGTCTCTCACACATTTATTAGTAATACATCTATGGATGGAAAAGCTGAATCATTTTACAGACTACCAATAACTTGAGCTAATATAGTAAAGGATCAGTTCAGGAGTGCTGGGATCCTTTCCAATTTCAAGGACACAGTACGTTTTTATTGTCACAGATTCTCCTGTCAATCCCTCAAAGACTTTACTTGCTGATCTTATTGTATTCCAAACACTTGAGTTCTTACCTAAGCCTCATTTTCTCCTTCATATCAATTACGACCCTTATTCCTTAAATCCCTCTGACACATTCTGCAACACAAATCCCACCTTTTCTCCCCCTTTTACCTTATAAAGTCCAAGTCTCCCAGTGCCTGATCCCTTTGATACGTTTTCTCACTGCACCTATTCCCCGCAGCTCCATGGTTTGCCCCTACATAGCTGAAATAGTTGTTCATGCTACTGGGCTCAACAGACTCTGCTTACTTTCTCTTATTGTACCCCTGGCTTTAAAATATCCCAGAGTTGCATATACAAGAAAAATGTTATGTAGCCACCCCTCCACCCCTTCCTTGATTAGTATTCTGTGCTTAAGCCATACGAAATCTCTTCTGAGCCTCAAAAAACCTTATAAATTACAATGGCAACAAAAGTCAAATTTCAATTTTCATCCCACATTGTTATCCCCAGCTGCCAAATATCACTCTGCAGCTTCAAATTATATTAACTTTTTAAAAAACTTTTCCCCTTATCGCCCTCTTCCCTTCTCCCTCCTTTTTGATTTATTATCATGAGTGAGACATACTTCTTGCCTCATTCTCAGAAATGACTGGATTGTTTTGGCAAAAAAGACATTCTAACACGTTTTAACCACTTTTGAGCAGACACTGAGGAACATTTCAGCCAAAATGTCTACCAATTGGCAAATTGAAAAGTACTAAAATCAGCATTTTATAATGGAAAGAGTCAGGAAATATTAACAAGCATAGCTACTGGCTCATTTCTGGCCTTCACTAGCTTATTCAGCATTAGCCAAGTAGCACAAAGTCACTGGCTGAAACAGTCAGCTCCACGGAGGCTTTAGTTTTCACAGGTGACGTGCCACTGGCACAGCTGCCACCTCTCTGATTTGCAGTTTTGACTGCCTCTCATGTTACTTGTGGAATTCTGAAGAGGCTCATGCATAATATTCACACTTCAAGCTGGTTTGCAGTGGGGTACCATCAAACCAAGCCCCAACCAACAGGTCTACAATCAGAACCTTTCAAAAAGCATTTCTTTACACCTTTTTTAATTAGACCTCTATCTGGGTCATAAAATACAATCTGTTTTTAACTTAGATATACACATAATAACACCCAGTACCTCTGTTAGTCAGATGTCCTCTTTGCATTTAAAACAAAACCTCCACATCTGTAAAAAAAAACAAAACACCATACAGTAGTATATAGTTATGTTTATCTTCCCACTAATGTGTTCAGTGTTTAATACATAGTAAATAAAATTTGTTGTCAAAGGGTTTAAAAGTAAGATTAGGGAGTGCAAAAGAATTATAGTCCCCTTAGTCCATGGATCCTAAAATACTACTTACAGCAAGTATTATAGCACAGTATGAATATAGAAGACATAGGAATTTTCCCCTCTGGAAAAAGCTATTTTAATTTCCTGTGGTGTGCCACTATATCTTTTGCATTTGATCTGTTTGGAACATCTTCCATTTCATTCTTGGAGGAATACAACAAAAGTAACAGCTCTCAAGTACCTTTGGGGGTGGAAATCTAGATGGAAAAAGGAATAAATAGCTTATCCCCTTACGTAACATTTTGTCTCATCCAAAATCATTACAGCTAAAAGAATTAAAAGATACTGTGAATTTATACTGCTTTTTAGAATTGGTATAATATATGCAGTTAAAGTTTTGCTAGCTGCACATTTTATAAAAGTGATTTTCAATTGATTAAAATTGCATATTAGAGTGTATAACTTTGTATTCTCATAGTGAATCTGCAAAAGGGTGTAGAAGAAAAAGGATTCATGAGAAGTTATATCACCTGAATATTGTACTAGTTTAACCACATGTTATGAATGAATTGGTTCAGATATAGATGTGGTGTTTTCCTTCCTCGCTGGGGCAAACTGGTGATGATCTGAGACAGGAGAAACGCGATAATGTCCAGTTTCTTCTTTCAAAGTTGATTCTTATCTTAACAATAGAAACGAGGCTCATTGCAAATAAGGGAACCATGACTCACTGACTGTTCTGCATTGCAAAGAACAACAGGAGCTTTCCCACTCTCTTGTGTTTACCCTAAGCGTGTAAATTCATGTTTTAGCTTGCACCCCTTGCTCATGCCAAGTTCCCATTTAAGCCAGTGGGAATGTTGAATATGTAAGGAATAGCTTACATGTTTCACTTCATCAAGCTTTCTGATTAAATATTCCAAACCTCCCTTTCCCCTGTTCACAGATCTGAATAACGAAATTTCCCCAGTTCTCTTAAATTTCTTGTGATACGGAATTGTTACACTTTATATCAACTACATGGCAAATCTTCCTTTTCCCTGATCCCATCTGTCAGCTGAATGTTCTAACCAATATAGAACAGACAGGGCAGTGTAGGGCTGTCAGTTGTCAGGATTTTCCTGCTGCATTATGCCACTTTTACCATTTTACTTGGCCAACATAATGGATTTTTCATCTCTTCTTATTTAAATATGAGATGTTTTCACATTGATAGCATTTTCTTCACATCCTCCCTTCAGGAGAAAGGTAAAATATAGTAAACAAAATATCTCCTCCTCTTTTCCTTAAATAGTAAATTACTACTGCAACGAAGTGTTTCATGTTATCTTAAATTTTGCCAGAATAGCATGAAAACATGTTATCGTTTCTTTCTTTAAGCAGTGACTCAAAGAGCATTTCAGCAATAGCGGCAGTGATAATAGTAGTGGTGGAAACTGCACTTAGCAACAGCTCACAAAGAACTCTAGTTAATTTCTGGAAGAAAATTATGAACTAAAATTACATTACCTTCATTAAAAACAAACAAACACTGGGAAGTGAAACAATTGCTTCATTATTTACATGCCTTTTGGCAATCACAGCCATGGGACGCAATAGCCCTCATGAAACATTTGGTCTGAAGGCTGAAGATTACTCTTCTTTGTAGGTTTTATAGATAATATAGTTGGTACTATGATATAATAATGGTTTTGATGTACAGGTATAAAAAGGTATTCTGCACCTACTATTTTATGGAGTAACAAAAGAATCTGAGCAAGTGGTAGATTGAAGTATAATAAGTAGGCTACAGTTCCAGAAGCACCTCCTCTACCACCTCCACATTTCTTCAGACCTTTGAATGCCTCTTGCAACACTGTGTCCCCTGTATCTCCACCCAGAAAAGTCTTTCTGCATGACAAATACTTGCTGCCTATCCTTCACCGAGTAGCAGCAAGGAGCAGGATGCTTCTGCCAAACATTGTCTCAACTTTCCTACTTTACTGTGCAGCAGCTGCTCCATTTGCCCTGGGCAAAATCTTCCTTCCAGATGGTGGAGAGGTGAGGCTTTGGACAGGGAAATAAGAAGAGGGAGTTCCACCATGGTTGTGCACGACTTGTACTGTCTTAAAAGTAAATGGAATAACTTCGTGTGAAGTGGGGTTGCTTCATGTGGGATGGATAGTTCACAGACAACATAGATGTTCTTGTAAATGTGTTCATTTGGAGTTGAGAGGAGTTGAAAATTAAACGGGCTGCTAGTTTTGGCACAATGACAGAATGTATGTATTTGCAAAGCAATCTCATCACCAATAAATCCTTAGAAGCAACTTTGCTTTATAGTATTGAAGAAGCTTGATATAGTGAAGAACTTGCTCAGATATCCTTTTTTTTTTTTTCATTCAAGGCATGTTTTGTATATGACACATCGTAAACAGTATGAGAACCGAAGCAATAATGGAAAGTAGCTCACAAAGACCGGGAGTTTACAGCCCAGGGAACTTGAGCCAGAATACACATCAGACAAGCTACACAGCCACATGGGAGGAGTTTAATGATGTTTTGCGCTGAGAAGATCTGCTTATGCCTTTCTCTTCTAGATGCACAGATTTTATATTGGTTGTACTGCAAAAGTATATGCATGACTGAACTCAAACATTATACAGCCTTAGTTATTTTTTCAATAGAGTGAATTCTGCTGGTAGACAGTCTGTTCAGACTCATCTGCATTGCATGTATTTGATTTGTTCTGGCCATCAGCAGATGTATTTTGTAATAATTTATAAGTGTTTCTAACAAAGTATTAGTAATTTGTAAGTCCATGGTAACTGGACCTTGCTTCCTTTAGTACATCCTCACTTTATTGTCTCTGAGAAGATGGTTGATTTCACCCTGTGGCTGAATGCCTTCGGAGGCTGGTTGTTTTGTTATAAATCCATGCTGGTGTCAGATACTGAGACTAATTGGCAGCTTTGCTTATTAATAGTGTACTTTTAAAGAAAAAAAAAAAAAGAAAAAGATGTTTGGAATACTGAACAGGAATCTTCCTATCTTTGTACCCCATTTGACTTTTTTCAGTATCCTTATAAATATATGAATGATATTACAGTGACTATTAGGCTGCTGAAGTGAAGAGTCTTGACTTCCAGATTAGCAAATCTCAGTGTTGCACTATCTCTGGCATTTCACTGTAGAAGGATGAAGTGTGAAGTATTTGTTAACCATATCAAACAATCTGCAGGTCTGCAAGGCTTTCTGGAGCCCTTCTTTACAGCTAGAGCTGCTTGCCATGACAAGGAGTGTGGATAAAGAGAAGCCCTGCTTCTGCACAATGGAGATGCATTACATAAGATGAAAATCAGATATGTTCTCATGTGGAAAGAAAGATTCAGAGCTACTCATATTAGATCTTGACCAGAGTCAGTCAAAGCTTTTGCTAGTCTCCCTTTTGAAGGTTTGTTTCTACTATAGCCAGTCTTAGCATTTTAAATAGATGCTTTTCATAAGCGTGCAACCAGATAGAAGAAACAAAACTAAATACAGATTGTTTCATTCCTAAATGTCTGAGCGTATCACAAAGCTGCTATGCAGAATATTATGTAAATAACTGGTAGTATTTTCTTTTTTAATTTGTCAGCTTGTTCTAGACTAGGAAAAGGTGAATTTCATTAAAAGAACAATGTTTACTTAAAACTAAAGGGAAGAGGGAATGTCAGAACATTAATAAAGTTTAGGGACAAATGGGACAAAAAGAATAAGAAAAAAATCATGCTTAATTGATTGTTCATTTGTAATGCATGAAATGTATTCAGAGACAGTAATGAAATTTTCACTATCTCCAACTGACAGCACTAGCAGAAGAATTAATAAAATTACATACAGCTTCAGCAAAGTACTAATAGTTATTCAGCAAAGTACTAATAGTTATAGCTCAATATTTTGGTTGCCTAGTGACCTGATTGATTTTCAAAGTAAGAAATAAGAACACAAGCCCTGTATTGTGTGTTATGCTGTAGTGAAATGTGTACATAAAGTATTATCTTAGCTGCCTGGTATGTGCAGTTCAGCCAAATTCTTCATTAATTACCCTTGTAGTGAACAGGAAACCAACATCATTATTATAACAACTAGAGAGATTGTAGGATTTTTTCCACTAGGTCTTACAGTGATGAATACTGTCTACAGTGTTGTTTATAATGCTTAGACTGACTTCATAATTCCCATGTAAGAATAGCACATTAAACAGTTAAAAATGCAGTCATTAAAAATAAATACAGCTAGTGTATTGTCAAATTATTAAATATTTATATATGAGCACTGAAAAGTGTTTCCACTTTTATAGTTAATCACAATATTTTTAAAAGTTAGTATAATTCTGAATGAGGATTTAGAGAATCTTTAAGAGGCTTCTCCTAGAAATACATGTAATAAAAGAAAAGGTTACCATTTGCTGGAGTGAATGAATTAAAATTCTGAAATAAAGATCCATAAAGTGAGTTTAACACTGACTCTCTAATCATCTCTGTTATCAAGGCTATGCAAATCTTAGTAATGAAATCAGAATCTGATTATTTTTGCTGGGACTTGTGATCCTTCTGACTTTTCCTGGCTTTCCTTCAGTTATGATCAAGGATGAAAATTATATGAGCCTTTCAACACCACTTCCCATCCTCCCTCTTTTTCCTTTCCTCTAGAGCCCTTTCTCCCTCCTCCAAGCCCTTTATCACATAGAAAAAAAAAAAAAAAAAAAAAAAGAAAAAAATCAGTGGGGGGTGTTTTCTCATGGAGGTATTCATGAGGTCATTAAGCCTGTTCCACTGGGCATTTTTTGGTTCTCATTAAGGACCATGCCATTGACATTCTCACCTTGTCTGGTAGGGCTCAGAGTGTGCTTAGGAGGAAACCAGTCTCAGCCTTGCCCTCAGCGCTCAAGTTGCAGCCCATTTTAACTCACAGATACCTACATTCTGTCCTCAGATTCCAGCACTTTTCTAACCTGAGCAGGTTTTAGTCTGCACTATTCACCCATTCCTGGGAAAACAGAAGGTCTACTAGGTGACTACAAGCCTTTGGAAGATAGAAATGCCAGCCAGAAAAAGACCAGTTGTTTCGTTGTCAGTTGTATTTGCGCACAGTAATTATCTGAGCATAACCTAATTTCCTAATCCATTTTTTATAATTCTGAATTCAGAAAAGTGCATTATTGTTAAAGTTCTCCTTCAGTCCAGTGCATAACACTGTAAGAACTTGTAGGAACAGTTAAATCCATATTTAAATGATTTATCAGTTTTAAAAATGGATGACAGATGTAGAAATAAGAGATATGTTTATTGTGATGAATTCTTGTGTTGGAACTAAGTTAGCTTTCATCAGCTACTTTGTACTATTTTATTACACCATTGATCTGAAATTTGATTTTTGTATCTTGACATAAAATACAGCTTGAAATATGTTTTCCATACTACCTATCTATAAATTCCATCAGTCTGGTTTTAGTTTGATTGTGGTAGGACCCTGTTGGAGTTGCAATTAATATAAAATCATAGACTGTTTTCTTATTTTATTTCTATTTCCTCCAGCAATTCAAAGCAATGATGAATGGTCACTTCAGGATGTTCTCTGTGTTCTGAACTATAAACAATGTTTTCCAATGACTCAGAGATTAAAGTTTATTTTACAGTGTTTTATTTGGAACACTAGATCCTTATTTTACTATATTTTCCCTGAATAACTAAAACAAGAAAGTGGACTATTTCATGTTCATATTGAATAGGCAAAATCATCCCTTATGTTCAAGACTATGTCCTTGATTTTTCCTGGTGGTCTTAGACAAAAGAGAGATTAGTTTCCAGAACATATAATACGTGAATTCAGAACACATATTCAGAACACTCAGAAGACGTATTCAAAAATATAGGCAAATAAGAAAATTCAAGAGAGTTTACCTACAGAACCTCAGAAAAATTTATCTGGGTAGGGTTGACTCTAGTTACCTTTCAGTCAGACTGTAAGTTCCTATTATCTGTATCTTGGCTCAGCTAGTTGAACACAACCTGTTGTTTGCATACTAGTCCAATGTTTTGAACTTAAAACTCTGTACTTGACAGACCACTTCTGTAACATATATCCTCTGGCTGAGATTCAGCTTTTGTGCTTCAGTTTCCTCTGACACAAAATGGAGATAGTGACTATTTATAAAGCTTAGGTAGGTCTGTTAAGAAAAGTTTATGTATTACTACCACTACTACTTAGGAGTATCAGCATAATTAATAATAGTAGCAATAGAAGGATATCAAGAGCTCCTTAAGCTCAGCATGCTTTGAAATAGGCCTCAAATGATGTGCAGATAGTCTTATATTTAGAAACAGCTAACTCATTTAAAATAAAGATTTATGGTCTGACCCATGGTGAGTAAGGTCTGATACCATCGTATACAAAACTGTCTTTGTTGAGCAAAGATATCACATTGCACAGGCTTCCAACTCACTTTCACAAAATCTTCCCTGGTAAGCTCAACTGCTCTGGTATTGACAAAGAAGAGGGCCCATCTTCGCTGTGTAATGAATTTCTGTTTCACCCACATGACATTCTTACCCATTTTGAGTTAGTTGTATTTTGATAAGTTTTCAATTTTGCTGCCAAATGCTGTGTGACTTTCACTATTTTCTTACTAGGGAAGGCCTCAAGCTTCTCAACAGTAACCAAATTTAAATTCCATTATCCCAGGAGTCAAGACAAAATGATGTGTCCATGGAATAGCAAAAATTAATTTTGTGAAACTAAGTGATCTGAGATGGAGAATGGAGCTGAGATGGGAGTGTGCCTCTAGGCAGACACAGAGAAGTCAGGTACTTTTGGGATATGGGGAGGGGGACTGGGAGAAGTCAATGAGACCTTGAAGTTTGATAAGGGGGGAAAGAAATGTTGGGGTTTTGAACACCGAGACAGGGGCTGGGAGAGGTATGTGTTTTGAAGGAATAAAGGTACAATAACCTCCTTATATCCCCCTTGCTAAGCTGGTGTGAATATCTAGGTGCAAGGCCCCTTTCCTGAATCGACATGCCTTCCCAACACTATGCAGACAATTACCCCACTTTCTCCTATCCTTGAACCTGGATTTCCACCTTACAGATAGAGAAGCTTGGTGCCAAACTGGATATCAGGTGAGGAATCAGACTGTGACTCTGCTGTGATTGGGGAAGATGAGGGCAATAACAGTTACTGCTGCTGCTGCTGCTGCTGCTAAAGGAAAGCAAAATTACCTAGTCTCTGTATCTTCTTGTATCACAAAAATGAGTAGGTGGGGGTGCGTGATGCCTCCCTCATATTCTGTTGTGTTAAGTAAACACCTATTTTTGCTAAGTCTAAAGGCAGCACCAGGTGCTGAAGTTGCAGCTCTGTTCCTGACAATTTAGGAAGGTTGAAAAGCTTGCACAAGAAATCACAAATGCAGTCAAGGACTGAAGCAATTATAATCTTCAAAATGTTTCCCCTATCTCACTGAACAACTTGAGATTTTTAAGAGTGTATTCATTTTACTGTGGAGGGAAAAGGTCAGTCTGGTGGCTCCCTGTTGTTGTAATTTAAATCACTAAGTTTTTCCTTAGTAATTCGAAATAGAGATTAAGAATTGCAGGAAAAAATCTTAGGAACTGTAGCATTCTGTAGGAACAACAAAAATTATATATAACTGATTTTTTTAATTATAGTTTAATCTTAACCTATTTAATTGTAATGGCACTAAAATCTAGATAAAGATATGTCTGTTGATATTGTATTGCTGCACAAATACACTTATCTGTAATTTTGACTTAGGGGCTTCTGTGCCTTAGGTGCACCCTACCTTCAAGAATGCAAAGTTAGACTCATGAAAATTAAGGCTAGCAAAAACTTTGAACCAGTCTGATTTTACAGTTCCTAGCATTTGACTAAAGTCACAGAGGTACTTGCTGAGCAATGGTTGATTCATGTCAGTAATTTCCACAAAGCTTAGTTTCTCCATTGTTGGTGTTTTGCTTTCTTTGTCCCTGGTAAACTGCCAATTCATTTTTTTTTCCTTCTGTGACTCACATATTCAAGCCAGTTTTTCTCAACATCAGGGCAGGCAAATATATTCTGGACCAGCGTGATGTTCCCTTGTTTTTTGGGACTCTACTTTTTGTTTGCATGAGAAACCCTGATCAAGTGATAGGTGTTGTCCCACTACAGGTGGTTGGTATGAATAAGTCACAGTAATGTCTCTCACGTAAAGCAAGAAGTTGTTCCCTGACCTTACTGTAGGAAGATAATCTGCCATCCTATACTAACATAGTAATACCTGGAAAATAGTTTTGCTTTCTTTTAATGTATCAGGAGACTTGCCTCACCACTCCAGATACTGTAGTTACGTTTTCCCCCAGAGCTTTCTTCCCTTTTAGGAAGAAAGGATAATTAATTTTCTTGACATTTTAGTGGCTACTTAATCGCTAAGGTAACCGGTGAATAGTCTGGGATTATTTATCTTTCTAGAAACAACAACAGCATAGAAAGTTTTCTTTCTTGCTGTTCTTCATTGTTTGCATAACATGTACTACCCCAGGTAGAAAAGCATGTTTTGTAATTCAAGGTCGGGAAAACAACAAGGAATTATTCATGGAGGAAAGGATTCACTAAATTTCAAGTCATGTTGTGAGTTCATAAAACCTTTTCATAAATCTGTGACATTTGGAAAACATTGAACATTAAAGAGCTTTCATTCCCAGACCTTTTGAAACTTTTATGCTCAACTGACACCCCCTCCAAAACCATAGCGTTTTAAGATATTTTTTCATTGCTTAAAAAAAAGACTTGTGTTTAAATTACTCAACCAGATCAGACTATTAAAATAAAAATTCTTGTCTTTAAAAAAAGTTCTCTGAAAATTTATTGATTCAGTCTCATAAATTCCACCCTATGATTTTCCATAAGGTTAGACTCTGATTTGTAGAATGATTCCTAAATTTGTCCACTGAAATGAGTTTATACAGCTAAAACTGAAATAAAAATCTACTTTAGGGTCAAGTGTGTAAAATCTATTTGTTTTAAAAGGACTTGTTTTTTGCTTTTAGCTTCAGGACAAACTATGTTAGTCTCAATCCCACAAGATGCTATCTCATGTTAACAAGAGTAATGTCACTGAAATCTATGGTCTATTTGCAAATAAAGGCTATAGTTATATATATAGGAGTGTAAGTGTTTTGTTGGTTTGTTGTTTATTGCTGGTTTCAGTATTGTACGATTGGGTATTTAGTACCATCAGTCTTATATTGACATTTGAAAGGAAAAGTGAGGTTGATACAAATTTCTGAATCTACCTAGTCACCACTTACTGCTGAGCCATGTTTGCTACCCGTTAGCCTCAGATGCTATTTTCTTTTTCCTCATTCAGAGAAGCTTGCACACTCTTTCCCCATTGAGAACGAGATGTGTGAAAACCCACAGGAGATTTACATTATACGCATGCCAGTTTCTTAATGAAAGGGAATTTGCTGTTCTGCCCATTAAGCATTCATATTTTCTCTTGTGTATCAAAGCTGGTTTGTGCCTTAGGGGTAAAAGTCACAGCTTCTGTACCGTAAAATCAAGTTGCATTCTTAAGAGAGTGAGTGTTGGAGAGTTTAGTTCTGCCCTGAAACAGTCTTCTTGTAACAGGGAAGAAAAAGTTGTGTTCTCATGATTGTCTTTACTTAGTGCTTGTTTAGCTCATGTGGTTGTTTTCCTGCCAATATTTACCATGGAAATACATATGCCTCAGGTAACATACCTGCATTCGTAATTTCTTGAAATTTCTCAGAGCCCCTATTGAACGTCATAAATCTGTTTCCTTTAGAAAAAAAAAATCTAGTCAATAAAATTCCTTCTACTTGCTTCAGGGCAGGATACATTGACAAAAGGCTAGTGGTTTTGTTTTATAACAGTGTTTAAAGAGTATAATATTCTAACTCAACTTTAAAACACTGCTAACTTTGAATTATTCTATCTGGACATATACAAATGACAGAAGTAGTAAGATGTGGGCAGAAACAGATGAAAGTGGGAAAAAGGAGACTTGCTTTGTTGTGCTATGAGTTTCTGGGTTTTTTGAACCAATCTGCTGCTCATGGTGAAAGGTACATCTCAACCTTGACTCTGGACTTGATAACGAAATATAGTCCAAAATCTCCTGCTTGAATCTGAATGTCTCAAAAACCAAATTAAATTAAACTTAATTCCTTTTCCTCAAATAAAGTAATTTTATCTAGGAAAAGAGTATTACAAATCATACCAGTCCCTGTCCTTATATCTCTTCATAAAACTATTTTGGTGAAAGTCTAGCTATTTTTTTTACTATTAAAAAGAAGTACTGAGAGGAGCCTAGCTCTCATATCTACTATAGAAATCCACGTGTAAATGTCCTGTATAGAGAAAGCATTTGCAGAGAAAAGCTCTTTCCTTTATGACATTACAAAATATTATTATGAATGGTGTAAAAATTATTTCACTTAGAAAAAAACACAGTGCCTTTAATAATGATTAGCCATCTAAAAATAGCATTTGCAAGTAGAACCATGATAGACATTTTGGAAGTGCTAATGGTGACAAAAAGATAAATAGATGCCTTGCTACACACATGCACATTCAGGATAGGGCAGACTCTGATTCCTTGATTTCATTCCAGAAAGTGCTTTGTTGAATAAAGGGAGAAATAGTGCCACTGTGCTAAACGAAGTTTTAATACATGAATTAATATAGACCTTTGATAGCTGCAGCTGGTGATCCATGGCTGAAACAACATGCAACCTGCGTGTGAGAGAAATTTAGTTGCATGAAATATTAATTATGATTTTAAGATGACTACACCTTTTCAAACAATGCTGAATTTACAATTGTGGTGTCAAACCCTTTCTATTTCCCACACAATTGTCTGCTTCTAAATTAAAATAAATATACTTTATTTAAAATGCATGAAACTCAAGGATAACAGTCTGCAAATTTACTCCAGATGCATACTAACTGCTAAAATAAACATTTCAGAATACGGTTTTACATAATACACTTATCTGTTTCATTTGGCTGTCCCCATAAACTCACTACATTCCAAGCATAAACAGATTGTTAAGTACATTTAAGGATTTTAGAATGAACACCATAGCTGCTGTTATCATTAAAATGAAGTGCTGGTGTTGGAGTCAGGCCACATGGAAGTGTTTACCCAGTACTGAATTAGAATTTCAATTTTTTTCCTTCTCTTAGGCACTGGAGTATGGATGGCCCTGATACATCAGCTTGAAACCCATAATTTGAAGATAGAGCCCTAAATGCATGGACAACCATCTAAACATGCAACAGTCTGTTTCTACATGATGAGAAGATGCTATAATGTCAAACTGCTGTGATATGAATTCTCCAGTTTTCTGGTTTATTTTACTTGTAGCTGGATGCTGAATGCTAGCTCTAGTGCAGGGTCACATTCATACTCGTGACCTGTCAGTAATATTTTGTTTCCTGCATACAAGGCATCATGTACTTTCTTTGAATGTTCCAGATCACAATACTGAGACAAGCTCTGAACCCTTTGATGGCACAAAAGGAAAAGAAGGAGGGATGAGACAATGCAAACCACAAGGAATGGGAGATAGTGTGAGTTGATGGTTAGCGTTGATAATATTTTCCTTTCAAAAATGAAGCAGAAATGCTTCATTTCACAAATTATTTCTAAAGCTGTCATGCTAATTGATTCTTGATTATTCTACTTAAGGAAGCTTAGTCAAATATTCTCAATAAATGATGTGAAGAAACACACAAGAGAATGACATAATGCATTTTAAAAAGATCATTTACTAGACTGAAAAATTTCACACACATAAATGTGAACATATGGAGTTCTGGGCAAATTATTTCCCTATTCCTTGATTCTTTTAGTTTTCAGATAATGCAGAATAACAAGTAGGCAGAGTATTAATACAGATGCAAACAATTGCCATATTCTAGGACAGCCTTGGCATTACAGTCTGATACAACTGATCTTTAAGCCTAGTTTGCATAGTCACTGTTTTGCCCTGCCTCTGTTTTAATATGGGAAAGAACTGGATTTTTGATTGGTGGTGCTTTATCCTGTTTGTTCCACTTTATAAAAAGAGTACTTTGTAAATCATAGATTTCTCAGGTCAGGTGAATCTCATTTTTAAGGACCTTGTTGGTGTACATGTATTCTATACATTATAATTATATGTATTATCTACAATAGAAAATAGAACACTATCTGCAAGAAAGACAAAACTGCAGATCATCAAGAAAAGAAAAAGCACTTCAATAACACCAACTCTGCAAGAAAATATGTTGTCTTTGCTGTGTCAGGGCTTGGGACTCACCTACATAGTATTCATCAGGGTGAAAAGAAGTCTGACCGTCTTTCAATACTTCATCATCATTATACAATGTATTTCCTGCTTCTACTGTGCTGGGTCCACCAGAGTTAATTCTTTGATGGATGTTTTCTATTTTTGTATTTCTTACTTTTGCTTAAGGTGAAAACCTTTTTTCTTTTTCACAATAGACTGGAAAATTACATAAAACACATGAAAGAAATAATAAAGTTGGTAGAGGAGCAAATACAACACTGTAGCTTTGCTACAGACAAAAAAAAAAAAAAAAAAAGGAGGAAAAAAAAGAGAGAAATCAAAACAAAGAAATACCACAAATAATTGATGTTTAATGTAGTTGAAAGATTCAGGAGAAACCAGTAGGGGGTGTTAATCCTAGGAAAGTGTTGCAAGACACAGGGAGATGTTATTTGCCAGAAACTAAACGAAAATGAAACCAGAAACAAACACAAAAATTGGATTTATTTCCTGCTTGCTTTATCACACCAGATATGACAGCAAAACATGATAAAACTGCAATTTAAAGGTTAACTTCCTTAAGAGAGCCTCTGGACATATCATAACATGCAGAGATCTTTTTCAATTACTGAAAAATAGGCTTTAAAATGGATGAATGAAGACAGTATATTTGTTCTTTTTAAAACACAAGTGAAAAATTTCTCTCCACTATCATTTTGATGAAAGTACACCCCTCTCCGTCTGTTAAAATGTTTCCTGTTTGTATGCTACAGACTTGCTAAACACTTCTTCTGAAAATTGCAGAGTAAATAAAGAGATTTACCTTTGTATACAGCAAAGAATTAGAAGAACTTCCTTGTAAATCTTAACTGACCTATAAATCTTAGAAAGTGATTAATTTTGGCATTCTATGAGAAGTACCAAAAAATGGAAGGAGAAGACTAAGAGTAATAGCAAAGGCAGAACTGCTGACACTAATACAGAAAAGAAGAAACAAATGGGTAATCTTTGCATGCCTAGGGTATTTGGAAAATTTCTGAGAGAAGTATAAATATTTGTACGTGTATAGCAGTTTTCTACCCTATCCCTTAGTGTAACCAAATGCAGTGGGAACTATTATAGAATCAAGGGACATTTCCTGTACTTCCTGGTAAAAGTTGGGATGAATGATTCCTTTTTTTTTAGCTGGAATGCATCTTCTCATTTCTTAAAACAGAAAAAATTTAAAACTGTTTAGACAATCTTTAGACTGTATTACTTTTTAGGCTGAAGAATCCATTCTCCCATTCACAACAATAATCCTTATTTGCTTGTAAAGAATGAAATTGGAATAGTTAGCATCAGTAAAGACTTCAGAATGCTACATTTGTATCTGAAGTAAATAGTGTAAATAATCTTAGTGGTGGGTAAATGGTAAATGATGGTATTTTAAAAATTTTCATAGTAAAAATCATTTTACACAGATTGAACTTTAAATTGCCCAAATTCTGCACGACAGCCACCTCTATCTTTGTGTGTTCTTTGAGATTACGTAGGCAGTCAGAGGGAAGCAAATAAATACTTGTCGCCATCTTCCACAGTTCTTGAAATCTGATTAAATGTAAAAGGGCTGATGGTTCTTTTTAAGATAATTTGTTAAGAGCAGAAAAGGGTTTCAAAATAATATTGATGATCTTCAGTGATTTCTAATAACATCCTGGTGAAATGAATGTATAAATTCCTTTTGGACAAGCATACATCATTCTCTGACCTTTTAGTTCTTTACTAGTATCACCAATGAGTATGTAAATTTCTCTCAATATCAGATGCTACATTTTTCTGCAATGTGGACACCAGTCACAAGGAGCTCAGCTGAGACTAACAATTTATTTAAGCATAGATCACTGAACAGCTATCAAATGCTCAAAAATCCCAGGGATTACTGACTGCAGAAGATTCAGAGCAGTGAGTTAGATTTGAAAGACTTCATAAACCATTTTCGTTCCACTAAGCCATGCAGTTTCCTCCTCCACTCTTTTTCATTAGATTTGACATTTTTTAGATTTAATCTTGGTTCCAGACTACTAGCTTGTAGCTGTGGGCTGAGGGGATGCGACTTCCCTGAGCTGCAGAACATATTAAAAGGGAAAAGCATGAAAGGTATGTGGAAAATGCAGGCCATACAGAGTTTAATAGAGTTAGTTGCTAAGCACAGACACTTCCAGGAAAGAGTTCAGTTTCTTATGTTTTTCCTGATAGCCAAACCAACTTAGTGGCAAGGGAACTGCTTCTTCAACAATTGTGATTCCTTTGCGAAACACTACATGACCTTGGCTCCCTGGAAGGGAGAGAATTGTCACTGAGTTCTAGTCAAAATTGTTGAATTTTCTCCTTTGTGGGGAAGGAGTGACTACAGCTCTCATTTGCAGAATGGGCCTAATTGCTTCATCTGAGCTCTCTGTCATTCTTATTCTGCACACATGCAAACTCTCAATCTCAAAGTCAAGTGCGAGGATGCAAAGAAAAGTATTAACAAATGTAAGATGTCCAGCAATGTGTCAGGATACTTCTCCAATAGGCAAAAAACTAATAGACAAAGAAATAGATATTTTTGGAATTATTTTAATTTCATTTTTAAAACAACGTGTATGCACACAAATAAATTGTGTTGAAATATAAACCTGGACTACAGAATAATTTGTCTGCTTCAAGATATTCCAAATAATACAGTAAGTGGCAAACTAAGCCCATACGTCCGTGTTCTCAGCTCTAAAACCTGAAAGATAAACCCAGCATGCCACTACAATACTCCATGGTAAAGTGTAAGAGAAGCAGTCCAAAGCACTTAGGAAATGTAATTAGACAGTTTTCATATTATTACAAAGATCTTTTTACTCTTGGATAATGTTTGTGTGCAGGCAGCTTTACAGATCAATAAAGTCTTTCTGAATATGTATATAGACATACATGCTCATGCATATACATGTACAAAATTAAAATAAGGATTGCAGAAATATATAAATAGGTAGTTAGTACGTATTGTATTTGTGTGTATATAAATATTCCAGGTATACTCATAATTGCATATATTCTATGCTATATAACTACGGATACAGATATTTTGTAAGTATAGGAAAATATAGGATATATGTGTACATGTGTGCATGTTTAACTTTTAGAATGACTGCAAGAACACAAATATTTTTAAATGGTTTTACATTACTCAAGTATGCTTGAATAATTCAAATTTACCCCGTATTGCAGAATAGGTTTCAAAATACAGCTACTCGGTATTGTGATTTAGATACTGAATTTTAGCTAACTACACTGAATTCAATTGGGATGAATGAAAACCACATTTGATCTATTATTGTCTGCCTGTTATAGAAAATAATTGAATTTGAAATATTTTCTCTATATTACAATATATACCTGCTTCCCTAGATAATGAAAACCTAACAAAAGACAACAAGTAATACTGCCTTCAGACTTGGCTGATGACTGCATGATGGTTGAAGGTGCTACACAGAGAGAAAATACCTACAATTGTACAAAGATACATCTGAACATTCATATTTTTCAGCACTGTGGGGTCTTGCAGTGTGCCTTTTGTAAAAAAAAAAAAAAAAAGAATAATATTTTAAAATGTGTCTTGTTTAAGTTTTTCTCTTGGTGACAATAGTGTAATGTGTCATATTTCTATGTCAGAAGATAAGCATATAGGTGTATGGGCAAGGACAGTCCATAACTCAGGTATACATAAGCTCTGTTTTACCTTCTGGTTTTTTCACAGGGATAGTTCCAGGGCTGTACTTAACCAAAAGCAGAATAAATTGCCCTCTTTGGACTGCCTTCCTACAGATCTGATGTCTGACTTCACTAATGTGATTGTTAGTGTTAAACATCCCAGCACTTTCCTCACCTTTTGGTGTGGGACAGAGTGAGAAAATGCACTTAACCTGGACTTGGTCTCCCTGTGCTTATGGCCTTGAACTGTTAGAGAATCACGCAAACCATAGAACTGCCACTGCTGGGTACTAATCTTTAACCTGCCCAAGACTTGTGGCAGCCAGTGGGTAGAAGGCTCTTTAATTCTCCACTTATGAGCAAATGCTGAAAGTAAAAATGAAAACAGAAGTGTCTGGTGTTTGTTTTGGAGATGTGGTATATTGTGATGTTTTGTCCAGCTGACATTTCACCGTAGCTCATATGGAGAATGCGAATGTTAAAATATGTCTGTTTTCCATGGATCACCAGGCCTATTTAAAAACAAGATCAATAAACTTGCCTGCAACAGAAGTATTTTGTGTTAGATTTCTTCCCTGCATTCCTCTGGCACTGCTGTGAAAGGCAGAGTGTGTACCTAGTACTATGACCTAGCACACAAGCAATGCAATCTCAGATTTCACCTAGGAAAAAATCTTTCAAAATCTGACTTCAAATTAGAAGAAAAATTCCTCACCATGACCATCAAATATCATGGACATTACAGAATAAAATATTTTAATACTTAATACTGCAATTAAAATGTTTCTGGATTATATTCCTAAAATTTGTAAAGTTCTCTTCACCTCCTTGTTTCACTTAAATTTTATCTTTGAGCCAGGAGGGAAAAAGCACAGAAGAAAAATAGGAATTAATACTTTAGAAAGATGAAAACTTAGAGAAAAAGAGTAAAAAAATTCCAATAATTAATCAACCACTGCATCAGTTGGTTAGTAAAATATATGCAATGTCAATTTATAAATTGAGAAAGCTGCTGAGCTGTTCCAGCACTTGCAGCTTTTGCTTTCCATTTCACCCACTCCAAAATCAATCAACACTAAATATATTCCAGGATAATCAAAACAGTACTGTGTGAAGTTCACAATTTATTTTTTATTAGATTTTATGATTTCATTTAAGATTCATCTAATCTCTAACCTTTGAATTTCGCTGGTTACCTATTAGTAATGTGTATATAAAGAAAAACTGAGAGAATTATTTAGGAGCTATTGTCATAATGGGTCAAGAAAAAGAGAGAATTCGTTTATGCCAGTATCTGGGCAGGCTCTCTGTCATGTAATATTTTCTTTTGACAAATCTCAAATATAATTGGCTATGTCAGTATACCTCATCATATATTGATGGATGATTAAGTCTTGTATTCTGAATGGAGAAAAGGTGATAAAAGACATGGTTTGTGTTCAAAACTATGATAATACATGCATTTTAACATGTATCCTACGTGACAATCATCTTTATTTTACAAATACATACTTTCTTACTCTAAAATGTATCTTATTCTGAGGCTTGGAGTGATTTACGTTGACTTTACAATAATTTAAAAGAAATTATTTTGCTAGTCTTCAAGTATAATATGCCTATGACACCAAAAACAGCATAGATCCGTCTAGTGAATAAACTGTAACAGTAACCCTGCTCCTTCAACTCCTCTCTACTTTGTCTGGCTTCATGTGAAGTCAAGATGGAACAATAATTGTTCCATTTTTTCAGCTTGGTGAGATATTATTGCTAATGGCAAACAGACAAAATCTCAGGCATGCATGAGAACACATTGTCCTTATTGTTCAGATGAATATAAATACCTTTCAGTGGGACATGGGAAAGAGCATCACAGACATACTGAAAAAACAAATGAAAATAAACCCCTTTAAAAATATGGAAGAGCATATTATTTTGATCAGAAAGCATTGCTAAGCATTTAGCGTGAAAATAAGATTATGCCTATTTGTGAGGTGTAACTATTCCACAAAGGAGGGACAATAACAAGGGCCATTTTCTCTAACGTGAAATGCACAGCAGCTCCCTCTCAGGGGCTGTAACTGGAAGCCATAACATAGCACATTGGAAACAATGAGCATGATACCGTGTGACCACGAACACCTCTGTTTTCACCCATGTCATGTAGTCGACTCAATGCACCTTCAGACAGCTCAACATATGCCTGTGCTGAAACTTTTCTGGCCAAAGAAGAAAGGCTGAGTTTGCCTCCATACTTCTGGGTTAGCTCATGGTCCACATGGCCCGAAAGTCTGTGTGTTCAATTTATTTCTTTCTAAGGAGCTAAACAGCTTACCAAAAACATAGTAACTGTTTCTATAAAGGTAGTGGATGCTGAGTAAAATTCAGGCCCCTTTGACAGCAGCGGGAAAACTTCCACTGACATCAGCACAGCTAAAGTTCAGCAAATTTTACTAAATCAGGGTACAGCAGCAGGAAGCAGAAGTGTTGTACTTTTTCCTCTGGGTATTTAATGGGTTGTAAACTTCAGTAGTTGCACAACTCCCATCAGTGTCAATAGGAGAAATGTGGCTAAAATTGAGTCAGTTCTTTCAGACTGTTGAATGACAATGAGCTTAAATATGCATAAACCAGAAAGTTTTATTTAGATGAAAAACATACCTGTGGTACTTTGTTCCCCCAAGGTCTACCCTAGAATTTAGATAAAAGTTTACTAGGTACTGTGGGAAAATGTGTTTTGTGAAAATGGAGTTTGTCACACCAGGGCCAATTTTACTAGAAATCAACACTAACACTGCTGTTCATAAATAACACTGAAAATAATTTTGTAAAATTCAGAAAAAAATATATTTAATACTGAAGCTTTTCGAAAGGAACTGTAAATGCATAGTCTTTATAGATACAAGAGTATAGGCTGACTGGGTAGGTGGAATGTTGCAAAAAATACTTCAGAAAGTAGATGTCTGAAGCAGCATTTGATCTTTAGGGCAAGGACTCTAGCAGATCCTAGAAAATGAGAGTACAAAACCATCTAGCTCCTCAGCAACATGCCAAAGACAGTCTTCTCATAGCTAGTCAAATGGATTTTTTTTACCTGAAAATTTTAGTCCTAAATTGATTTCTTGAGTAAAACAGTGAAAAGTAAGGGCTTGAAAGGGAATCTAAAACGTGTACTAGTTTGTCAGGTTGTAATGGTTGTTTGCTGATTCTAATACACAGAGATAATAATGTTTCTAAGAAAAAATCGGTGAATCACTGAGATTGTTGTTGTTCTACAGACATTGTTTGTTAGTTTATGATTCCGTGAACCATCAGGTATGTGAATACTAAGGCAAGTGGCAAAAATGTATTCTGAAGATATATTTATGTTAACCATGGAACCTGTTCAGATTATCCTGAATATCCTACTTTTTAACCATTTCATTCATGTGACACTTGCAAATATGAATAGTGAACAGCCTTAAACAACAAGTTCCCCTTTATCCCATTAATCTCAGTGGTATCTGAGCTTAAAATTCCAAAGATAACATTTCAGTATCAATGCTGACTATTAAAATGATGTTCATTTTAACAGGTAGAATGAAGTAGAGTGCAAAAATATGGAGACAAGTGGGAAATAAAAGCAGCAGGAGCAAAAACACGGAGAATGCAGAATGTAGCCAGAAGAATTGTGGAGAAAATTAAAATTTAAAAAAAAAAATATATATGTATATATATATATATATATAGCCTGCTCAGGTTTGGCAGAGGCATGTAGGTTTAACAACATTTCATTATAGTGAAAAAAAAACCAACAGAGTTGCTTAGTACTCCTGCCCTACCTATGTTCTTTTAAAGAAGCTGATTACTTCATATCTAGAATAACACCCAAACAAGAAAGACGAATTAGGAGTCTTCAGTTCTTCTGTGTCATTTACGTCACATAAACACAAAAATGTAGTTCCATTAAACTGATTATCCTTTTTGTTTCACAAATGAAAATCAAGACTGTATAGAAGGTTAACATTTTTGTTGAAATATTGCTAAAGTAACAATGATTAAATTACTATACATAATACTACAAAATATAATAATATATTAAATATAATAAAGCAAAATTTTTTTAAAAAAAATATTTCTTGTCAGGATAGGTAATGATCTCTCTTTCTTCTTTCAGAGAATCTTTCTTACATTCACACTGAAATGGAATGCTTGAATTTCCATGATGCTGTGAAAGTGCTGAGACGTACTGAGGAATATTACATAAGGCAGCATTTGTTGTAAGATGTTAAATCAGTTGAGAGCTGGTCTCTTGGAATATGTGCGTCAGGGAGTTGAAGAGATATTTTGTAAACCAGAATTTGTTGAGCCAGAGCTCAGCATATCCCTGTCCTTAGTCCTGTAACAGAATCATAGACATAGAGAAGACTGACTGAAGACTCTAATTTCCAGCTGTGTCCAGGTATTGGATTTAGGTTTGCAAAGGAGTCTGAGTCTCCTAAGCATCACTGGTAAATTTTGGTTCTGATTGTCATCCAAATGGTGTGCATGAACTATGAGATTAACTTGGGAAATATATATACTATCTTTTTTTTCATGTCTAGTCAAACTTCTCTCTGTTGCAACAGGTGACTGTTGGACCAAGTGCTCAGAGAGGTTGAGCCATGCACCTTCTCGGAAATATTCAATACCAAATAGGCCCAGGCTCTGAGGAACCAAGCCAATCTTTGCAACTAGTCCTTGACGAGCAAGGTGTTAGACCAGATGACCTCCAGGGGTCCCTTCCAGCCTATTTTCTTCTATTATTCAAGTTTCTGAAGATTTTTAATAAGAAAAGTCTATTGTTATCCTTGCCCTTCTGTCTGACTCTTTTTTCTTTGTCCCTTGCGAAAGTTACTTTCAAGTAAGACACTACTTTCTTGCTGTGACTTCTCCTTCAGAATAAAAAATTACTTTCTCCAAGACTATGTCATTAATCTACACACTGTAAAAGACTGGCTCAGTGAATGAATTATGACTGAACTGTGGCATTCTCCACTCCAGTTCCTGTCCAATTTTGTCACAATGTAAAATTTTGTATTATGGATACATGTACTGTTAGTCAGTATAATTTGCTTCATTTTGCAACACAAAATTTTGATTCAAAAATCATAAATAATAAAAAGGAAATAAGAAAATATTCCTTTTAATTGATCATAAGATAAATAAATTATTCCCACTAAAAAAAAAAAATCTAGTTCTGTAAGCATGTAAATATTAGGAGCCCAGGAATTCTCCCTTATGCACTGGCTTTTCACTCAGAGACCAGCAGAAGCTTCCTTGTTAGACAGCAGTGTTAAAATGAAATATCCTGCCTGGAGTTAAGAAGGCATGACATGTTTGTTTGAAAGGAAAGGAGGGTGTCATTTGATGAAGCTGCAGGAAGCAAGTTTCAGAGTAGCAACAGGGTTTCTTTATTTTTCAGTGCCTCCAATTGACTTCATGCACATTATAAAGAAGACATTGAGATTAATTAAATTCAAGATACAGTTACAAAGTCCAATAATTCATGTTTTTGTTTAGGGCTCAAAGAAAAGAGAACTTGATGATGGTAAGCATATATAACCCATTCATTGCTGGAGGTTATGTTTTGCTATTTGAACTCCATTTGTTACAAAAACTCAAAACTGTGCTTCTCTGATTACATCAAAGCTCTTAAAGCATATATAACCTGACTGTGCTTACAAAGTTTCAGTTGTAGGTTTACATATGGTACAAGGGAAACTGTGAATGAAAAAAACTTAAAAGTTTAAGATAATGTCAAATAATTTTGATATAATTCTACTGCTTAAAGATGTAAAACCTTTTTACGTGAATAATTTTCCTAATTATGATTTTAAATTTATACTTTTTTTCATTAAAATGCATTTCTAAGGTAGAAATCAACTATTATCCTCAAATGTCATTAACATAAATTATATCTATTTTCATATCTATCTCATTAAGCTGTTATTTCCTTTTAAATTTTTTGCCAGCTATGTGACTGGCTATTGGAGATTCAAAATGAATGTCCAGTGAGCCTCAGTGATCTGTGAACCACAAAATGTTTTCCTTGCTCCTACTTTTATGTAGGAAATGGAGCATAGTGTCAAACTGAAATAGTAACATAAAATAACAGTGAGAGAATATACATTATGCGTATACAATAAGTGAAAGAACGTATTTCAGGGGTGTAACAGTGGGCAGGGAGTTATAGACTCGTCTGCATTTACATTTTCCTTCCAGTAGCACTATTACTCAGTGCAATGTCCTGACTGATAAACACTCATGTGCACATATAAGTTGTTCTGCCGTTCTGTTTATTTGCCTTCAGCAGCACAAATTGGTCTAACTAATCATGGGTTTCCCTAACATGCTTCTATTTGAAACCCTCATAGTGAATGTCTGAGGCTCTTAATTTTTTTTTTCCTATAAATCTTGTAGGTAGGTTTGCCTCTTCACACATACAAATACTATATTCACAAATGTGCAACTTTTATACATCTTGTGAACTCACAAAAGCCAACTTGCTTCCTAGTCAGTCACTCAAGCAACAGGAAGCTTGGGGAAAGGGTTTCTGTTCACTGCAGAGTCTAAGTCCAGTTTCTCTCTCAGGCTGAGTCATTCACCTTTCAAAAGTTCTTCCAAAAGCACGAAAGAATCTGTGAACAGACACCAGAGACAAGCAGGACCTGTGGACACTATTCTTCTTATAATGTGAAAAACAGGCATAGGACATCTGCTCTCAGGTTTTTGAAGTGAACACTAAGCAGATACTCTGAGAATAAGTAGAGGAACACATCTTCAACCAAGTCCTATCCTTCAGATAGTATCCAATGGCAATTTTATCTTAATTAGATACAGTTTCTTTTCCAAACTAGCCAGAGCCTATGTGGGTAGCTGCAGACACTTCAAAATACCAGTGCAGCAGTGCTGCAAAGAAAATTTTATACAAATTTAACTCTTCCTGTGTTTATACTATAATTTGTTCATCAAGTATAGGGACTATAGCTCTTTTCCATTCTCAAAAGTTTGGAGTTTTGAGTATCTAACTTGTACTTTGAAGTCATCCTTCACCTGTTTTTTGCTTTTTATCAACGTATTTCAGATCCACAGAGTATTAAAAAGTTCTCCTTATTTGTTAGTGGATCACACCAGTGTTTTACCTCCACTATAGGAAGTTGTTTACATTGTGTGGTCAATACAGTGGCTGTTCCATATCATGAGTCATTAAGTACCAGTGGCATCCCTGAGCATGTGTCAGGCCCTTTTCTGCCTAAAACGACATGGTAAGCTACAAGAAATTCTGAAGTTGACTTCCTACAAGGAGTCAGAATTATTCTAGGAACTCTAGACAGACTTTTGGGCAAAACTCTATGAAGAATATACTTAGTCAACTAAATAATGTTACATAAACTCGGAAAACGAGATAAATTTCATAATCTCATTTACAAAACACAGCAAGGTTTATGTTATTTTGACTGGAGAATTTCTGATTTGGTCACCTTCAGCAGGGAAAACCTTAACTCCAGAGACCAGATCTAGCTTTTCTAAATACTAGCAAGCATACATAACAAAGGCAATACTCAACCTTGTTTAGAGCTTTAAACTATAGTTGCTTAAAACTGTAAATCTAGAGGAACTTGCTGCTTAAGTTTTACTCAACAAGAAGAGGTTCTGCCTTTCCTTGTCTTGCAGAGACAGTTAAATGCTTGGATCTTCTTACTCGCCTCAAGGCAGCTAATGTGGTTTTGCAACAGGAGTTGAGAGGCAAGACAGGGAAATTACATTTGTTCCTCTTTCTTATTTCCACTTTGATAATTCTATCCTTTTCCAACTCAAGGCCAGAGCTGTGAAAAAATGATCATTCTTCTTGATTCCTCAATGAAGGATATTCTTTAACCCTCTGACTAGCAGGCTGAAAGAAACTTCAATCAGAATCCTGGGCACTCAATATTTATTGTCAGTCTTTCTTCAGTATGTGCAGGCAAGAGGTGGATAAAACTAATAACAATGTTTTTTTCTGCAGAAGGTAGGTGAATTCTTGCTAGTTCATAATGCATTATTTAAATAATTTAAATAACTAATAGAATAAACTTATCAACTACTTTAATATGAAAATTATTATTGAATTATTTACATGCTCATTTCACGTGATCTTCGTCATAAAAATGAGCCGTCAATTACTACTGAAATTTGTATTATTTTCTATCTGAAACTACCTGATTTTTGCTATTTTTGATTGAACTACATTAATTTCAAAGTGACCTTAGTCTGATTTATTCAGATGCTAGAGTACAAAGATCAAAATCACTACTTCCTTTTTATCACCTGAGTCCTCAAAATTGTCAGCGTTTAAAATTGACATGAAGCAGCTTTATCCATTATCAGATTAACTGATAAATGGAAACTGAATTTTAAACAGCTTCCATTGTTTGGTGAGTAACAAGATGATCTTTCCGGTTAGTTCTATTGTGGGTTCCATTCTGAAGGTGGCTATTGATATATTAGAGTGGCCTTGAAGTGCATGAACTCGATTATTTTTGATCAAATTAAGGTAGAAGATGTGTTTGTAGTGTCTAGCTGGTGGACTCCGATTGCAAATGGGTGTTAAATCTATGAGACACAAGTAGGGTTCATCTGAAGTTGAGGGGGAAAAAAAAGGATCAGATCAGACTGATACTTTTTTAAACCACAACCTCACCACCACCTGAACTGTTCACTAAGCCAGATGTAGACAAATAACTCAATAACATAGACCTTTTTATTTTCTTTTACAGTCAAGTAACAAGTAGAGTATTCCCACTGTCAGTCATTTAGTGTGAGAGCACCAGAGCCCACACTTAAACTGATTGTGGCATAGTGATGTGCAGGAACCACAAGATGACATGAATATTCACCCTTGAACAGGAGTATAATTTCACTTCTCCATTGGGAGCACAGTGCCATAAGTAGTTACCATGGAAGTACTTGATGAAGTTTTTTTAATGGCTGAACCAAACCAGTGACTAAATTTTTAATGATCACTGTGGTTTTCCACTGAATACAGCCACAGATAAGTTGCTTCCTTTTACAGAAAGTTCAGCTTAATTAATAGGTTGGAAAAGATACAACCTTCTCTCACTGTTAGCAGTTTCCAGTTTTAGACTTGACAACTTAGGAACTGAGACTGAAGAATAACGGAATGAGATTGTTAAGATTTGATAGTGTATCCCACCTTCAGATTAGAGACAATAACCACGATTTTGGGATAGGACTACTACTAAATAATTTGACTGGGCATAAAAGATCCTTTTGAACCAATTCTAGCATTCTGTTCATATCATAAAAGATGATATCTTTACCATTTTTTTATAAATAGGCTTCACGTCAGCTTCTGCATGTACTCAAATTTAGAAACAATGACAGAAAATTCTATCATTTATTCTACTTTTTCGCTTGAAAATGGTTCTTCAGAATAAGACTCAGATATTCCATTAATGATTAGCTGTAATAAAACCTACCTAAAGATAGCTAGCCACACAAGCCAAACTCTTAGAGTGTTTCATAACTTCTAATGAATATTTATCAAAGCACTGATTTTTTTCTGGGTTTTGGTTCCTCTTGCACCTGCCAGTTTTCATTTGATAATGACCATCATTGACTCTTTCACAATTCAAGGAGGAGCTCTGGATTGCAGCTTTAACTGCAATTCAAAAGTATTTTGTTTTCATTAACGCTTTCTGTTCTTATTAGGAGAATTGTCATGAGGACTGATTAATTTTCTATCATTCTCTGTCCTTGTTACAATTCTTGCTCTATGAATAAGACATTAAACTTTTCATGTACAATATATTATGCACTTGCTGTACTGCATTAACCTTTCAGATCTTCTGTATTTTAGTAGACTGGAAATTTTATTCCTTTTTAAAAACTTTGTCAGGGTGGTGGAATGAAAATGTAGCAAAGCCAAGCAGTCCAACCCCAGAAAACTGACAAGGTCAATGTAAGACACTTCTACCATGCACAAATCTAGGAGAATATGAGCCTAAATTTTAATGAAAATATTATTAGGAAGACAGACGTATTATGATATTGGAGTGAAATAGATTGATATAAACCACTTTTTTAGTCCTGCTTAAAAGGACAATCTCGCACCTTGTGATGGTTTCCTAGGCTTAACTGGTGTCTTTGGTTCTCATTAGTAACAAAAATGTCTTCTTCTTTGGATCAGTTCCTTTTGTATAAGCCCTTTGTTTGGTACTACTACTTCTGAAATATACTTGTAAGTATAATAACTTTAAGTGTAATAAATGGATTTATAATGCTGTTTTTAAAGCTATAAAGTTAAGTCTGCTCACTAGCGGGATTTTGTCTGAATGACAAGTTTAGCTTGGTCTTGATCTTCAAAAAGATCATTAAAATATTTTGCTTCATGCCTAAAGGCCTCTAGCTAATTTAAAGTCCAGTTAAGCACTAGCTTCTGAGAGCACAGCTCTCAGGAATATTTTGCTGAAACTCCAGAAAATGCCATGGAATAATAAAAAGCGATCAAGACTAGGCCTGTTCAGGAATGTTCCTTGAGCATCATTTAATTACATAAAAGTCAGGTAGGTAAATGATTTCTGTAGTCACAACTCCCACCAGAAGGAAATTTAAAAGGCTGCAAATAATATTTCTTTTGTCTCTTCCTCTCATCCTGACATCAGGCTTGAAAAAGAAAGTTTGCAGAAACTCTTTCAAGTAATTTAAACATATGGTCTAGAATGTTTAAGTCTCTGTATTTGACTTAGACATGTTCCTTTAAATCATTAATTTATTTCACCTCTTTACATTGCAAGAAAATACAAATACTGTCTGAGGTCTACAGTGAAGATGAAGTGAATAACTAAGTGAAGAAAAAGAGTGAATTATTGATTTTTAGACTATCACCTGCTGTCTGGATGCTCTTATTAACAAGCAAATGATAAGATGTAAAGTTTTGACACCAATTTGTGATATTTGACTCAATATTTTGAACTGAATTGCTAAAAGGCAAGTGCATAGCATAGTAGATTTTATTACTAGATGATCTAGTAGAAGATAACCCTTTGATCCTAAGCAAGTCTGAAAAAAAAAATTAAAAGAAGCCTCACTGTGACCCAACTTACTTTTAAGATATTATCTAATAAGAAAAAATAGTTGAAAACAGACCCCATGCTCCCACATTTTAATATTTCTTCTCTTTAAACCCAAAGCCATGACATACAGCTGAAAAACTAGCTAGAATATTTTTAATAGGATGTTTATAATTACACAGACCATTGTAATTCAGTAACATTAATTATTAAATTAAATTATTGATTCTTACTAATAAATTGATAGTCAAACATAAAACCAGATTTCCTCATATTTCTTCAATTTAACAAAATCTATACACCAAACTAGCATTTTACTTGAAAAATATCATATGTTCCTATTAAAGTAGTATTTTTAAACTGGAAAAGAAGTTTTTATTTCATTTTTCATTCTAGTTGTTATCATTGAATATAGTTATATTTCAGAATAGCATTGCACAAGTGAGAAAAAGGGTTTTTTGGCAATCTAAATTTATAGTCCTTTTGACAATATAGCAGCTGATCCCTTTCCATGCACATCAATTAACCAAGTCATAAGAAATCCTAGTCTATATTTCTCCAAGCTAGTCTCAGGATTAGGTTAATAAGAGGAAGCAGAATGGATGAACCAATTGCCAAATCTGACAATCACAGCTTACAATCTGAGTTGTCTAGCTGTGATACTGTCATCTTAGAAATGTGCAGAAGGTCTAGCAAAGTAGTATCCAAAGCAATCAAATGGAAAGACAGTTATTTTTAATTCTGGGATCTGTGTAAACACCAGTCATGGAGTTCACATTTTTACAGATTTTAACAATTTTCTCCTAAATTGAGATTCAATTAATAAGACTTCTGCTTCACTAATAAAAGGTAACATCTTACAATAAGAGTTTTGTAATTTGTTTTGAATTATCCCTGTCACGGAGGGAGGATATGTGATATGTATTTAAATATTAGCTTGGAACTATGGTGGGACTGCTAGATTTTTTTCATCTTTTGAAAAACTGACAGAAACTTTATTTATTAGTAACATTTGTAAGTCATATAATTCCTTTTGAGATAGGTACCTGAATTTACTGCTGTATTCCTGTCTTCCCCAAACTTGAATCCTCCCGATGATTCTGCCTGTCTCAAAGAATTAACTTTTATAGAGCTGAAAGTCTTAGCTTTCCTGGGTCAAATAGCAAGCTTGTAAAATCATTTTGATCGTACAGTCCACTAGTTGTTTAAAAGAAAACATGCTTTACAAATCCCTCCTTGAACTAGGTGTTTGGATGTATCCCCTAATGTTCTGTCCAGGTTCAGTCATTTAAGATTTGTTAGTATCACATTTTAATTATTCTATACATCAGTGCCTTTCATAAGATATTTGTCGAACGATCAAATATCCTGGGGCAATGGAACAAGTCAGATTTAAAAAAAAAAAATAATCAGGCTTTATTTTTATGGTTAACCTACTTACAGAGCATTCAATTATAGTTTTGATTAATATATAGGAATCCCAATATATAATAATAATGTAATATTCGATGTCATTCTAAAAAGCCTTTCAATAAAACCCTATCCATTTCATTCTACTTTTTTTTTGTTTTATGGAGGATCTCATAGATCACCAGCCTGTCTATTGAATCTCTCTGTGGAATGGCTTTGCAATGAAGAACCCAACAAACTGTACAGAATATACTGTGAGCCAGAGAAACCTATGGAAGACTATTTAACAGCAGCAGAATGAGCACTTTGCTAAAAGAGAATAAAAGAAATCTAATTTTCTCTCTATAGTGTATTTAAGGCAGGTCACTTGGTGTCTTTCTGATGTAACACAGAGTTTAACATGCTATCAAGATGGTCATTCTGGATTAGCAGAATCCATTTGAAGAAAACTGTTACTTAGAATCACTGAATAATAGTACTATTTTAGTTAAGTTACTACCTATTAAAAAGGAGGAGAGGAAATCCTGTAGCCTCCATGTCTGTCTGATCTTGGCAATGCAATTTGCTGTAATTCTCTCACTTAGTGGGAACTGTCACACTTATTTTACATTTTTGGCTTTCACAATTATAGCCCAATTTTACAAGGGAAAATTAGCTTCCCTAAGGTAAGTATTCTCTTGTTACATGAGAGGTGAGATCCAGACACTGTGAATTCCTGGCAGACACCAATATTTTCCTCTGTTTTATTCATTTGGTGGAAGCTGTTTCAATATTATTTTATATTTTGGACCAGAAAAGATATAAATAAGCTTTAGAGGAGGAAATGTATTTCCTTCCAATCAGAATTGTATTGTTCTACTAAACCTAAGATCCAGACCCATAGGTATATGCACCCTGTGTTTTATGATATAGTTCGTAAATGTTTGAAGAGTAATTGGAAACTAACTATAACTTAGACAAAGCCTCATGTCTTAGAGTAAGTTGAGTTAGCTTAATTAGTCCTTTCTCTAGACTTAAACATCGATTAACAACTTCAGTCTTTGTCCATTTTTCTGTGAGTTACTTAAAGGCACTATATTTGTTTACTTCATGTTTATTGAGTTAATATGTGAAGAGTATACATTTGTTTCACAACGATTCTGTCAATGTAGACTTAAGTGTCTTGAACTGCTTGGAGAAATACTACCACAATATGTTTTACTTGAAAAAGTATTTCATTTCTTGTTCACGTTTGTTATATTTTATCCATGTTCAGTCTTTTGCTCCAGTTCCCTCAATAGCTCCATCTGCCTTTTCAGTTATTTCAATGTACAGTCTGCTGAGCATGCATACAGAAATAATTGTTTACATAAAAAGTGTGATTTTATATTGAATTAGTCAAGTGAAATATACGTCTCAATCCTGTATTGGTTTAAATTAGCGTTATATAGATTAAGTTTAGCAAAATCACAGTTACAATACATGTCAACATAAGTAGTGGATATACCTCAGACCCAAAGAATCTCTCTCTGTGAGGTACAATAATAACTAGCTGATTTAAGTTATGCTTTTGCTACCTTTATATGAAAGTAACAGTCCTATTCTCATTTTTGCTTAGATTTTTAAATTTTTTATGCCTTTTTAAATTCTTTTATTCCTTTTATTTTGTAGTTTCTTTTTTTGCTAGATTTTTCCACTTTCTGTGACTTTCTTCCTTGCAGTATTTCGTGCCTTGTTTCTTCCTAGGCTTTGCTTATACTTATTCACTCATATCTACTTCAGTGTAACCTTTCCTTTCTGTTCTTCATTCGCTTCTATCCATATTCCTGCCTTCTGTCCCTTGATTCCCTTCACCTCTACTCCCTAGCTGTTTTCAAGCTAACTGGCCATCATTCAAACTTTAGTGGAAAGTCTGTTGTGATGGTACATGGGGCAGAAAGAGCAAACTTTGAAAGATGCCCCAGCCCCAAACACCACAGGGTAGAGTTTATAGGTCAGCCGGTTACCTTTGAACATATTAGGTTTGAAAAAAGCAAACCTGATCTTAAATGATAGTGAGTATCAATAAAAGCAGAACATAAAGTTTTAATTATTTCTATTGAATTGCATTAGATTTTAATCAGTTAAGGCTATTACTTTACCTTTAGGTCATAAAACACTAATGTTTCTTTAAATACAGATATGGAAATACAATGTGTTTAATGGAGAATAACATTTTTGAAGCTAGTAAAAGGCTTTAGAGAGACCAGCACAGAGTTATGCCAACTCAAGGGGAGTTCAGTCTGCTGTATTAACAAGGTAAGCTTGAAAACCATCCTAAAGCCTGAATAAAAATAGGCATGTGAAGCTATTTTTAAAATTCCACACACTCTTCTTTTGAATGTTAGTGAGGCTATTGAACAAGAAGAACAATGATGGTTTCCCACATCAAGGCAATGTCCCAGAAAAATTTCAAGTAAGACTGAGGATCCTAAAAGCGAAGCTTAGAAGAAAATGTTAGGATTAATGTTTATAAATATGTAAAGGTCAGGAGGATGGAANCCAGTGGGAGGATTGGACTGGATGATCTTTTGAGGTCCCTTCCAACCCCTAAAATTCTGTGATTCTGTGTGATTCTGTGATTAATATTGCTAGGTAATCACTAAGTCTGTTTAGACAATGCTGGTACATGAACACAGAAGAAGGTAGAGCTATGTCTGCAATTTTGGACAGTAAGCAGCAATTCTCATACTCACCTGTTGCTTAAAGAATTCTGGCATATTTTGGTGATTCTCGCATACAGCTGGACATGAAGGAAAACAACAGTGGCAAAACTAATTAAAAGCAAATAACAAAATAAGTAATTTCATTTCTTAAAGCTTCTATTTTTGCTTTGCTGGTGAGATAAGGTGTATGTCAACCCTTGTGCTAGTTAAACTGTTAATATAACAACAGTATAACCATGGCTTCCTTTACGAGTCTCTTCATTAAGCCTCAGTTCAGTTCCTCATTTCTTTTGACTCTGCAATGGGTTGTGGTTTTCTTTCTTTCACCAGCTCCTATCCGTTACTTTATAACCATGAATTCTGCATTAATGAAGAAAGTCTTACTACCAATTCAGAACAACTTTTTGTTTACTCATGTATGACAATGGAAGAAACAGTGACAAAAAGGACAACCTTATGTCGCTGCCAGAATGTATATTTGATAACATTTGCAACCTTGTGCTTGCTTTTCCTTCTGTGCTTATTTCATCTTTCATTCCTATATTGCCATCTGTGATCCTTACATAGAGTATAAATCCTTTCAGGATGTTTGTGCAGCAAAGAATACAACAAGGTCACTAAAAATGCTAGCAGCCGTTAGGCACTACTTGAGTTCAAAAAATAACAACAGCAGTATATTGTGTTTATATGTGCCTTCTGATACTTTACAATTTTTACTGCAAAGCAGACTTTACTGTGCTACTCCAAATATCTGTGTTGAACTCAGTAGCACGTAGCACATGAGAAAAAATAAGATAACAGAAATGCTTATGATGTCATGCCAATGTTCACTAGTTCTATATAAACTACTCTATTCTGGTAAAACTGAAGAGGTTTTTCTATTCCAGAAAATTTTTGACAAAGTTGCATAACTGCAACTAGCGTTTGAAACATATGCACCCAGCCATGGATTTGTGGTCCAAATCCTTCACTCCCACACATCTTTCCTTTCTCCCTCCTGTCTTCCCTTCTCATTTAAGGTCTTTTGTACATCTGTCCTAAGAAAGTGCAAAGCAGTACAGATCATACATTTATGTCTTCAAGGATGCAGGGACATCTGAATTCAAGGTAAGACAGATATATCTAATCCAGTCTGTACGTTAAAAGTAAATGCTGTCACTCTGAAATACATATCTGTTCTTAGAACTGTTTCCCCATCCACAGTTGAGGCTGACAACAAGATCAGGAGCTGGGACGAGCAGAGAGGGATACTCTGGACCTGGAGAGAAAAATAAATCAGTATTAAGGAATCACAAAGGCTTGCTGAAGAAACACGTCTTTCTTCTCCAGGGTTGTGAAAGCTGCCCAATATAGTTAGCACTTATGTTGCCTGGAAATTACATTAGAACACTTAGGAGAAGTTTTCTTAAAATACAGACGGTTTCAGGGCCAGATTTTTGGAACTGGACACACGCATGGTATACTGGAATATTGTGCAAATATCTACATGTGAGTAATAGATCAGTTATTTTTGTCAGTTGTGCTGAAGTGTTTGCTGCATAGTAATTTTGTTACTCCAGAAATCTGGCTCTTGAAACAGTGATTAAACAGTTTTGCAGACCAGAATAGAGCACTTTGACTCAACTCTCAGTTCTAGGGAGAATAATACTGAAAGTAGCAACTTTGTGATGCAGATGGACAAATTCAGTTTTGTGTCACCGTTGTGCATTCAAGAACTTAGATGAAAACATGCAACTATCTGCTGGTGCGAAGATATTATTCGAGGTCTTTGGCTGAAGCACCACGCTCACTCTTCCTAGATGTCTTGCGTGAGGGGAAGAATTAAAGTAGGGCCGCAACCACGCTGCTTTTCTGGGACATGTACAGCTCTGTGGAGGAGCAGGCCAAGTCCTTCTTTATGCTCCTTGTGAGCCAGCTCAGCAGTCTTTGGGGCCAAGCCAGGCAAGACACATGAGGATTTTTAAGAAAAATGGTGTGAAATGCTCGAAGGTTGTTATTTCCAGTCCTCAGAGATTAAACAATTTCAAGTGTACAAAGTTTCAGAATTTTGTTATAATATCCATATGAATTTACTATACTGTGAAATGTGATTTCTGTTTTTCCTAAGACAGGGAGCTCTGTTTCCTAAAGGCGGAGGAGCCATCAGAGGCATCGATTCAGAAAGGCCAGCTCAGTCCCTCCAGAATGTTTTGTAAGTCAGAGCAGGGAATACTGACTCTGATATTATTTTCACCTTTTGTGTCTAAACCTCTTCATTGTTTATTCTTGGGTTCACATTGTTAAGAATTGTTTAATTTCAGTACTTTGAACAGTAGCAAACTGCTTCTATGGACCTGGGTTGACCTGTTGTCAGAGGATGTAGGGAGGCAATTAAGAAAGCTAAGGCCTCTTTAGAATTAAACCTAGCGAGAGGGGTCAAGGACAACAGAAAGAGCTTTTTCAAATACATGGCAGATAAAACTAGACAGGTTGGAGAGTTGGCGGGGAAAAATTTAATGAAATATAACATGGGCAAGCGTAGAGTCTTGCATCTGGTCAGGAACAAACCCAGGTTCCAGTATAAGTTGGGAAATGACCTACTAGAGAGCAGTGTAGGGGAAAGGGACCTGGGGGTCCTGGTGGACAGCAGGATGCCCATGAGCCAGCACTGTGCCCTTGTGGCCAGGAAGACCAGTGACATCCTGGGNGAGACTGAGGGGTGACCTCATTAATGTTTATAAATATGTAAAGGGTGAGAGTCACGAGGATGGAGCCAGGCTCTTCTTGGTGACAACCAATGGTAAGACAAGGGGTAATGGGTTCAAAGTGGACCACAAGAGGTTCCACTTAAATCTGAGAAGAAACGTCTTGTCAGTGAGGGTAACAGAACACTGGAACAGGCTGCCCAGGGAGGTTGTGGAGTCTCCTTTTCTGGAGACATTCAAAACTCGCCTGGACACCTTCCTGTGTAACCTCATATAGGTGTTCCTGCTTCGGTAGGGGGAATTGGGTTAGATGGTCTTTTGAGGTCCCTTCCAATTCCTAACATTCTGCGATTCTGTGGGTTAGAGATCTCCTTATATTAAAACCAGACTGATAGAAAGGTCTAGTTAAACAGAAATGTGAAAAGATGTGATGGGTGCACCCATTTTAAGTTTCTTTGTGACTGCTGGTTTCTTTATATCCCTGCAGACGATTTTTCACATTGATCAGATAGAAACTTGAACCACTTCACTTCTGCAGGAATCCAATGGCAGAGAAGATTGATCTGTCTGTCTACTCAAGGGCTGTTTATTCTTCCCCCACCTTTATACTGATGTTAGAATGCGCACAGCTGTATCGTGACTTGGTACTTCAACAGAGATTATAAAAAGAAACATGAGACTTATGAGTTTGTGTGGATCAGAGGAAGATATGGTACCAGAAAAAAAAAAAAAAAAAGCCCAAATCTACCGTATTTGTCCTTCACACATTGCATGCAATTCAGTGGTTTGTCACCTGCAAATACAGTTTTAAACTGTCTATTTCTATAAGGGTTAGTGGTCTTTTTAGAAGTTAAACTGCAGGTTGAAATAACATTTGTTTTTTCCTAACTATATCAGAGAGAGAAAAGCCTACTTTCAAAATTCCTCATCCTACATCTTGAGTCAAAAGCAATCTATCTCATTTCAGCTACAATATACTGCTAAAAGGAACAATCTAAACATTTGCACTAAATGTCAAAAACAGCCTTTGCTTTGGGAAAAAAAAGAAAAATCCTTTTGGCTTTATTTATAGAAATCACATTATAACTATAGGCTGTTCTGCCTGCTTTAGACAAAAATATATACTATAATGTGAATGGCAAAGGGTTTAAAGTGAGCCAATTAACTTAGCCATAACTTCATAAAGACTGTGATTTTACAATAAAATAGTAGTTCCTTTCAAATTTCCATATAGCTTTCAGTTCATTTTTAATGTAGAGGCTTTTAAGTTGAGGATTTCATTTTTGTTAAAAAGTTATTACTCAAGGAAAGCAAGTTTTACTGATGTGTGGAAAGCCCTGTACACACACAACAAAACGAGTATGTTTTTCTTAGCTATGTTCCTCAAATGAGTGCTTTCCAACTTGATGTGGATGAAAAAGCCCTGTATGGGCAGTGCAGGATCACCCTTCTTTCAGGATGTGCCTCACTGCACAGTGATAGTATCAAATAATGATACCCTCTAGTGAATTATGAACAGAGCTCGAGGCAACCTAGAAAACATGAATATGAAAATTCAACCAGATGATCTGTTATTGTGTATTAACAACCTTAAAGGAGATATTCCAGTTGGTCAGTACCTGATGCAGACCATCTTCTCTCATGGCGGGCTTTGCTGCTGATGTCCTCCACCTGCCACCAGTGCTGTGGTCTGTGGGGTGACAAACCACTGGCAAATGGCTTAGCATGATTGAATCCTGTGATTATCAAAGCTCTCTTCCTGTAAAATAATCTTCTAGTAGCCTAGTAAAATAGGTTGCTTCTGGCTTTCCTGAGAGGCTTTGAAAACTAGCTGCCAAGTGAGGTGGAGAGTACTGGGTGACCCTCCATCACTGAGATCAATACTTTTCAGGCCCTGGGTCTGAAGTGTTAAACATATAACTGACATTTTGGTCAGAAGGCTGTTCTGGCTGAAATGCTGGTGATGTTTGCTGTTCAAGGAAAATAAAGATGTCGTTCGAAAACTGGAAGAGTCCTGACATCTGAGCAATTGAATTATGCTGTGCTGGTGAGGTGCAGCAGGAAAGCAATCATCAAATAGTAGCCTTTCTAAAGAATACAATGTATTTTCACAAGCTAAGACCTATGAAATATTGCAGCAGTGCAATATAGAAAATTTTATGTAGTGAAATCCAGAAATACCACACAAGTCAGAAACATAAAATATTTTTAAAAAGGAACTACATATTTTATTTATACAGGATGACACTATCTTAGCAGATTAAGTAAAATTCTTGATAAAAAAGGATATATTTAAATATTGATATAACCCATTAATCAGGGAAGGAAAAAATATCTCCCTCAGCAATAAAGATTTGTGAATGGCTAATTACCAGAACATATTAATTTTTAGCAGTTTCTTTTTTTGCCATACATATCTAGTATTTGGCATTCATCCTTGCATCCATGAACATTTCTAGATGCCTGCAATACTTAGAAAGTGAATTAATCAAGGTAATTACTCATTTTCAAAGAAGTAATTTGTAGGAATTAATTATATATCCCTTACAGTTCTGACAAACAATGTAAGCACAAACACTTTGTATCTTTCTTCCCAGCTTACAGAACGATTTTTAACCCATCCTTTGCACAGTTCAGGTAAAAGACCGCTGCCTGCCAAACTATTTGATTTCGAGAGTGACTGCCTGTCAATTATTGTTTTTCTTGGAAAAACTCAAAGGTTCAAACTCGATTTCAATGCAGACAGTTGAGGTGTTGTAGAGTTTTCTTTCACAAGCATCTTGGAAATTATGACTTAATGATTTTTCTAAAACGCACCTTCTTACTCAAGCACAAATGTATTTAAAAGCAATTTTTGGCCAGCGTTATGCAACAGATTCACTCAGTGAGCACAGTGGTGTTTTCTGGTTCTGTAACCTAGTAACCTCAATCATAGAAAAGTGTCTCTTCTACTGAAATTTGATTTTTGCTTCCCAAATAGCCCTGCTCAATGTGTCTGCATTTTACAGCCAAGCATACACTACGGAAAGGATTTAATTTGCCTACAGTACCCCTGCCTGTAGTATTAGTGGTGTCTATCGTTCTGGCCTTTGCTCTGAGCAATTTGCGGTGTGACTCTTTGCAATTCCCTGCTTTCCTGTCAGACTGCGACAGCCTTCAGTATGTCTCCATGGAAAATCCTCTTCATGGAAGTCCTCAGAGAGGGAGATGTAAGAGCAGACAGGGATGCTAAATGGAAAAGAGGCACGCTTGATCATTCTTATAAGCAAACCATGTTATATAAACTGGACACGAACCAGTATTTAATATAGTTACTCATTTTTTAAGTCTCTTCACCCCAGTGGTTAGTGTAGCTCCAGTTCCCTGTCTGTGCACAAAGACGGTTGAATTAGAGAATCCAGGAGTCCACACAGCTTTCCTGGAAAGTTTCTTGACTATCTGCTTTAGATGTTCTAACTGCAAAATATTTTAAAATACTTAGATTTGTCTACCCTGATCCTGCTGACTGAAATAGCTTGAACAGTCCTATGTCTCTGTCCCCTACAAGAACTGCATTTTTTAAAGGCTGTCCCATGTGCCTGTGCTTAGATGCCAAGGTCAGGCATGACAACCTTGAAGCGCTTCTCCACCATCCCTAGCAGAACAAAGACCTTGTTATGCCTTAAATCTCTGGGTTTTGTTACTTTGGGAAGATAAGATAGATGGTTGTGTAGGCAGGCATCTCCCTTATCTTTCCCAAGGTGTTGTGTTTGGTGGAAGAGATAGATGGTCATGGTGCCAGGCACCTTGTCAATCGCTGTGAAGGCCTCATGGCCTAACTGGTATGAGATGAACCATCTTTCGTACAACTAATTATCAGAAGAAACCATGAACCAACAGCTGCCCCTGACAGGCAAGACAACTCACTTCTGGTCAGTACCGTGAACTTTCCCCTAGACTGAAGATCCCAGACCCGTTTCCAAAAGAATCTTCCTAATTAGCACAAAGAGCGAGCAGAGGTAGGAGATGAACTGCCCACATGTAAATGAACTGGGTTATAAAATGACCCTGCGCATGGCATCAGGTTTGGCGTGTATATGCTGTGCAGCACGACTGAAGTCTTCAGTGCGTCCACCGGATGCATCGACATCACTGGATCGATAACCTGTGGAGTGGTGATATCTTACTCTGTTTCTCTCTCNTAAAGGGTGAGAGTCACGAGGACGGAGCCAGGCTCTTCTTGGTGACAACCAATGGTAAGACAAGGGGTAATGGGTTCAAAGTGGAACACAAGAGGTTCCACTTAAATCTGAGAAGAAATGTCTTCTCAGTGAGGGTGCCAGAACACTGGAACAGGCTGCCCAGGGAGGTTGTGGAGTCTCCTTTTCTGGAGACATTCAAAACTCGCCTGGACACCTTCCTGTGTAACCTCATCTAGGTGTTCCTGCTCTGGCAGGGGGATTGGACTGGATGATCTTTTGAGGTCCCTTCCAATCCCTAACATACTGTGATTCTATGATATCTTAGTCTTCCTTCTCTCTCTCTTCGTTTTTCTTCAACATATAAATGTAATATCATTTTTAGTTCTGCTGTTAAAATCTTATTAAGTTTTGTATTATAGTTACTAACTGTTGCTAATCCACCAATTGTAGAAGGACTGTGCAGAAATACCCAGAGTTAACTCACAGCTGATCTCATCTGTTGAGTCAGGGCACGTGTCGCATTCAGAGTTAACTCATCCCTCATCCCATCTGTGGGGACAGGACATCAGGCGGCAGAAGTTATGAGATACAAACAGAAAAAAAGGTCTTTGTAAATGTCATTTCGAAGATTTCTTTAAGGTAACCTCATTCAAAGGTCATAATGGGTATGGAAAAAGGCAAAGGCATGCTCACCTGCCACTGTGAACTGTTAAGATAAGACTCTCTTACAAAATCACTGGAATGCGCATACTGCACACTGCTATGTGGTCCCTTACAAGGTTGCATTGATTTCGTGAAGAATGCACACAAACTTGTGCTCTACTATGCTGATACAAAAGTTTTAACTCATGGTCTCTTTTGCAGTTTCCGTTTGTTGGTTTTTTTGTTTGTTTTAATCTCTAAGAACTAGGTAGCACTTGCCTTAATGGATGCTATGCTATGAACATTTTTTTCATATAAAGTGATTAAAGTCATCTGGGTACTCAAATCATGTTACTTGTGTAAGTACAGATTATTCTTACAGCAAAATATTTTTGCATCCTGAATAAAGCTTAGTTTGCTGTAAGTTGTCTCTTCGGATTTCAAATACTAGATGCTAGAAAAAATTTATCTGATAAATAAATGCTCTGGGCAGATGATAATCATATAGGTAGTATTAAACAGCATAATTTTGTGAGATAAGACATGGTTCAAAATTCAAGTTTAAAAAAAAATGAAAAGCATTATCTTAATTGTTCTATACCTTAACAATAACCTTCATATATTCACAAATATGTGTAATTTAGACTAAGTAGCACTGAGCTAGCATGCAGAAAAATGTAGAATAAACTCACTATAAACACTATTTATAAAAGCAGAACAATCTATCTTTCCCTTTATAAGATGTAAAGGCCAGAAAAGATCAAGAAGCATGAACAATAAAGATTTCTTTTTGTATAGTTCAATTTAGTAGCAAAATTATTATAACAAAGCCACACAAGATTTAGGCATGTAAATGTGACTCTCAAAAAAATTGCAACATTTAGTGATAGTTATATCATTGTAATAAACTCTTCCCTGTTCTTTCCAGTTGCTGTTCAGCAGCTGGATTTGCCAACAAAATAAACACAAGACAGGAAAGTCTCTGTCCTATGGTTACCTTTACATGGACAGCAATTGCTAAGTTGTTCAGAGCTGTTTTAATTGTGCTTTCACTTCTTGAGACCTCTTTCAGTTTTGTACCAGTTAAAGCACGTTACTATGGGTAATATACTGCAAGACTGCAAGGCTTGAAATGAGTTTTTGTAATTCAAATGTTAATTTCTGAAGTTCTGGTCATAAGGGATATGTTAAAGTTATTTCCTCTTTTCAGAGCATGCATCCAAATGTTTGGGCTTTACTAAAACCTGTAAATAATCACTCAGATGTGCTTGAGTATAGCCATGTCAAAACTAAATAGTGATGAAAGCTTAATGTCTGGGCTTAACATCTTAAATACAGTGGTGTAAACAAAAAATAAATGTTAAAATGAATACTACTTAAAGAAAAGAGAAAAGGTTGCCATAATCAAAATCAATTTGATGACATACTACATAATCTCTGCTTAGTTACTCTGAAATCTCAACCCTTTTGTTAGATAGAACTTGTCCTTCTTGAGCTCTGTGCAGTCATGACCCTTTTGCATCCAGCTCCCATGTTAATTTCTTCATTAATTCATTCTACTGTATCCAAAGGAACCACTGTCCATCTCACGTTTTTTCTGAGACTGAAGACTCTACAGAGCTGATACAATGCTACTTCATACTGCCTGCATCCTATTCCCCAAATCCTCCTTTTTCACTGCTTGAAAACTTCAGCCATGTCACCCAGTAGTCACATGCTCCCTCAGTCCTTGCATTGTCTGCTTTGCTGTGTTATAAATAAGAATAAGGCTATTGTTAATGTAATCTTAGAAGTTATTTGGCAGCAGTCTGCAAAGATTAATGGAATTCGTCAAAAATAGGAAGGAGTACAAACTTTCTAGCCAGATATGTGACACTGTTGGACCAGGTTTATATAATTTTTCATTTTCCACAAAAATGGAAGGCAAAAAAACCCTGTAACTGTTGAATGTCTTAAGACATACACAATACATGTACACATAAATATGAAAGAGCAACTTTGCCTTGCAAAGCAATCAGTGTCTTGCAGGATAAAGCTGGCTTTCAAAATTCCATCAAGGGAGTTAAGGAAACTCAGTGTAAATGTGAAACTCCACCAGTTATTTTTGGATACATACACATAAAACATTCCTGTCAGCTAATACTGGCACATACAAAACACACCAGAGTAACTGCTAGGTGATCTGAATTTTGAATGATGGCAAGTGATGACCCTCAGAATTTTTTTATTCAAGACACTGATCAGAGAAGGATAGTTCGCTGCTCATTATGGGGGAAAACTTATAGGTATCTAGGGATTATTTGCAGAACTTACCTCTAAATGCAAAAGGAATTTGGAAATTCATAGAAAAAGTGAACATTACTCTCCCCTATCGTCTCCAACCAAGCTCTGTCTCAAACCACCACATTATCCTTACCTTCTGTGGAAAAGTCAAGACTCTTGCTTATGGCATAAACATAATGTTTGAAATTTGCTGCAGAAAACTATCTAAGGCCATGGTTAAAATTCTGAGTGCAGGTCAGTGACTTTTGACTTGCAAACTCGTGATGTTCGATTCCTGTTTGAAGAAGAAGGAAAAGTTCAGCAGTGTTGTGATCATTCTCTGTTAGAACACTAGGAGAATTTGTCTTCTAACAACACAACATCCTTCACTCTTTCTTCACTGTTGTCCTCAATCTAAACAATATTAGGAAATAGCTAGTGGCAATACTGTCATCAGACTTTCCGTTAGTGCACTACTGCTGTTTACATATTGAATAATTTTATCCTCTGTACTAAAAATGAGATTAGTATGGCAAAGTCTGTAAATCTAAATAAAATATATCTTTCCTTGAAAATAAGTATACCATTAAGTGAATACTTCAAAGTTTTTAACAGTAAAAGTTCTCTAACACATACTTGCAGAACCATACTTACCCAGTGAAAATATCTGAAAGCTGCTTTTATCCTACCGTTATCTGTACCTAATGCTTTCTCAGCATCCAAATGGAAAAATGTATTAAGGTGTCACCCTTATCTGACTGAGTGTCATAGTTAATACACATAACACCTACCTCTGAACATCAGCACAATTTGTCCCACTGATAATGTCTGATCTTTATCCACCAGTACATTAATTACTTTACTTACCTGATGCGTTTTAGCCAACTGCTATGTTAGCACCAAAATTTTAAAAGGAAGACAGATCTTATTTGACATGAAAGAAAATTATTCCAATTCTGAGGGATCACTTCGTGATGACCAAAGCCTTGATCCTGAGCTCAGCATTATTGTTAGTCGTTTAGTCTGGGTTTTTTTGTTGTTGTTGTTGTTGTTTTTTTTTTTTTTTTTTAAGTAGTGCAAGTTAGTAAAAGAAAGAGAGATTACACCAAGCATTCTGGATTTTCATTTTTATCTGAGCACATAACAATCTAACTTGTTCATAAAGCAGACATTTTTCTTCCTGCTCATTGAATGTTCATCTCTAGTTTCCTCAGAACTGTATTAGACCTCATGGGCCTCAAATAATAAGTTGAAAGTATTAACCACATCTGCACTGGTAATTTACTTAAAAGCAATTAAACCTAAATGCCAAATTTGGCTTTCAGTTGGCAAAACTTCCCTTTAGGGCAGTTTCTATTCACTTATCACCATTAAATCAGTTTAAAACTACTTGTATTGCTCTGAAGATGCTCAGACTCAGGGCTGTCTTTTGAATGTCTTGTACAGTGGATAGAAAACATGAAATTTTCATTTCAGTAAATTTTCTGGATGCATTTACTTGTCAGTCCTGGATGAGTAAACTAGTCTTGCTAGGCTTAGGGTCTTTCTTCAAGTCTAGTTCTTCAAAATATCTTCAGAGATGGTATCTCCAAACAGTCTGATTGAAAGCATGTACAAAATATTTTCTGCGGAGCACTTGTATGAACCCAGGTAGCTCTTAAATACACAGATTAAGACTAAGGTATCTATGTAAATGTCTTTAGCAGCATGTGTTGCACATTAAAAAGCAAAGGAAAATAAGCAAACAAAAAACCATAGCACCTCATTGTTAAGGGTTTTCAACTTATTTAATCATAATTTTTTTGTTTCTACCCCTCTCCCCCTACCCCCAAGGGAAGCCTGTTTACATGGAAAATTATAATTTTGTGTAGTAACTTGTACCAGCTGTGGCATTTTCAAAAGAAGATCATGAGAAAACGAAAGATTTTAAATGGCTATTGATTCTTCTCATGCTCATAAATAGGAAACACACTTAAAAAAAAAATGCAAGCCAGACAAATGTGAACTCCAAAAAGAAAAACTGAGAAAATATAGAAATAAAACACATGGAATGACTGTTTTCTATGGAAGCATTTACACAACTGAAAAAATATTGTCCAAGGAAATGTTAAAATCTTACTCAAAATGACAAAGAAGTCTGGTAGCCATAAACATTCAGAATCTGTTTCAATGATTTCAGTAATCAAATGAAGTAGATTTTGTTGTTGTTTAATAGAATGAAGAAAGAATGAGCCTTTTATTTTCTTTTCATTTAATAAAAAATTATCTATTAATTTCTAATCCAAACCTAAATTTTTGATTTAGATTTAGAATCTGATGCTAGTTTTACTTAAGGGCAGCATAGAACCACAGATCTTGTGAAAGCTGTATAAGAAAGAAAGAAAGAATTTTATTCTCCAGGACTTTGAAAGAAAGAAAGAAACATATCTTGATCTAAATCTAGATATATTTGCAGATATTTCCAAATGCAAACACATACACTGTGTATGTAATGTGATAATAAAGTATACATACGTTTGAAAACACAACACAGTAATCATGACTCACTAAATACAGTGAAATCAAGGTTGTGATCCACAATTCTTTGTGTAGTGTAATTGCCCCTTATAGAATAAAGCTGCAGTGGTTGCATTGACTATGATTGTTGTACCACTCCACTATACCAACATCGTTACTGCTCGGTGACAGTAGTTAGTAGAAATTATTCTTCATTCACCTTCCCACCTGTGCATGCTATATAACATTTTACCCCTAATGGCACAACAATTAAAATAATGGTGTTCCAGATGTACTGCCTTAATTGCATCCTACATTCCTGTTACTACACAAATTATAACAGTGTTTCCCAAAACTGGCAGTGGGAGGATTATAGGTGATGTTACTCATTTAAGCAAGTCTTCTATTTTGTTTTATCTAACTTTTTTTAGCTCAGCTTTATTACATGGCAACTAATGTATGCTACCTCTCTATTATGGCTCAGCTCGACAGACTACAGAGCTATATGGGATACTGTCCTTCTGTGCTGCTGCACAGTGCAGCCAGGCAGAGCTGAGCCTTTATACAGAATTAAAGGTGGGATCAGGATGTTGATCTGCCTTGCCCCAGAGCTCCAAAGCTGCAAGGTGGCAGCACTGAGCCAACTGAGATTGCAAATTCCATCCATCAAAAATTTTACTTCAGACATATGCCAAGTATTTCTTTGACCTCTAATATAAAAACTTTTTTTTTCTCTGTGTCTCCATCATGAGTCCTCATAAAAAACAACCTATAGTTGCACTGGACATTACTGACAGCTATGATTCTGTGTTTATGCACCTCATTTCCCAGAATTCCTTTTGTCATCTTAGAAATGTGACAATGTGCATTGCTGGGTAAAGAAGGACCCATCATTTTAAAAGTTATATGTATTGGTTTAAGTCCAAGAGACTAATGGAAAAGTTAGCAAATGCAAACTGAAAAATAAAAATTGCAAATAGACTGTGTCCTACAATACTGGTGGATGTTTGACAGGATGGTAGCAAGAAGTTCAGTGTTTGGAGGTATTAACCTGCACTGTCTGGTGTGTATTTTGAAAATCATTAGTTTCTAAGCAAATTATTGATGTGCCAAATAATTGAAATTAATTACCCAGTTGTTAAAGATAATTACTTTTTTTACTATCTGTTAAACTTAAAAGGAAAGTAGCTTGAGATGACTGTCAAAGAGATCATCCTTTTTAACTCATACTTGTCACTCTTTGTAATTGTAATAATCCTTAAAGGCAACAGGAAAACTTGAAACATTTTTTTAAAATACTACCTATATTTGAATATCTGTATTGAAAATCAGATTTATGGTGCCATTTTTTTTGTTTCATTTACTCTATTTTGAACCAGATTTTCAAAAATTCCTTGCTTAGTAGTCATAATTTGTATAAAGAAAAATATTTTAATTATCATGAGCTGTAAAGGAAATTAACACCTGCATTTGAACTACAGACAAAAGTCACAATAAGCAATGAGGTTAACATAGCAATCAGGAAGACAGAAAGGAGACCAATATTAGCTAAAGCCCTTATTTTTTTTTTAACCAAAAAATAGAAATATAGAGTTCACAATGAATTATTATTCTGAAATTTCAATAGTTGATATGTTATTGATGACATCTCAAGTGGCAGAGATCACTTCAATTTGAATTAGTCTTTAGGAGGTAGTAATGGGACACAGGCTGTCTGCTGATCTTTAAAAGGTGTTTACTGGATTAAGAGAGATTCTGATCCAATTACGAAATATTAAAGTTCTGCAGCTCTTAAGACAAAATATCTGTTGTTTCATTTAGGATGGAGGGACATTTTGAAGAAGCTGATCTGTGTAGAAAATCAATTTAAGTAGCAGCCTGGGAAAAACTGCAATTAAATGCAAACCTTTAAGGAGAGTTTTGGGAAGACTGAAGAGTGCTGTACTTAAGCTGAGCAGTGTGGCCCTTGATAAGCTATTCTTTGTAACTTTAATTTTATGCTTTAATGATCACATACATTAATAACTTTTTACAAGTCATGTATGCACTACTATCTTCTGTTTTCCATGGAGGAAAATTTAACTATACTTTACAGGAGCAAAATAAAAATAATAAATTTTTTTAAAAAAAAATATTCAAATAGATATTTATTACTTCAGGGAAAAAATAAAGTTGAAAGCTCCCAAGCCCTATATCTAAACATTAATACTGAATTTTCCATGGCTTTTGGATCTGTAATTAATGTAGTTTTTACCCCATAAAACGAACCATACAAAAACTTCTAGCAGGACTTCTACTTACCTTAGTGAACTACTTATCTGCCAAATCATCATCCTGCATATTATATTGCATCTGCAGAAAAGAATCACTTCATGTAATTGAAAATAAAACACATTGGAACAAGACAAGCAAGCAGATAAAACTAAAATTAGCAAGAGATTCCAACAGCCTTGAAATATGCTCTTGAATGAGCCATAGATGGAGGCACAATAGGCAGATAAGTAAGCAAATCACTGGCTCTAACTGCAGTAGCAGCAGCAAATGGTAATTACACCAATCACATACTTTTGTTGGAAGTGGAATTACACAGATATGTACAGACACACATGCATATTTCATTAATAATGACTTGATATGCACTTTCATAAATTATATATTAATAACCAGTATAAATAATGTGGTTAGATTATATTTTGAATAATATATGAGTAGTATTTCTTTTATTAAACTGTACACAGGTCTCAGAGCATTGGAAGCCTTGTATCCTAACATATCATACTTTGTCCTCAATTTTGTAAAGATGAAGCTGTCATTTTAAGTTTTATAATGTCATCTTGTCATCTTCTTTCAGGGATCTCAAACTGATAGACTGCAAACAAGAAACCAATAGCCATATGAACACAGAACATCTGGTTGATTCTGACTGTTTTTCCAGTTTTCACATTTGTAGAGTTTCTACAACAGTAACTGCAGAAAGATGCCTGGGAGATGTGTTTTCACAAAAACCTTCAGATTTGTCTTCGGCCCTTTCTCCCCTTCAGGCACAGAGATATACAAATCACATATTTCATATTCTGTGATGGAATTATATGAGGATGTGGAATGATAGCCTTCTGGAGCTGACTGAATATAGCACAGGTGTCTCTTAAATGCAGTGACTATCACTATAATAATCAGGAAGCATTTCATGCATTTAAACCTCTTTTCTTTTTAAAGAAAGAATAAGCTAAGGTTACAACTGCTCTATGAAAACTAAAGCTCAAGATGGGTTGAAAATCATTATGACTAAGTAGGAAAACAATTTTCTTCCAGTTTCATGCCTTTATTTCATTTTTACTAGGAAGTTTTGGAGATATAAGTGTCAGTTTATAAAACAGAAGCATTCCTTACTCTTTTCCCCTGGAAAGCCCCAGCAAATATTCACAGATACAGACGAGATTGAAAAAAAAGGTGTTCTGGAACAAAAAAATAGTAAAAAAAAAAAATTCCACCACTACCAAAAACCCAAAACAAAACAAAAAAACCTCAAACAAACAAAACACCTAAGATTATGTTGTAGTTTAGCTTGTTCTTGGAGTTCTTGGATCCCTTCACAGTGGACAGTCAGTTCTCACTTACATAGAAGCAGCAAACAATGTATCCTCCCGTGGGTGGTCCATGCAGCCCTGATGGGTGCTCCTGTGGTCCCTGCAGAGCACTGGGATCCCTACCTTGTCACCTTGCTGAAGTCACTAACTGATGGCAACTCACAGTAGTTCAGCAGGTAGCAGTGCCTTTAACTCACCATCTCAGTAAAATTTAGCAAGTGTGGCAGAGAACGCACCCTCGTTGCCAATACCTACATATTCCTTGCACTCTACAATTTGATTTCCAAACAGGGAATTGCTTAGACACTGGAAGAAATATATAATCTTTAAATTAAAGCAAAGAATTTTGCTTCTATGCGTGTAGAAGTTATACTTTGTAGCTGGTGATTTAAAACAAATATTAAGACTGACCAAGCTATTGACTGCAAGCTGATAAAGCTGAAAACACATTTACTGAAGAAATAAACCAAATTCGCATGTTGTTTGCTGTGCTGGTTTCATTTGGAACTTACTATGGAAAATTGAAATATTTCCCCTATAAAATTATTTCTCAACCTTAATATGCAATCTGCTTGTTAAAGCATGAGATTTGATTATTCTTACTTGTTTAGATGCACATGTGACTAGACAGCACGATATAAGAAGTCCTTCACAGCATTTAACTAAGCCTTTGACCTTCCAAAGAGATTACACACAGACGTTCTGTCCATTCTTTTGTTTAAAATTTGCTGCTTAATTCTTGTGTGTTACTATATTTTATAAGAAATTCTGTAGATATTTGTCACAACAGCTAGGAAAATAAAAGGCTGAATAGTTATCATTACCTATCATACTAAAAAACCAAATTTTGTTCTAAGGAAGAAGAGGAATTGTTCAATTAGGTGATTTTTTTTTTTCCCACAAGATGTTCATTGAAAAAAGCAGTAGGCTTCACAGAAGCAGAATAAGCTAGACTTACTGCCATTGTCAAAAAGGTCAGAAATGATGTTTCAGAAACTGAAATGGAATAAAATGCCCAACTCTGGTTCAAAATCAAGACACGAATTATCTCTGGTTTAATTTTTAGGGATTCAAAATTTTGATTTATTTCTGTGTCTGCATGTATTTCTGCTAATATCTTGCTCGAAATAGGAAATTATTTTCATTTATTCTTGAGCTCACACTGTTATATCTAGTAGATACTGCTGGCTGAGCAGCTCTGCCTGAATGAAAGCCTACTTTCTACAGTGGGTTTTCACAGAATGAATGAATTTTTCAAAGCACATAGAAAAAAGAAGATGTTATGAGCTTTATGCAGAAAAGCAGACAAGCAGACCACAGGGCTGTTTTCAGCAGGGAAATCTGATACAGAGTGCTGTATTTGCTCCTTTGACGTCTTTCTAAAAGAAAATAAAATATTATATTATTTTTGTAGGTCAAAACTTTGTACCTTATCTATATATGCCTACCCTAATACACCGAGGAACAACTCCTCCTGTGACTTCCTGAACTGACATGAGACACAAGGAAACCAGGAATCCCGACTTGAGAAGCACATAACCAGGCCCCTCCATAGGATGCTGTTAAACAGCTTTCCCTCTTTTTCATAGTTATATTAAAGGCATAACCAGTGTTTTCACTGACACCATCAAGCTCACTCATTTATTTTAACGTTATCTGTCCCTTTAAACCTTCTATCCATTTTTCTTGTTCCCTTCTCTGCTCTCCTGCTCTCTACCAAGGGTTTTGTGCAGTTTGGCAAGTCAGTTTTTTGTTTTGTTGTTGTTGTTGGTTGGTTGGTTTGTTTTTTTTTTTTCTGTGTTCCATGTGCTTTCTCAGCCTGGTGGTTCTCTCCGTGGAGTTGTAGAGAAAATAATCTGTGATTGCAACAGTGTAGAGATCTCCGCTATGGAAGTATCACTCTGAAAACCTTACAAATATAAAATGGTTTTTAATTAGTCTTCATTTTACATACAGATTGCATTATTCCATGTGCCAAAATGGCTCGGTTATGGACAATTATTTCAACGTAGTAACAATGGGTTCTTACAGGGGATATTGAGGAAATAGTATTGAAGAAACGTCAGCCATTATGAAACAAACAGAAACATTACAGGCACTCTGAGCTTCTGCTCACCAGCTAAAGTTATTTTGTCAACATTTATAGTACAACATTAGTGGCATACTAACACTGTGTTCACCACTGGAATTATATTTGTACTGCGTATGAGCTAACCAAGGCAAGCTGCAGCACTCCATATTCACAGTATAATGCATTGAAATGAACGGATGTTTTACAGTCAGCTTCAATATGGCAACAATTTTATCTGAGATGTCTTTTCCAAGGTCACACAAGAAATGCATCTTTGTGCTAAAAACAGAATCCAGATGTCAGCTGAATACAATCAGCATAAGCATTTCAGTAGACACTGCTCCTATCGTCATAGCGCTAGCTAAGTGTTTGGTATCCTTCGCTCACGTTTTCAGCCCAAGCTTTCCCTTCCCTTCTGTGACCTTGTGATGTCTTTATGGCACCAGTCAAGTGATCTGAGCTTCCAGAACTTGTTAAAGTCTCTTCCTCATGTGTCATCAGATAAGGGATGCACTGAACAGTCTTGTATGCCTGATTCAGTTAAGCAAGCTCTGGTAGCAGGGCTGACATTCACCACAAAGCTCTGATGAAGTGAAGCATGTTCACCATTTGAAGAGTGTATACCAATGTCAGATCCCAAACCACACTCATCTGAAAATAAACAGAGTGAATGAATATTAAATGTGAGTAGCAGTCACTGGAAATCACTAAACAGTATTTTTAACAAAAGGCAAGGGATTTACCATTCACATTAGAGTTAAAATCAGTTCTGTGGCTAAAAATTCAGGTATTAATGCTCCTAAACCTAAACTACTCTCCTAGATTCAATACCATTCTAATAAAAACCAAACGAGGGGATTTAAATGGAAGACATCCGCAGTGTCAATGACATGCTGCTGTTGGTTATCCCAGGATGTGCAGTATCAGCAACTGGGCGACAGTTCTGAGTGCATGGACAAAATCCAGAAACCTTTTTTCAGTGCATAACCACAAACGAAATACAGCCTCCTCCCTTACGCAACACATACTGAACTGTAAGGTTTCCAAAAGAGCTTGTTATGTGGAAGCCCTGTGTTACCAGAAGATAGAATCACTTAACCAATTGCTTGTATTGGGGCCTCTAAGCCTTGTGGCATTTTATATGCAAATACACTTGGGCTTACATGCGTATTAAGTCAAATCGATGAAATTGTCACCATAAAATGAACTGAAATGATAGAACATTCCCTCTAATTTGAAAAGGATTTGCAATTCAGCACTTCCATAGAAAGCTAATTGAAATGCACTTACACTGCTGAAAAGTAGTGACAAATTTATGAAAAGCACACAAGTATTTTAGCTGTCAAAATACTTAAAATCGTAAGCTGTAGATAGATAATTAATCAGCTAGTATGATTGAAGACAAATGATTTAATTTAAAAGATGAGTCCAAAAGAATGACTAACTGAAATACAAAAAAGATGAGGCTGCAGAAATAAAGATATAACTATTAAAATTTTTCTCTCGGGCAAATTATGAAAGCATATACCTAATTTTAAGCATATGACTATTCCAGTAACTTCACCATACTAATCACTTACAAAATTTTTATCAAGGTCTTTAGCAAGGTTTAGCAAGGTGCTGGATGACTTGCATTGACAAAACTCTCACTGAATGATTTAGCAAAATTCCGATCACAGCTTTCTCTCTGTGAACATAGATTTGATATTTAATGGATGCCTTGTATGGCAAGGAAGAAGGTAAAGAACAGCAGGGGAAAATGAAGAAAAGGAAGTTTGAAATGCAGTGAAATTTTCACCTGATACAAAATCCATGCAAAATCAGAATGCACAGTGCTAAATAGTTTATTTGTCATAACAAAACCCACTTATTTTTCCTTACAAATTCTGTTTACTGTCATCCTTGTGATATTTTACAACGACAATTCTTTCAGATCAAAGGACGTATACTGAAGTGTGACAAGTAATTTCAATTGCCTGGATTAGCAAAAACACACCAGTGTTAGGCTGGTGGTATTTAACTTAAAAAATTGAAATAGTAAAAGTATTAATGGCACATTCTTCCATTTCACTGCAACATTCTTCTTTTGGTTTTGGGTTTTTTTTGACATATTCGCTCATACCTCTATATTGAGGAAAGGAAAAAGGAGAAAAACAGAATTCAACTAGTTGCACCACTTGCTGTATTTCTCCTTTACTGTCTGACAACAGAAAACTAAATGGAAAAATAGTATGTGATAAGGTTTTCTGCTGAAATGGCTGATGTGCTGGGAAATATCAGGTTGTTCAAAGAAATAGTTGCAGAAGAGAGAAGGAAGCATTTGGGGAGCTTTGGGAAAGCCTGAAGCAAGTATTTGAAAGTGTTTTTAAAATTAGGTGGAGACATTACTTCCTCCCCAACATATAATTTGCATAACAGGTGCACAAATATGGTACTTAGTACGTAAATTAAAGAATCCAGGGTTGTGAATTTTCATAATATTTCTATGTTTATTTCTTCTCCCTGTATTATTTGAAATCTATGCCCATACATAGGGCATTTGAATGGCTTTTTAATGAATGAAGCCAATATAGACAACATTAGATGATCTGCCAATATATATAACATATATATAAAGCGTCAAATCCTTAGGTCAGATATTTGAGGATAGAGTTTAACAAGATAGAATTCTGTTGTTGTAGGGTTTTTGGTTGGTTTTGGCTTGGGGTTTGTTTTTGTTTGTTTGTTTGTTTGATTATTTGTTTGTTTGTTTAATTGTTTTCACCACCGTTGTTTTGTGGCTGAAGTGTACAAGACTGCTGATACAACAAATTCAAAGGACAAGTTTTCAGAAAACATTTTTTCAGCATAGAAAATTGAGTGTAAAGAGTAGCATATTAAAAAGAAAGGAACCGATACTTAAACACATTTCTTATATCTAGGAAAAAAAAAGAGCATTAAAAGGAACAATTCTGGAGATTTATGCCTGAATATCTTTTTTTTCTGCTTAAATTAGAAGTTCTTCTGGCCTTCATATGAACATAGGGCTAGAAAAGACTGCCTTGGCCAAGTCCAATCATGGTAATCACAAGTGATGGTGTTTATTTCCCCTGTACAATGTGCCTTGCCATTTCTCAACAATCCTCAGAAAAACCTTTCATGCCTTGTGACAAGCTTTAAGACACTTAGCTGGGAGGCCACTGAAGAACTGAAGTGTATAAAATGGCTGTAAAAATTAGAAGAAAACAGAAAAGACCAAAGACAGGGGTATTACAAACCAGTGGTTAGACCATAGCACATCTGAAACATCTTGTTTAATGTAAGAGCCTCTGTTTTTTTTTATTTTAGATACATATAAGGAGCTGGAGGAGGGGAAAGCTCCTGCACTTGTAATTCAAAGTTGTTTTCCATGCTAGGAGGAGCTATTATCCCCTAAACTCAAAAGGCTATTTATTCTGTATTGTCCCACTTAGTAATTCAGTCATCTGTGCTACAACATAAATATCTTTCTAATTTTCAGGTTTAGTAGCAACATTCTGCCTTAGATTTGCCTCATCATATATAAAATGCTTAACTTCTGCCTCGTGGTAAAAAAAATTGTCCCAAGCCACAACAGGAGAAGATGAACTGCCATGTAACTTTTCTTGAATATCATCTGAAATGTACATTTTCTATATTTTCAGAATGATTACATTTGTTTCTCTGTTATTTTTCATTTTCATAGACATTCACTACTAAACTTCAGAAGCAGTATTGTAAACATGGCCATGAAATTCCGAAGTACCTAGAACATTGGATTAACGTGGTTAAATTTCAGGCAATTCTAAGAATGCACTTCTCCATGCATTGGAAATGCCAAAGTCCCCTTGTGACTTCTATTTTGCAGTCCAATATGATGAAAAAAAGGTATGAGGATAAGGATTACTCAAGGACAGCAGTGAGACACATTTAACATACTTTATTTATAGTTTTGCTCCAAAGAAGAGAAGTGCCAAGAGAAGGAAGATGAAAAGAACATTAAGTTCTGCTTTTCCTTGAGTTTACTGAAAGCAGTCAGCATGTTTAAAGTAAGTGATGTATAGTTATACTCCTTTCAAGACCTCCAGGGCTATTTTGCTGCCTAGTGATTATATGAAAGAAAAGGCAGACCTATATCAACTCTGACTTCCAATATCCGTTGAAGAACACTCCTAAGTCTTGGGTAGGTAACTCATCTTCCAGATGTTAAATGTCATGTCCAGCTGTCCATCCTTAATGACCAACCAAATTAAAAAATCTGTCAACCTCAAAATTTATGTTTGAAATCCAGATCAACAAGCTGTTGCTTAGAGCCATTTCTATCTTGCTGTTAATTTGAAAAATAAATACTTTTCTATATAAACTGACATTCCAATTATGCCTCCAGGCGTCTGAGCTATATTGGTATATAAAGCAAATAACATGGAGGGAAATCAGAAGATCAGGGTGTTGAAAACACAAAAGAAAAATCATACAAGTGAACCTTAACCTAATATTATTTTCATTTGATTTTGTTTCATTTGTTTGACTGTACTGACATAAATGGAATTATCTCCAATATTTACAGTCAAATTACTTTGAAAACAACGAATTTATGATACTGCTACACTGAGTTGTTGTCACCTGATACAGAATATATATATAAAAATACACTAACTTTTTTTAAAAGGGAAAGATTTATATTTTATAAAGTCTAAATATCTAGTATATCAGGTACATTTAATAATGCATTGTCCTGTAGAGTAATGTGTAGCATATTTACTGTGCTTTTCTCCAATAATTTAAAAGTATTCAAAATATTCAGTAAAGCTTAATAATTATTAATCTAAAATAACTATAGTCAAACATGAGAACATTTATCTGGAGCATCTACGAGATGATAGAGCAGTGATTCAGAAAAAGAGTTAGGAGGTCATCCTGAATAATTATCTCTGCATGCAATGTTCCAGTAAAAGGGCCTGGTGCATTTCTTGGCTAAATAGAATGGGGAATATCCATGAGAAACAGGAAAGCTGTCCCACCTCTACAGGTAGCATTGAGACCACTGCTATGAAAATATTGTTCCAGGCTTGGGGATCATGTTTCACAAAAGATATGTGTACAATGGGAAGCTCTCAAACGAATGACACAAAGTAGTTAAAAGGAAGGAAAACTAAGCAGTTATACATTTCAAGTTACTTGGCTTATCACACTGGAGTTTGTGAAGTTATTCTTCTGTAACTTACTGTATTGATACTTACAAAGCTATCCAATAAGGCAATGATTTCTAAATTTGCAAAGACAATGTAAAATGCAATAACTGGTTGCTACGCTGTTTAGTGCAGCCTAGAAATAAGATATTTTAAAAAAGCAGTTAAAAAACATAAACTGTTGTGGTACACACTCTGTCTCGCCACAATACTTCATAATATGTAGTAGCACACTTTACAGGTATGCTATTTCCCAGATTCAGGGGGAAAAAAAAAAAAAAAGTGACCGTTATTACTGTTAGGAAACAGGCTAAGACCATATGTTCCCTGAAAAACTTTTCAAACTGTGAATTCTAGGTCACGTCCAGAAAAAGCCCAGCTTTTTTTTTTTTCAGATGGCCAGGTAATGGAGGAATCGCTTACATTTAAGGACATGGTTTAGTGCTAGAGTTAGGTTATGATTGGACTTGGTTATCTGGAGGGTCTTCTCCAACTGAAATGATTCTATGATTTTTTCAGCATGGAGAAATTATTACACTAGCTTTTGTTGAATTTAGTGTATGTGAGCATTATGCACCTTTCCTAAAGTTTTCAAGATTTTTTTTGTTTTTACCCATGGAACAAAAGTGTCTGAACGTTTTATTTCTTATTTTCTGTTCTCCTCACTGACTTCCCCCAAACTTTTGTAGATAGGCAGAGAATACTATATCGAACAGAACAAGCTTTGATGCAAAATATAGTCATCTTTAATCTTTCTTAGATACTTTTCTTATAGCAAGATCTACATAGTGACAAGATGTTCAGAAGATTTTTTTCTTCCTTACATTAGCACGGACTCCATGGAATTTTTTCTTCACTTTGAGGATTATGATAAGGATTGCCAAAATAAGACCACTCAAGTTTATCTCAGAGATCTTTGGAAATATAAATTTACCAAAAGCTTCAGCTTTTGACACCTCCTAAAGAGCAGATGATTAGAAAGGTTGGTGCTCACTGTTTGTAAATGTACACAAGAACAATCTGTGATTCAATTAGGTTATTTCTTGCCCCCTAAAATTCTGGATGCTTATGGAAAGACCAGGAGTGAATCTTCAGTTTTTTAATTTTCAGTTCTTTAATTTGTTAGAGGGATACAACATTTGAAGCTTGTATTACCAGAAATGCCTTACGCAATTAACCTGTAATTTTATAGCAGAGGTAAATAATCCCAAAGCAGGTTTAAATTTGTTGCCTATTTCTGAGTTGAAAGAAATTATATCAGATCTTTTCAGTTACTCACTAGATATCATATGCTAAATAGATTCCAGTGTAAACTATTGGCATCCTGATGGAATAATGTACTAAATTTCTTACCATTTAGCTATAATTTTTATTAGATGTACCTGACCATCAGTTGCAAAGCTATTTGTGGCACTTCTAATCTGCTAATATAATGCCATGTTATTTTTTAGACACATCAGTTTAGATAACTTCCTTCCAGCTTCAGCAAACAGTCCCTTGACCATTTGCAAAGAATACTTTTAAAAAGTCTTACTTGTAATCTTTTTTTAGAAATAGGTCTATGCATGTATACATGTATATAAATATATACATATATGAACATAGAAGAGAGAGCTTTTTAAAGAACTATATTCATGTTATTTTAATAAAAGTAACTCATATATATTTACTTTCCTATGACTTCCTAGAAACTTTTTAAAGTGATTTTGAAGCTAGCCAGGATAACTCAGACTTTATTATTAGGAATTCAATTGCTAGATTTTTACAGATGTTTTTATTTTTATGAACTCTTTTCCATTTTACAAATTTAACACAAGTAAATCAGATCTTGAGCTCTATTTTTAAGCTAGGTAATTATTAATATTGGCAAACTATTTAATATTTCTTAAGGTATTTTCTATAGAAATGCATTAGAATTTTCATTTATTTCATCACTGAAATATGGAACTCAATAAACCAGCATACAATTCCCATTTCCTGCAAGCTGAAATATCATTACAGCTATAGAACTGAAACCTCTGTTTAACTGCATGGTCCATATTTGTCCAATCATTTAATCTTGTTTGTTAATATGAAAATAATTGCAATATCAAGCCTTATAGTTCTTTACACTTGAGGTATAATTGCTTTTTTTAAAAAAAATAAAAGAGATATTTGATTATGAATACCACTTTTAAACATTTTTGTAAACACATTTTATTGTTGTTTTTTCCTACAAATCTGTGTTATGCCACAAATTTTAATATGGCAAGAGAGAGACAACAGCTTATGCATAGAGCCAGGAACTGACGGTTATCCTGAGTAATGATTTAGTGATCTACTCAGAATACAACAAGCAGTTACCAGTGTTAAAGTTGGTATCAAAACTTGCAGTCCACATTAGTCAATTTTTGCTAATTACCTTTAAGAATACAGATATAATTGTTACACACAGACTTTCTTTATCCTTTGTGGTGTTAGTCTCATGCACCCAAAAAAGGCAGAGATTGAAGCTGAGAGACCTTCTTCCTCCGGTGGGTGTTGGGAGACCCATCCTCAGCAGGAGAAGCACAGTTCTAATGGGATGTGCATTTGTGTGCAGGGGTGCTCTTGCTCTTTGGTTCCCTTAGCATTGCTTTCAAACATTTTCAAGAAGTCTGGTGCTAACACCGACCTATCACAAGCTATGCAATGATTACCTCTCTTTACTGAACATAGTGTAGTTTTGTAGGGTAATAACTGCAAAACAAATCTAAGCTGAAACTAAGAACAAGTCAGAGACTAGTCATTTGAGCATTATACAGCTTTGCTGTTACATGCAGGAAAAGCTAGACAAAAAGTACTGGGCAATACGTTGTTGCAGCTAAAACCAAGCTAAAATAAGCTGAGGCCAAGTCAAGTGAAGACAAGGCCTGGCATGTCCTTATGTTGCTATGCTAGCACAAGGCTTTTGCCACATAGTGGCAACTCCATATGTACCTTTCTCCTGGGCTATTGGTTATGTTTGAAAAAAAAGTGACTTTTTTTTCTAAATACACATTTTTGTGTCACCATCCATTCGTGCAAGTATTAAAACTCATCATGGATAAAAGGTGCTATTGCTCAGAACGACTTTTGCTCATGTCCACAGGAGCAATCACTGGTCATCAGATCAGGTACGCCTCTAGACTGCTCATGGGCATCAGTAATATCAAGTCAGATCTGGCAATAGGGTTCAGCTGTAGGGCTGAATTCAAAAAGAGAAGTTTCTTTACTCTGGGATAAATCAGTAAATGGTTTGGAAATTAACAGATCTCCCTCAGGGTATAGCAAATGGATGTGTTACTGTAACGTGAGTTGTATCTTCAGGTTCTATGTGATGCTCCCTGTGAGACAATTGATGTCTCCACTTAGATAACAATGGCTTCTGAACTAAATTTAGAAACTGGATCACCAATAATGAACATTCGGTGTATTTCTATTATTTCAAATACCAGGTTCTAAGTTCTGTAAGCATTTATTAGACAGGAAGACATTATTGCAAGATCTAAATAATAGATTATACAAAACTATAATTAAAAGATCACAGACCTGTGACTTGAGTTGGGTGACAATGAACATTTTTGCATTTCATACTGTGCAAGTAAGATTTTTGCTTGTCACTTTGTTTCAGAAAACTAGTGAAATAAAATATTTGGTCAGTAAATCATTGAGGTTTGTTAGGATTTTTTTGTGTTTTGTTTGTTTGTTTTGTTTATTAACTTCTATGTAGTGAAAAGGATCAAATGCTAGTCTGTTTATGTTTTATTTATGATTACTTCAATGGCACATATTTTACAACCATTACCTATTGTTGCATGGACAACTTTCTGTGAAAGAGAGATTTTCCTCTTGTTAAAACAATTTTCTGCTTCCAGAACTATTTTTCAGGTTTTCAATAGTGAATAACTGTCTGAGATACAGATTTGCAATTATTGAGTAATTTAGTCTTAAAAAAAAAAAAAATCTAATATAAAACTGAAAAACAAAATTACTCATAGGTCAAGAGACTCTCAGGATGTACGTGCATTAGTATTTTAATTTGGATAAGGAGTGCACTTTTGGAATGGACTGTGCTTATTCTCACCGCAATGTATTTGCATTGTGGAACTGTCTCATGAACTGGGATACTATCAGTGAAACTAAACAAGGAGGTATGCTTCACATTTTCTGAATAACACGCTCCACTTACTAATGAGTTCTCACACCATGGGATCAGCTGTTACTGGTTCAAGATAAATCCCTCCGAATACTTAGAGAGTATACGATTTTAGGCACTTGGCACAAACAGTCTTGCATCACAAATTTTTTCCTCCTGTGCCAGGCTGATTGCTACTGAGAACCTGACTTGAGGCATCAATGGAACTAAATGGGAGAGAAGGACTCAATGGCTGGATAACTGAGTAACTGGATAACTTCCACGCTGTAATTGTGCAGTCACCTTCTGGCCAGAGCTTGAAAGTGAACAGTTGGATTTACTGTTCTGTGCCACTGTGTCTCCATTTTGACAAAAGTTTATCCTCCCATATAAACAGACATTAGTATTACCAGAACTGAGAAATTACACTACAATTTGTATTTTAAAAAGAAGTAATATTAAAAGTTCTAAATAAAAAGTGTGCATAGAACTAAAAGTTTGAAACCTTCCTGAGGTTATCTCTGAATCCATGGATCAAATCCTATTGCTTTTATGACTGAAGTCCATCAATTCTTGTCCCTTCACCTGAAGCACAAGAATGTCCTAGAAGAGACCTGACATTCAAAAAGAGAAAACTCTATTGTTCAGTAGCCCTAGCATCTCCCCAGCACCACCAGCCTCCCTCTTCTCGTTGTGATGGCCCTTACAGTACAATCTCTTCTCATTTCATCTGTTAAGTCAGTACAAAGCTTCCTCCACGGGAATCACAGTAATGTTTATTTTCAGAAGAGTTTTGGCATTTTTTGTGACAAGTTGGTTATATTATGAAAAGAAAGGTTAATAAAGAGACTGAATGCCATTTACTCAATTTCTAGAGCATTATTTGTTGGGCAAATATTTAAAATGATAATTTAAAATGTTTAAAAACATACAGTTTACTAAAGAAGCCAAAGAATTAGTTAGGAAGAAAACATTCCCTGACGCAAGATACTCTGAAAATGAGAAACATCCAATGAACTAATCTATATACTATTTAATACTTCCCATGCAAAAAGTGAATACCGCTTGAACTGGAAACAGTATACAGGCATCCACAGATATGGCTTTGCTTAAAGCTAGTTTTGACCATAGGAGCTAATGGTATTAGAAATTGTACTGTTCACTCATGTCTTTGCAGACCTGTACAGACAACACCGGCCTGTGCAAAGACTGGAACAGTACTTAAGCTCTCCAAGGGGGAATTACATAAATTTGAAGAAGTAGATAGCTGTCCTGTGAGTATTCACAGAACAAGATACCTCAGGTTGCTGTCAGGAGTAAGGCAATTGTTCATACAAATCTGGATTTGTATCTGGAACGCTTATCTTATACCTGCCATGAATGTGATGGAGTTCAAAGATGGAAAGTTTAAAATAAAATTTCTCACCTACTCCATGGAAAACATTTGAACAGCACTCTATGTTAACCAGCATTCTATCTCAACTTTTTTTTTTCAGTGTTTAGATGAAAAAAATGGGATACACACATTCATTCGTACATTACCTGCTATGAAAGAAATGAATACAACTGATTGAACTGCATTTGGCTTTTATGCTGAACCTAAGTGAGTATGGAATACTAATGCAACCATAAAGGCACTGCAACTACAGCCATTTGTCAGTTTTGAAGCTCTATTTACAGTGAGATTGGAAGGACTTTACAAACCCTGCTCACTTATGTTTTTCTCTTGCTCTAGTTTTGGGCCTAACACTTATAGCTCTTATTTAAAATTTTGCTTAATTCTAAAATCATACATTGTTTAATCTTATATTCCATTGAGCTAAAGCAAAAGATCAAAGTTGCATACTTAAATAATGACTTGCCAAAATGAAACATGGTTAACATTATCACTTTCATCCTGTGGATAATACCTGTAGTCTTGCAACTGTTGACTTTCACCTCATAGGTCATAGGAAACCTATATTATCACATTATCTCTTCTCCAAAAAACTGAGAACAGTTTTCTCTTCCCACAAAAACTATGCAGATATTAGAGATTATCCCCTGTTTTAGTCAAAAGTTGCAATCTTTTGTGGATTTTCAAGTTATGAAAAAATTATTTGCTGGACACACCTCTAGCTTGGACAGAAAGAAAGGGGAGTAACAATCACCAATCTAAATAAATCAGGCTGCAGTGTTTAGTTTTGTAATATCTGCTTTGAATATTCCAGTGGACTAATTGCTCTCTCTTGCTTTTTCTATCTTTAGTTTTAGGAATATTTCCCAATAAAAAAACGGCAGACTTTATTGTATGACTGTGAGAAAACTTGATTAAAACCCAAACCCACAACATTGACTCATGCAAAATACACACCACCCTAAGTTTTAAAGGGATTTAACCTCTTTTTTCACCTCTGAGAAAAAAAAGAGCATACTCATAATTATAACATAGTTTTAAAAGGCTTGATATTCTAATGGAGAATAATTTGAAGTGCAGTCAGAGATGAACTGTTTATGCTCTAAAGTTTGTCGTTAGTCTAATAACATCCTAGAGAGGACTTATCTCATTTACATCTAATTTTGGTCAACAGAATATCTATTTGTTATTTCATGTTCTTTCTAATATTATTGCTAAGGAAAAATCAGAAATATTTTTCTTTTTCTTACTTGCACTGGCTATCTTCCCATTTTTTTCCTTACTTTGATAATTCCCTTTAATTTACATATGCTCATTGGCAGGCTACAAATTAAAGCAAGTGGAAAAAAAAATGCACACATGAGTGCCATTAGGGAAAGCTCAGTGAAAAGCTATGCTTAAAATGCAGTGGTAGTCAAAGCAAACAGAATGACAGCATGAATAAAGAATGGTTTCATGATAATAACGAAAGAATTACCATGCTTTTTTATAAATAGATTGTGAACTTTCACCCACAGCACTGTTTTCAGCCTGGACCCAGTGAAAACATTGCAAACACACCTTCTGGTTCCAACAAGGGAAGGGTTTTGTTTTGGGGAGAGCTCTGAACAGGAGTGTCAGCCAGCAGAAAGCCGTTCCTACCTGCCCTGTCACTGGTGCATCAGTCTTGGGGTAGAATATTGGTCAGACCTGAGGAAACTGAATTAAAACATGTAGGAAGGTGACAGGTATTTTTGTACATTATTATGCTATCTTTTTACAATCTTAATATTCAATAAATTTATGTACAATAATAAATAAATAAATAAATAAATAAATAAATAAATAAATAAAGTGGCAGCGTATGTTCTCACAGAATGGTTTTCCTCTGCTTGACTGATAAGCGTGTCTTTTCTGAAACTATGTTCCTGTATTTTAAATCTGCTCATTGTAACACTAGTTATAATTCTATATCTAAAGCTATAGAGCAGTTTTATAACCCTCTAGACTCCATTTGGTTTGACTTTCCTTTTTGTGGGGGAAGTTGAGGAAATAAAAATAAAAAACATTGACCCTTTTGCTTTCTGTATTGCAGTATGATGAATGTTTTGAAGCATATGTTATGGAACAGATGCTAAAAAGTAGCTTAAATAAATTGTGCTGGCATCCGGTGTAGTATAATCATCTGAAACTGTCACATTAATGGTTCCAGCTTATCCTGCAAAAGCAAAATATGATAAAAATAGCTTGAACAAGCAAACAGTTACTGGAACAGTAGTACAGGGTATGGAAATGATTGTTCAAATACTTCACTTACACAGCATATCAGTTAGTATTGGCACTAAAATAGTAAAATACTGAAGCTTGACTAAGAATGATTCCATAATTCCTCCAAAATAATGCCTGTTCCTTAAAGGCTACAATCTTTTGTGTAATCAGTATCAGCACAGATTGACTGTCAGAACCACTTAACCATCAAAGTCCCGAAACTTCCCCAAATGTATATATATTACAATATATATCAACAGACAACTGATTGCTGTCACATTCTCGTATTCTATTTCTGAGGATTTTTTTTCATTTAATGCTTGTTCGGCTTGGATTACATAGTGTGAAATGAAATAAACTTGGTCTTACTTTTAATAAAGTTAATTTAAAGTGGATCAACTCTATTGTGAGTAAGGGAAGCAAAAGAAATAAGGCAGTCCTGGTCTATATTTCTTCCTTGCCTCCAGAATTATTACTGATCTCTAGCTTTTAGATAGATAGAGGAATGTTATAAAGATAATTTACTATAGAGCATGACAATAAATGAAAAGAATAATTTACTGCTCATCATACACCTCCAATTTTAGAAAGGTAAAATGAAGGGGAAAAAACCCTACTGGCCATGTTACTAATTATTTATATGTCTCATTAACAGCTCAGCATTTTACTCACTGCAACTATATGATTCACCACTCCTGTCTTCACCTACCACCCACTGCTTTGGCCTTACTTAACTTCAGATGTTGTAAAAGGTGATTTTATAATGACAGCTGGATGCATACGTACTTCTTGTAAACCAAGTAGTCAAGAAATAAATATGTTCATACCTGCAATGGATGTTATTGTCACCACAAACATTTGCTATGTATTTCTACTTCTTTTCCTCTTCTTCATGCTACAGAAAATGCGTGGGTAAGATTCCTCCCCTGTTTGTTTTCTCCATGTCTGACTAATAGCTGTGAGTACTCGACATGGTGAGGGGAAGGAAACAGTGCTTAAACTGCTCATATTGAGGTAAAGTGGATAGTGATATTTTTATTTCATACAGGAAACAAGTTCCTAGTTAAACAAAATGCAGCCAACCTAAAGGAAAAATACAAATATTAGAAATGTTGATCTAATAATATGTTTAATGCCATTATCGTGTCAGACACTTAAAGCATGCAACAAAAGAGATATTTGGATCAGGAAAGTAGTCAGAACACTGCACCTTTTGCAAAAGAAACGTCATTGAATAGGAATTTATAAATCCTCATTCAGCTGATGTGTTAAAGGGAATTCAAGTAACAATAGTTGCAAAGACTGCATTATCACATTACCCACTTCTACCTGTTCAAACATTACCAGGGAAAGGTAATACCTGCTACTATTTACAAAGCAGCAAACGAAAGGGCAGAATGTTCCCATTTCCTGTGGAATTGACTGACCCTTGTTTTCCAAGAGAACAGTTTGCTGCTAATAGGAAAAAAATAAACAACAGATGGCCTGGAGGGATATTTTTTTTTTTCCTTTAATGGGTTTTAACTTAACAGAAATCTGTAGCTTAAAGTGGGTCATTGTTAACTGAGGACAACAGTTCTTAGCAGTTTAGATTAATTGGTGAGAAAGACCACCAACCTGCCAGTATTGCTTGGTTGCCTGTGGAAAAATTATTTTTTTAAGAAAAATATTGGGGTTTAGGTTCTTTGTTTTAGCAAAAAAAAATATAAATCACCCTTTCTATTCTGCATGGTTTGCTTTCTCATAAGTAGAACATAAATTCAAGAGGTTTGTGTGTTTCATTTTGGATTAGTTTGTTTGCTTTTTCTCTGTGCTCTAGGATAGAAGTGTAGCAATTAGCTAACACCAAAATTCAGAAAATCAGTGCAACCTGCTATCATAATTGTTTTCCATCCTTTGTTTGGCTAATTTAATACATTTCTGCCTGTATCTTAGGGGTTACATTTTTGAAAGAAAATGTTTTCTATTTTAAGGGATGAAATCAAGACATAAAGATGTGGGGCAAGGCTGGAAGACATGAAATGATAACTGCAGTGAAATATTGTGAATACAACTTGTATAGCACAGCACAGCACTCAAGCTGGTTTCAAATCCTTTTCTTTGTGTGGATGAACCAGGAATCAACCAAAACCTGCAAAATACTTTCCAGTACACAATTTCATATTTCAAACCTGCTAACTGTTGCTGATGCAGAGAGAGGACAGCAAGTAAATGAAACTTTTTTGCAGCCAGTAATCTCATCCCTGAACTTTTAAGAATCTTCTTTTTTGTGGCACTGAAAGCTAAAAGAAGCACACTTTCTGACTATAATCAGAAAATATAAATCCCCATAACCTCTGTGTTTAACTTCTGTGCTGGCTCTTATGTCACAACTGGACCTTAATGTAGATATTCCTCTTGAACTCGGAAGCTCCAACATACAAAAGAGAAGAAAAATGGAAATAGAGTAATAATAAATATGGAAAAGAAAGTAGGAACTCTTGCTTTCTTTCTGCTGGGAAGTGTTCTGGTAAATTGCAATATAGAAAATAAGGGATCCAATAGCACTCAAAAAAAGAATAGTCCAGCAGTGAACTGAAAACTGAAAACAGTGTAATAGGTGGCTTTGGGTACAAAACTGCTTTACTCAGACAAAATTCTAGAGGAAAAAAAAAAGACAAGAAGAAAGAAAGGGAAGAGTCGAAGCAGTCTGGTCTGCATCACACATACTTTTCCAAGTGATGGTTAAAATTGTCCTGTCAACAGACACAGAGACTCACCTCCGAAAAACGGGAAGGACACAGAGAAAATTGAAGGACAACAAAATGTATGTGACAAAATCTTACAACTATCCAGTCTCTCCAGCCAATGTAAATGATTCTCAGGGGGAAGACTTTAATTTGAAACCATCTTTACCACAGGGATTGATAATTGAGAGGTACATGGATCCCTGCAGACAGATCAGGAGAAAAACAGGGAGAGAAAGTTTAAGCTTAATCTAAAACAGGGATGTCAAACTCATAGTCCTAAAATGACATTTGGGCCTTTGAAGGCAACCATGAGGCTGATGTGTCCCCTGAGTTTGACATTCCTGGTCTAAAAGGACCTACACACCTCAACAAAGATGAGAACAAGCCAAAGATGGATCAGAAACAAGGAATGTGTAATTATTAAAAACATAAAGTAAAATTCCATCCACGTAAATAATAATTTACAGAACTTTTGTAGTTCTAGAAGCAGGCATGCAAATAGCACAATTTAAAATTTGTGAACAGCTGTTTTCCTACAAAGAGTTATTCCAACAATTACCACTATAACATGTAAAGCTTGTTGATCAAAGCTATATAATGAACTTTTTAAAGTAAAACCAAGCTGAAATGTGCATGGTGATAAAAACGAATGTTTAGCTGAGAAAAGAGATGTGATTCAAAGACTTGTGGGCTGCGTATGTGTTTTAATTATCTACCCACATATGAAGTTGGTGCCTTGATAGAAACAGAATGAAAGGAAAATGTTGAAAGGATTTTTATTTTCTTAACATACAGCAGTTAGAGTGAAGCAAGAACAGATAAAGTATTGACTTGCACATTCTAATTTTCTAGTGCAATTCAAAACAAGATTAAAAATTTAAAAATAACTTCAACATAAAAGTACAGTGACTATACCTGTATAGTATATGCTTCATGTCAGAAAACGACCAAATGCAGAATCTTCTCTTGCTAACCAATGCCATGGATAAAGAATTAGCCACTAAACAACACAACGATTAGTTCTTTCTCTTATGGCAATAACTTCGCTCCCCTTCAGCTTCAGTATTGAATGCTTTTTTATTATTATTATTTAAAAGGAGTTTCCAAAGGGCTTTATGTTTAAAAATATAATTAGAGGCATTATTTTTTGAGATGCTGGTCTGAAATTAAATAGGAATTGAGTATCTAGATATTTTTGAAGAGCTGTGCTCCAGAGTCATGAAAAGGTTAACTAATGCAATCAAACTTTTGATGACAGGAGGGAGCACCTGGGCTGGTGTGGCAATACCTAGATCGCATTATTCAAAAGTATATCAAGATAGCAATTCAACTTGAGAAGTCACCCTGTATAAAACATACCTTTTTACATGCACTGTTTTTTGTGGGAAGGAAAACATGCAAGCAGACAAAAAGGGATGATGCAATCATTTTGGAAAATGAAGACCTCTGGAGGCATTTGACAGTGGAAAGGCAGTGTAGGTGCAGTGTACGTTTACCAGCCGGTTCCATATTTCAAAAGTGCTTATAATTACACTACTTGTACTGAAATAACTTCAGTTTGTGGTTTCCACTAGAACACATTCAGTGACGGTCCCATTAAAATGCTTGCAATTTGGTGAAATAAATTTTAGAGGACTTTGCAGAGCTATATGGACACTTAAAGAGATAAATGATTTTTGAAGCAGCACTTTACCACATTGTTCCATTGCGATGGGAACTTGACATACGGGGAGTGGTACAGTGCCCTTACAATAGAGCATAAAATGGGGTACAGTAATATATTAAATATTTAACTTCTAGAACAAAGAAATCTCATGTGGCAAGAGTTATCTAGCAGTGAAGGTGCCTGTGTTCACTCAGTACTTATTTCAGACTCTAGAGCTCTTTAAGTGATAGTTTTGGCTCTCAAGAAGTTGAGATAAATTCCTGTTTAACTTCCTTTGCTGCCCAAAGACGTGTTGGGAGAGTTATATAAACTCCATCCAGATCACTAATCATCATTATTTAGTAGAAGCTTTGAACTCAACAATTTGTGTTCTGTTGTTGTTACCACTTACATAAAATTTATCCAGAATCTGGGCCACTTTAAGAAATACATTGCACTCAATCTGATTTCAAATATGGATATTTTTAATAGAAGCATCTATACAGCATCTTAAAACTATTTTAAGAAATTTCATTGCATTCAATTTTTCTCTAGTAAAACTAAATTAGATTGTTAACATTTATTGCTATTTCCCCCCATTACTTAAAATGACCTAAAAAGAACATATAAAACACTAAATGGAGATCAGAGGCACTCTGACAAATTATCTTATTACTTATATTTTTTCCTAAATCTTCAAACCTTCTGGGTTACTGGATTTTGCTTGCATGTATTTTGTGTATCTTTTGAGTCTATGCATTGTAGAACAACCAAATATAGGAACGGTGTAAGATCTCACTGTTATCTTTTGGCTGTACATGTATAAGTAGCTACCTGACCATGTTAAAACACCCACAAACTTAGCCTGTGGTCCAAAGAAATTCTGCTAGTTTTCCCGTGTTACTATCCATTCAAATTCTAATGTGCTTAACTCAGCACTTTCCAGGCACACTACATCAGACACTACACAAATCATTGTGAGCTGCTTTACAAAGAATGATAAATTGTTTTCTAGCTGAAATCCAGGAAGCTGGAAATCAACTTCACAGAAGCCAAGAAACAATCCTCAACCTTATTTTATGCAATGGGGCCATTGGAAAACCTGTAGCAACTTCTGTAAATGTATGAAGTTTGTTGTTAATTAAGCCTTTGATCATTGCTGCATACTAGTTAGTTGTTATTTCAGCTCATAAAGCAAAGAAGGGAAGGTAATAGCCAACAGGAAAAACGGGTGGAAAACAAGTGAGCAGAGGAAAGAAACCTGAGTGCAAGAAAAACTAAATGGGCAAAGCGAAAGGAGAGCATCAAGGCCAGAGACTTAAATCTTTACTAGAAAGTGGAAAGAGAATGGTACGTCCTCTCTGCTACTTTGACAACCAGTCATTAAACTCCGTAGTCCACAGGAAAGACAGACCTGTTGCTTTATCCTAAAAATACCCAAGGTCAAACTAGTCAGCTCAGTACAGCTTAAAAACACTATGCCTCACAATGATGGATTCACTCGGGTTCGCTTATACAATGACAGGATTTCCAATTAGGTCAGTAAAATACTTCTGTGATCATTGTTCAGCTCTCAAAGACAAAAAAGTAAGCAAAGCCTAGAAAAGGAATTGAGCACAAAAGTCTGTGTCAATGGTAGGATTGTTTTTAACAATCCTTGATTAAATTATGAATTTACTGTCACAGAGTGTTCTGAAGATGAAAAAGGATATATTGACTCAAAAAGAAATGGATTCATTGAGAAAAAATCCACTCAATTATGATTTTAAGTTATTATTTTTGTAGTGTCTTCATCTGATGAAGTTACTACCGCCGATTGCTGGGCCTGAATGATACAGCAGGAAATGGATCATTTAAAATATTTCAGTGTCTAATCTAAGTATGTATTACTGGCAATTTTCAAAGAAAACTTACTGGAGATGCCTAAAAGATACCAAGAAAGAGAAAAGAATTAAAAAAAAAAGGGAGCAAGGGGCAAACTGTTTTTCAAGTATCTGATCCGTTGCTGTTATGGATCAACTTAAAATTTCCATCTTTCAAAGTTACCACACTACTGGTTTTGGTTTTTTTTTTAACATTTAGTGTTGTTGGTCCTTTTTTTTGTATTATCAGGTATTATTTATGGTTGTATGTAGTACTTTCCCATAAAGACATTCTTGTTTAGAATATCCAAAATAGCTTGACAACAGATTTGACAGTAGAGGAATCAGTGTATGCAGGGAATAATGCTTATGGTTTTTGAATATGAACCATTCTCTAGAAATTATTCTAGAAAGGGATCAACATCTATTGTGCAACCTTAACAAAGGTGTAAGTACTTTCAGAAAGCTGTTTTCCATACCTTCCACCACTTCTGGACAACATTCCCTAAGGGTAATCTGTAACATTTCACCCTCTTCTGGAAAGTGGACATCAACAAATCAAGATTAATTGTTATTTTAGTACCTTTGTGTCTGACATCTCTATATACACTCTCCATGTATTCTAGGTGATTTTAACCATTCCCCCAGAAAATATTAAATAGGGCAAATAATTTAAACTGTGCATTCTACCCTTAATGTATGTGTCTAATCCCGGAAAAGAATAGCCAAGAATATTATTTTCTAAAACGTGTCAGGATTATCCACAGTTACAGATTAGTTTCTGAATGGTTTTACTGTGAATATAAGGCGTGCTGTGTTTTTTTTTTTCATTCCCCCAAGGTCTGATTATGGTATTAAATCATGGTCTCCAAAGGAATTGATAAATACCTTCTGATTCTGCACCATTTACCTTGCTTGTTTCATAAATAAAAAGAGCTCTGATTGTAGTAGAGTAGGCAAAATTGTATTTGTTTCTAATGTGTCTAATTTCTTCTATGCATACATCTGTAGCATTTTCCTTGACCCCTAGAAAACCGCTCATGAATAAATATAAGCTACTTACTATATAGATATGTGAACAAATAGGCAAAAGTTAGATATATCAAGACAATGTCAACATGAAAGAACAAGACTGTACTAGTGTCAGTGACCACAGGTAATTACTTTTTTTTTCCAGTGTTGTTTTTAAGTGCTTTCAAAACATTTTTAACAAATTTCAAACACATGAATTGAATTCTTGAAATACTTTGTTTGAAAAAATCACTAACCCTATGAAAGTGTGGCAAGCTGAAACAGAGGCCAAGTCAAAGTGGAGAACTACTTTATTTCTACTTAAATATATTTGAATAAGTAAGGAGTTGAAAACAAGGCAAAATTATTCTTTTTATACATAAAGTTTCTTAATATATGTAATTTCTTGGGCCTGCCTGCTATCAGTCATGTCATGCCTAAACTGCATTTTCAGCATTGAAGGCCTTCTTCCCTTTTGTATCCCAACATTTACAGCAACAGTGTGTCATAAATGCAGTTTCTGAGAGAGAGCCATGGGACTTATTTGAGGAATAACAGGTCATAAACTTTTACTGTGTACTATGCAGCTCTGGTCCATCTATGACTTTTAGAATGTATTTGATAGTCATGTTATTAATTTTGAATGCGGTATAAATAGGTCAACGTCTGTGCATGTATATACATGTAAATAAAACATACACCCATGTATTCCTAGCTTTTTTACCAGTATATGTTTTGTACAGAATTTGATTTGCCAAGTTGTACTTCATAGTCTCCAATACCCATTTCTGTGATAACTCTTCTTTGTTGGAGTACCCTTAAACAAAAGCAGAACAAAGTGATCAATACAATTAATGAGCAACTAAATTCACCATAAAATCATTTTTTTTCAGCTCCAGAATACCTTCTAGTGCTGACTGTGGTTTAAACTGCCAGTATAATAAGCATAAAATGTTGATCTTTCTATTTTTTTTTTAATTCCGCAACAATTCTGCTCTTTGCAACAGCTGCCAAAAGGCCTAAACAGGACAAAAGAATAGAGAAGACCAGAGCTGACACCAGCTGATCCAGAAAAGTCAGAATACAACACAGCTCCATGTCTTAGAAACTGAAAAGCAAAGGACAAATTGTGGTCTACGAAAACATGAAACTCAAGGAACTTCTAACACGACTTTGATTGTGGAGGTCCAGATGTTGTTACTTATGCAATGTACAGGAATCTGTCTGTGTCAACGACACTTGAAAGTGATCCTCTTAAGCACCACAGATCTAGCCCCCTCTTCTTCTTCTTAGCAAAATACAAGCTCCTTCAGTCTATGTATATGTCTCCTGGAATTTTTGCATTCAAGACATTACATCATATTATGATACTGTTTCCAGATATCAATTTCCTTTTGCCAGATTAAACAAAGAGATTGAACTTCTCCAAAGAAAAAAGAAAAGCCACCCATTTGATATACCATGTCACTTAAGAGCTGGGTGTGGTTTTAACCAAAACTATTCTTTCTGCTGGAAAATGGAGCTCTACGGAGAACTACGCTGTGACCAGACACTGAGTTGAAGCACTGCTTTTGCTGCTGAACTGGAAGCCATATTGTGTTTTTAGCTTTAATTCCAAACTCTTTTGGTTAAGCTACTGTGTAAGCATAAAAAAAAGTCTATTTAACTTCTAAAATTAATTTTACTCTTTCTTGTCTTTACAACTGTCCACTAATATACCATAATTATAGGAGGTGCTTAATGCATTTGTTCAAATAGCAATAACAGGAATAAATGCAGCTGCACCATTTGCAGGACTGTGCAACTTGGAGTTGTTCAGCATGACGTGATGTCACCAAGATCTGCACAACTAGGCTCATTGGTGTACACTAAGGAAATTTTGGCTCTGTATACCTCTTAGCCATTGTTAATAGTTTCTGCCTAATATTATGTCCCAGGTGGGAACGACTGAATGGAACAAACAAAGACTCTTCTTTTACCTTTTCTGACTTCATAGTGTTCTTTTTATCTTTTTACAAGGTGGAGAAGGTTTCGTGCATTCTCACACAGAATGGATGTACCTGTTTGTTATAATAATTTCCCCAAATAATCAGCAATTTAATATGGTATTTATCTATATCTTGCTCAGCCCTAAAGTGCATATGAGCAAGAACATTTCCAAGCACATCGTCTTACTGGCTTTCACCTCAGGCTATGGACAGGCTCAAAGGACAGATTTTAAAACCTGCGGATCAGAAGGCTCCAGGCGTTGGTTGACAAAGGTGTGGGAAAGCACCAGAGGTTAGCTGTATTTCAGTTCTCATCTTGGAAAAGTATCTGTATATAACTACATGTGTAATGAACATGTGCCCTGTAGCCATAGCAGCAAACTGAAGTGTCCTATAGAGATGCCAAAGCTGGGCCCCACTCAGTCAAGCTCAGCTACAAGAAACAGTCCAAGTACAGCAGCAGAGAAACTACTTATCCTGCAAGTTACATATATGACTTTAGCATAGATAAATCCTTCCTCTAAATTTGGTCTCAAAGCATGCCTTGTTAGTATCTTTGTTGTTCAGGTAAGGTTAGCCTCAGGAATTCTATTATTATTCTGAAGAAATTGTAATGACAAAAATAGCAACAGATTGCTCTACCTTTCTGTGAATTTTCTTATTGCTGGCAATTGTTAGTCCTTTCATTTATAGAAGAAAACTGGCAATGTACAAGATTTTTATCATTTTTTACCTAATCCCTATTGGATCTATTTATTCCAATTATAATTCTTCTTAAGAGCTGGAACTTTCTATTTTTCTTTCCATAATTACTTAGGAAAATATTCTGGCAGCCTGATCATTATAGAAGGCTGACTGCTAGAAAACAAGCATTGCAGGAAGGCAGAACAGATACTATTTTACCTAACACTTACGTGCATGTGTCCTGTAGAAATGCACATTTGAAAAAATACATTCTGAAAGGCATTTGCACACAGAATTAGCTGGACTGCATATGTTAATGAGCTGCTATAAAAAAACAGACCCAGGAACTTACTCAAAAGTTAACCCACCAATATAATGCTACACAAAGAATTCTCTTGCTTTGGCTTTCTATCAAATTCATTTAAATTGTTCTTTTAAGACAGTTTATGGACAGTGTTCGAATTGTACTTAAAGTTGTTTCTGATTCATTTATAGTTGAGATACCGCAGATTAAAAAAATAAAAAAAAAAGAACCAGCTCCATGAAACTGCAAAATTTCATTAAGCTCTTTGTATCATCTATAGATTTACTGAGGTTCACTCCGAACTGGGAGGGGGTGCACTGGAAATTCTTATTCATAGGAGGAAGTTAGGTTAATTAGAGTCTCTCTCAGTAAGACAGATTGAACAAAATGACTCTTATCTTTTTGTGTTATGGCTTTTCAGCTAACGAAATCTGCCCTGAAAAATAACGGTACTCTCTGGAATATAAGCAGAGCATTAGTCCTCTTTGATTCTTTAGTGAAAGTACCAACCAAAAATAAATTCTGTGTATTTGCTTCTTAACTACTTAAATTATGTTTTGTTTCAAAGTTAAAAATTCAATCAAAAAAATAATGAGACAGAGACATCTCCCACTCTGCTTATCTTGAGTTTAGATATCTTAGTTTTACCATCACATTTTGCAACTGAGTAACTAATCATCTGTACATGTATTTGCAAATAAATGCAATTTAAACATTCTCAAACTTGTGAGTAGGCACTCACTATTTTGTTGGGCACGCAACTTGCTTTTCTGGTTCTAAAATTCTCTTAATCTCCCTTTTCTCTGTGCTCTGTTGTTCAACACTGCATACATTTCCTTCTCATTTGTTCTCTCTTCCATTTTCTTCAGGAAAGATTATATCTTACTACAAATTATTCCTGCTTTATCACATTGAGCCATATTTTATGGACAGGGCAAGATCTGGCCTATAAGGTCAACTGGGACATAAAGCAAATGGGATGTCATTTGGAGGTTTATCTCAAAGATTTGTAGGGATATTTCAAAATGCTTGCAGCAGCACAGATTTCTAATTTGCCTTCTACTAAGGAAACCACTCGCCATTTCTTAAATAAATGGTTAAGACTTCCCGATTGTCAAAACCTTGGTGAATATCGAGTATTTTACCTTGAAAATCATTATAATGGTAAAGAGGCAACAGGGAACTATGATATGTCCATGTCTAAATAGCCTTAGCAGGTTCTTTTTTTCCAGAACATTGCACAAATTTAGTATGAGTTTAAGCTTCAGAGATGAATTTAAAGCAATAGGACATACTAAAATTCCTTGACAATGTAGTTTTCTCTTCTGATATAACTAAGTACTACTATTATTACATTTGTAGTGAAAGACTGTCTAGAAGTCAGAGTCATGATTGAAGCCATATTCTCATAAGGATTATACACAGAGGTTGATGTGACTCTCAACAGCTTATGACCATGCAATTAGAAATAAATTATAGCCAATTTTATCGTATATAACTTAATACCATCTCAAAAGTAAATCAGTTTCATTAAGTTATGGTTTCTCTAACCATAGAGTTAACTCCAATTGCACATCATTGTTACTGGAGTTAAGATACTGACTTTATAATGACAAAATTTCATTGCTCTGCGAGGTTTACCGCAATTAATCAATAGTTCTTATTGCATGAAGAAACCATAATTCTTCCTGCCCGGTATAAGCATATGGTATGTGAGAACCACAGATTCTGAAAAACTGTTAAATTTAGTCCCACACTGATAATTTTTTTATAATTTCTAGTGTAGGCATATCATATGATATTAAATTCAGCTTCCCTTTTCCTAACACATTTAATTTTGACAAAGAGCCAAACGCGTGTTTTTAGTACATTAGACTTTCATCTCTGTGTCTTAATTTGTTAAGTAACTAATCTTATTTTACAAAAATACTTCAAACACGCCCATGGAATGAGGGAGTTTTCCAGCAAACTAATAACAAATTTCCTTGGTAGAAGGTTTATTATTTGCAGGCAGGCATTAGCTACTGGCCAAATCCCATCTAATACATTCTTGGTTTGTGTGTAATTCTCTTTTTCATTTTTATCATAGTAAACACACTGATTTTTTGAAGTTTCACTTTTATAGTTAAAATATAGAAATAAAATACTTTTTTAAAAGATATTATGGGAAAATCAGAAATACGTCTGCATAAAATTACTGAAATGCTCATATTCGGCAAAGAGGCCACAATTTTCACATGAACTCTGTGGAGCAGGCTAAGATAACTGCTCTCCTTTTGCCTTATAACAGAAATCATAACTCTGGGCTATTATAAACACCAGAGTAACCAGTTCAGCTCATGTGCCAATGAACAACAGATTGGGGAGGGTGAGGGTGTAGCTAATGCTTTTAGTACATTAACACAGCCCATCACAATAACAGGGGGTTCTGCAGAAGAGGTTGAACACAAAGAAAATACTGCGCTTCTGCTTCTGAGAAAAGGCTTTCTGTTCTTGTATGTAGAAGGATTTAATTAATGAGTCATTCCATAAACAGCAGATGGTATGAAGAGTGTAAACACACGAAGATACACATGAAACTAAGACAGGAGGTCAAGGATCCCAGTGGAGTAGCACAAAGGCTAATAGAGCTAAAAGGGAGCTAACGGTCGCCTCAGCTGGCGTAAACCAGAGTAATTGTTGATAACAGTGAAGCTATCCTGATGTACATACCCTGGGGATCATGCCTAACTTCTTCTCCCTAAGTGTCAGTCGTATCTCTGCATCCTGTTGGGTATTCTGGGTATTATCAGCTATGTTTTAGTAATACAGCAGCAGAAGGTGAGCATTATGATCCATAGAGAAATGCTCTGTGACACTGGAACATTTCCCCAAGGCTTGTTACGCAAGAGTAAAACAAAAGAGTTATGGACATGGAAAATGTGGGTTTCATAATGGTCAGGAAAAAATAAAAGAGACAGGTCTTGCATTTCCCACTGAGAATAATGGGAATGTGACAACATCTCAGTGACTGCACAGTAACTTCAAGATACCTAATCTAGCTGTAAATTACTCTGTTTTGTACAGGTGACAGTTCAGCCATGAAGTTCACTGCAAGCTAATTTACCCTGCAGAGATTATCCTGTAGAGTTGCTAGTAAATTATTTTTTGCAGAAGCAGTAAGCTTTAAGCAGAAAGGTAGCAAACACACTGCTCACAGTCAATCCACACACCAGGACTATTGTGGAGGATGTTTATGAAGACAAAACAACAACAACAACCACCACCAGATGAAGATTGATGAAGATTGAAGTAAGCAGCTGAGCAGAGAGCTGAAGTAGTGAAGCAATCCTGTTACGCTAGTGTGTTTGAACACTTTAAACAATTTTTCATCTCCCTTTGTATTTGGTCAATAAAATTTCCCTCTATATTTTATCAGCTGTATTCAGTTCAGTCTTATGGTAATGTCTTCTGGATAGTCAAATATATTATTTGTCACTCTATGCACTCAGCTCTGGAGAGGAAAGTAGAACAGAAGTGATGGAGAAAATATGCATTCAGAGTTGTACAGAGCATAAAGTTGTGCTAAACCATGGACAAGTCCCAGGAGCTTTATGGTGTTGTGGAAAGTTAGAGCCAGCCAGCAAAAATATTTGAACAAGGGAAAAAAAGTGGTTAAATGACCACAAGAGGAAAACATTGAGGGTAACACGGTAAAGTCAAGCAGTAGATTATAGTAACGAGACCCATGTTGTTACTGTAAAATGTGATTTTAATGTCTAATATAATTACTTTTTACCACAAAAAAAACCCAACTCGCTTGGGTTCCCCGGTTGCGACCCTATCCCTTTTGCTTATTCCTTCCTCATAGCCAGATTATCTCAAGTTAACCAATGTCCCTCTCATGCTTTCTGCAGTATGAATTACTCTGCAGTGGTGGAACATGCTCTTCTGTTACAGCTGCTTATAACCTGAGTAGTACAGTCAATCTAACAACCCCAGTAGATAAAAAGGACAGAAAATATTCAAGGCTAAAATTCAACCTCATTTGCAATTTGAGGTTGAACTAAAATTTTAATTTGGGATAGTGTTTTACATTTATGGGTAGGTAAAATGTCGCTGTGCTGAAGAAAAATACAGCAGCAGTGGTCCAGAAATGTCCCTCCCCAAGGACCCTGCTTGCAGTTTAGGAACGAAATAAATGGGACAGTGACATAACTATGTGAAATAATGCATCCTCAAGATTTCATAACTTCTTGTACTGATAGCACAACAGGGTGAGTCAACAATGAGCTGTTCAGTAAAAAAAAAAAAGTAAAATTTAAGTTATCTACTGCAATTTAGCAGACTATGCTAAATCTGGGCCATGTTGTTTCATAAAATGCATACAGAAAGGGTATTTGAAAGGCCAGTCTTCACTAGTTTTTGGTTCTAAAAATCAGAGATGAAACAAAGATAAGGGCACTTGAATTGAACTGTCTCATTATGAGTTTGATTTGGCATTTTTAATGTTCATGAAACACCATTGACTGAATTGTATTTGGTGTTGTGGGGTTTTTTTAAGTGTCTGAAAGTATGTAACGATACAACTTCCAAGAAAGACATAACAGCTGAAAACAACCTCTCTCCAGCAAATGCTGTTGAAATGCAGAATAAGAAAGAAAGAGCATGGTTTTGTTTCTGTGATTAGCCAGTGCCTTCCTTGCACAATATTTCACAGAGAAGTCCTCCTCAGGTAATTCTGTAATTCTTATGACATTTCTATAAAACCAACGCAGACTTTAGCACTTGAAAGCATGCATATTAGGAGCTTCCTACTAGTATTTACAATTCTTGAGTGCCTGAGGACATTGTAAGTGAAAAGGTGCTTAAAAGGAGTATAAAAGCATTGCTTTCACAATGACAGGATTGTCATAGGCCTGCCTTGGGTTAAGGACGTGTTTAAATGCTAATTTGTAGAGTACTGCATAAATGTCTTCTTTTATTTCTCACTTTACAATTCATTCAGTGGAGGTGCTTGAGGTAAAGATCTTCGTATTTGCACATATGAGAAGTAAAAGCAAAGTGTTTTCACTGAGAGACTGTGAGCCTGAATTTCCCCTTCAGGATATAGGACAAGGCTCCTCTGTTTAAAGTTTTTATTGATGTGACCGTATATCATTTAACTGTGGATTTAGTCATGCTAAATATATATATATATATATTTATATATATTAAAAAAATTAATGCAGTTGTTTTCATATGTGCATTGTCCCTATTTCTCTATGAACTTTGATGTATGTACATTAACACAAATGTTTCTTGAGACAGCTTTACCTTTTTTCTCCTGCACAGTGTATGTATTCATGTGCCAAACAGAGATGGAGAAGAAAATTTCTGCTGGAATTTCCCAGGCATACCCTGTTCCCCCCATACCTCCAGTTGTAAATAACTACACTTTGCTAGCAGAAACCGGACGGAAGAAAGAGAAACGGTAAAATGTCAAGTTTGTCGATAAACCCAGTTCATAGAGCTCAGAATTTATCCCTAAGGCCTAAATGTACAGCAACTACATTGTACAGAGGAACTGAAAAGATTGTAAGCGCCCTAAAAATATATGCATATATATATTTATAGTCACTCTTCTTACATAACTCCCTTCTAAGTGTTCTGTTTTGCTCCCCGAAGGATTTGGTAATCTTTTTTCTTCACATGCATTTCTTCTTCATTGTAAAGATTTGATGGGTTGGTCAGGGAAGAGAACACTGCAAGGTGACTTAGGCAGCTGTTCATACAGCTTGAGTTTTGCCTATTCAGTGGATGTTCACACTGTCAGTAATTTGCATAAGAAACCTGTGGATATGAATATGTCTATAAAATTGTTCATTCAGCCAACATGAATAATGGTTTGCAACAATGTACAATGTACAACAATGTACAATTGCAATGGAGGAAAATCAATTCTGCATAAAACCTAAGATTTAGAAAAAGACTTACAGTCAAAGAGTGCGTAAACCTCATATATAGTAAATATCATCCAGATAAAAATATCCCAGTTGAATCTGACTAATAATATTGTCAAGCTCAGTAGTCTAGTACACTCGTTTTAGTCCTTCACTTGGACTAAGATGGGAGTAGTGTTTGATGATTTACCATTTCATGGAATATAGGGAGAACAGGAGGGCCAAGGAGTAGTTCCTTTCTGTCTTATAAATTTCTTAGTCTCCAGTCAGACCACACTCAACCACAATTAACAAATAATGATCTGGCGATCATGATTAAAAAAACAGTCCTTGTGTCCTTCTGTCCAGAAGAAGGGAGTGGTTAATAACATATATAATATAATATAATAATATATAAATATATATTATTTTATTTATTTATTTATTTATTTATTTATTTATTTATTATTTTATTATATATAAATACATATAATCATATATAAATAA
>VWYH01008925.1:2501-47214 GCA_013399365.1 Pampusana beccarii | reverse complement strand
ATTGAAAAGCTATTTGTGTATGTTATTTACTTCATAAGTAAACAATTAATTCATCAAAATGCCTTTTAAGCTCTATGGTTCACAAATATAGGAGACAGACACTTTTTGAACACCTGTCTCAAAAATTCTGTTTTACCACAGTCATATTTAACAAAAATAATACATAAAGAATAAATAAATAAATAAAATTTTAAAAATAATAAAAAATAAAATCAGATCTTCTAAGTTACAGTGGTACAGTGGTATCATAACTCATAAACCCAAGGAACTTCATAAAGCAAGCTTTCAGAAGGACTAGTTTGTTTTTTTTAAAATCCATGTATTCTTTTTGTTCTTGGCAGTATTTAAAAAAAAAAAAAGAGCTTATGATTAAGGGCTGTAAATTGTGAAATCAATCCAAAACTGTTAGTCTGTGGAAATAAAGAAACTTAACATGCTGCTGAATTGTGATCACAGTGTAGTGATATTTTAAAAGGGCAAAATAAAACCTTTTGAATAAATAATAGTTTGTGGTTGCTGAAAATAAATATGTCCAAGCAGATAGTTAGAAGATTTCTCTGTTGGATCAGCGTTTCTTCTTTTGTCCCAGTGGGATGTATGACTGATATTTCACAGCCTAGAACATGCAAGTACAAGTTATTCCCTGGTCAATGGTCTCTCACCATGANCATAGCATAGCATAGCATAACATATACCTTCAACAGAGAAAGATTTCTCTGAAGTCAACCTGTAAGTGGAGCTGGAAATTGAAAAGCTATTTGTGTATGTTATTTACTTCATAAGTAAACAATTAATTCATCAAAATGCCTTTTAAGCTCTATGGTTCACAAATATAGGAGACAGACACTTTTTGAACACCTGTCTCAAAAATTCTGTTTTACCACAGTCATATTTAACAAAAATAATACATAAAGAATAAATAAATAAATAAAATTTTAAAAATAATAAAAAATANCAATCCAAAACTGTTAGTCTGTGGAAATAAAGAAACTTAACATGCTACTGAATTGTGATCACAGTGTAGTGATATTTTAAAAGGGCAAAATAAAACCTTTTGAATAAATAATAGTTTGTGGTTGCTGAAAATAAATATGTCCAAGCAGATAGTTAGAAGATTTCTCTGTTGGATCAGCGTTTCTTCTTTTGTCCCAGTGGGATGTATGACTGATATTTCACAGCCTAGAACATGCAAGTACAAGTTATTCCCTGGTCAATGGTCTCTCACCATGACACCATTTATCACTAGTAATTCTTTTTGCTACACATATTTCATTTGAAAGTTTTCCATCCTTCTACTGAAACAATACAAATATGCTTGGGGGCCAAAACTGTAAAAAGGCGTATTCTAGTTTGAGATCTAGAATTTTTCATTTGAAATAATTGGGTTTTACCAATCACATCCCAAAGCCAGGATTTCACTCCAGAGAAGCAATTTGAGTAACAAGAGCTGCAAAATGTATGGCATACCTTATCATTCTTTACAAGAAGTTGTAAAAAAGTATTTACTTCAACAATTTCAGTTCAGTTAAGAATTTAGCTGAGCTTTTTATTTTTAAAGGGCATCTTCGAAGGATGTGTATATTTTTGAAAGATGCATAAATTTAGATACAGTCACTGACTGAAACGTGAACTTTACTCTTTTACCATTTAAAACTTAGTACAGTGATGGTCATATTTTGCATCTTTCAAAGAACACACAAATTTAAAAAACGTACCAGGCAAATATGAATAATTTTATAGTACCATATAATTTTTGGTCAAGTACTGAGATGCTAAATAACCACACCAAGTGATTTGATATTCTTTGTCAATGGTAGTACGTATGCATGCAGTTACACTGTATCATAATTATGAAACGCATTTTTAAGCAGACTAAGCGTGAAGTGAGACTGTATTTCAGTCCCAGTCTTTAAATTCAAATGCTGACTCTCCTGGTGAGTTTTGTGATGTCTCTTCCTGGACCCTGGGGTAAAAATTGCCCATACCAAGAATTCTTCAAATGAGCAATGTGATGTTGAACTCTTACCTTAACTCTCCCACCTGAATTCCAATTTTTCACCTAATAATCTTGCTTAGTCCATGTGTTTTTATATGGAAAGAATATGATACCACATGATGAAGAGAAGTGCGATTACATCATACTGCTGTTGCAGCCTTGATGTTGCTCTGTCACCATTTCAGTGTATTCAGTCTGGCAGAGGCAACATCTGATCAATCCGAATTATAATATTTTGATTGCTGTTCATTCAGAGACCACTCCTAATAATACGTGCCTACTTGCAGGTCTTCAACTAATATTTCTAGTCTGAATAGTTACATCATGGGGTCATCAAACCTTGCCTTTCTAACTTCCTTTGTGGGGTACAAGATGGCGTCTTCTTTTGCAGGCCTTATTTTAGGTGTCTCATTAATCTTTCTTGTTCACATCTCAGGGAAACAAAAGGTAGTATATATGATTTTAAAAGACGATTAGATTATTTTTTTTAAAACTGGGAAGTTGCTTTATCTAGTTATATACAGGGTATTTCTCCGGTTGTAAGTCACAAAATGCAGGGTGCCTGTGGGCAACTTCACATCCATTATTCTTCAGTGGTTTACCTGTCACGGAAGAGATGATAAATTCACACAGAGAAGGTGAGAAGTAAAAGCTGTAAACTTTAAATGACAACTTTGTAAGGCATAAAAAAGATCCTTTTTCAATCATTGAGCCTGTCTCATGATGGATGAACGTGGACCAGTACACTTTACTTTAGTATACCCATGTCAGAGTACCTCATACAGAGCAGTTTTCTTGATTAGTCCATCTCATGGAGATAGATGTCTCCCCTTCTGGTTAGCAGCCTATATTTTGGTGCCAAACTGCAAGTTCTAATCCCAATATCTGAGGTAAGTAGTTGCCTGGTGACCGAACTGTGAAATAAAGTGCCATGAACATCTCATCCTGGTAAATATTTTTTCTTTATTGAATGCTTTCTTGTTTATTTATTGAATTTGGACTTGGGGAAAAAAATTGAGATCAATCATTTTCAGTGGTGGAAACTTCTAAAAAAAACACTTTGCTGTGATCCAGCTTCCATAAAACAGTATTTTCCTTTTTCATTAGAGAAAACTGGAAATTATGAGTGAAAGCATTGATAAGAATTTGGATTGTGAAAATTGGAATGCTCCTGTGTGTCTCAATCCCTTGAATCTACCTATTGTCCAGTCTTTTGTCATGAGGTGGAATGAATGTTGCTGTTGCATCTGTGCTGCATCCTCTTTACAAGGATTTCATTTTGTGGCTCTGGAATGTGCTCAATTTATTAAATTTATTTGGTAATTTTTAGCAGTCAAATTCTGACACGCTATAACAAATACAGGGGAAAAAGAATGGATTATGAAGACAGAGGCAGATACTGTACTGAACTCAGAGGTGCTATAATCACCATACTGAATATTTTGTTTTAAAGCCTAGGGGCACCAATCCTCCCAGCTAGGTCTGGATTGTGGAATCTGCCTGCAGCCAAATGAAAACTTACCTTTAATTCTGCAGATGCTGTGTGGCCACAGATTTTACAGCTAGTCTATTTCAATTATAATAAAATAAAATAAAATAAAATAACCCACAACACACACACACAAAAAAACTCCTGTCGGAGTGAAGCTGAGTTACTGTGGGTTTTTCTCATCTCTACCACTATGACAAAACTTTGATTTACTTAAAAAAATAGAGTTGCAATTTTTTTTTCCCTAAAAAAATATTCTTCTGAATATGTGCAGCATTTAAACAAATGAAGAATATAGATATGTTAAACAGAAAAAAACCTTTTATTTCTATTGGTAATGTGTTTTCTGCTCTAATCTCTCTGAGAGCTTTGTTGAGCTGTTGAACTGGATTAGGTGACAACTTGGAAATTTCGGTTATGTAATGAATCCAGCACAACATATTGCTGAGGGTCCTGGTAAAATATTTCTCATTTTTTAAAATGGTTGGTTTAATCTCAAATCTTCTTAAGGAGGAATCTGCTAGAAACGTCACTAATTACTGAACCATATTTCTATTTGATAACATCCCTACAACTGTTCAAAGAGAAAGTCACATACGTAATAACTACAGGTCACTGCACTTTTTGTGAGACCAGTGCACAAAGAGAAATATTTAAGGAAAGAAAGGAAAAAGAAGAAAGTCTGGACCTGAGCAGGAAATATTTGTAACTATTCTAGAGCTATTGTTGAAATTTCCAATGGTTTTTCTTGTCATAGATTGGAGCAAAAAGTCAATAGCTCAGGTGGGGTTTTTTTAATCCTAGAATCAGATAAATTGATGAACGTGAAATACTCTCTACATGTCATATCTGTATTTGTGTGTGTGTCTGTGCATGCACACACATATGTACAGGAAAATAACATTTTCCTCTGATTCCAACAGGACCGTGCCACCACTGCTGGCTCCTGAACACAGAATAAAATAACCCATGCAAGAAAGAAAGAGACACATGAAGAGGCAGAGCTGCTGGAAGAAGAAACAACATGCTTTAGGGTGGTTTCAGATACTGTCTATAGCCAGTGGTGATTGAGCAGAGGTAGCTTAGGTAGGAACCTGACCTGATTTGGGGTATATGACCCCAAAAAATCTCCCTTCCGACCCCCTCTTGAGGCTCAGAAGGACATTTGTCTTTCAATACTACATTAAACAAGAATTTTTTGATGACATAAAATCTTGAATTCCTCAGCTCTCTTCAATATTATAGTAAAGTTAAAATTATACCCTGGCAAAAGGCAGTTAAGTGTATGTGGCTGAATTAGTGAAATGATCTGATCTGATACAAAATGGCATGAAGAAGATTTCAAGATAAAATGTGCATTATTTCGTATGAGCTTGCTACTGATAATTTATCTGTCATAGTTTATTACAGGTACATTGATGATTTTTTACAATGAGGGTGGTAAAACACCGGAATATGTTGGCCACAGAGGTGGTAGATGCCCCGTCCCTGAAGACATTCAAGGCCAGGCTGGACTGGGCTCTGAGCAACCTGATCTAGTTGAAGATGTCCCTGCTCATTGCAGGGGGGTTGTACTAGATGGCTAAAGATCCCGTCCAACCCAAACTCTTCTATGATTCTGTGATTATCCACTGAGGAAGAATCCAGGTATGTCACACAAAATAAGCAAGACAGAAGAACATAAGACATAAGTGAGAAAAGCTGAGCTATGGAGTGAAATAGTAAAATAACAACAGTAAGTCAATAGGAATATGTGTTACAGCATGAGGTCAAAAATTTCCAGAGATCCAATCTTAAAGAAGTTCTGAAAATGGAGTATTGAATTTTTCAGAATTACCCAGTATCCAATGTTTATTATTCATGGAAGTATTAAGCAAGATAATATGATACAATTAAATGAAGATAATATGATACAATCAAAGAACCAATACAGGATAATGTTTTCCAGCAGCAAGACTGCTTGACTCTACTAAATAGAAGACAAAAGCAGCAAGAGCCACAGTGAAATTCAAAAAGTTCAGTTGGTCAGTCCTGTGAAAGTAAATGTTCTTCAAGCCTAGGGGAAGAAAAGATCTATCATCTTGATAACCATGCCTATGCCTTGTGGCATTTCCAGGAAATGACACAGCTTCAAGAGATACTACTTCAGCACTTATCCATCATTTTGTTAAAAGCCAAAATTTCCATGTTTTCCTCTTCTGTGTTTCCTCTGTATCTTGTTTCTTCGCTGTGGTGTGTGTTTATATTTTGTTCTTTTGAGAAAAAGTTCTTGCTCATCAATAGAATAAGACAAGCTAAATACTGTTTAAACTCCCAGGAGACAAGATTTTTGCCAAGTCTCTTAATTATCTAGACATTCTTGCAGCCATGAATGTGGTTCTTAAGCCAAACAAAAGTCTAGAATCAAAATATCATGAGAACTGCACACTCTCTTTAAGTGTTGGTTGACGGTCTTTTCAAGTTTCATACTTTGTGAAGATTAGGAACATACACCTGATATACAGGCCAACTTTAATGGCCTGTTTTGCAGGTAGCAAGAGTTGTTATTTAACCATTCAGTTTCCCAATCACTAAAGGAAACTAGGATTTTCTCATAAAAAAAAGAAAATCTATGTCTCTGTCAGTCTGGTTATTAAGTTATTCAACATGCCTTAGTTTTAGCTAGTTTTTTCATAATAAAACTCAGAGTTATTTGAAGAATATTTAATGAAATATTTAATGAAAAAGAGTCACAAGAAAGAAGAGGGTGTTTTCTCCTTATTTGCAACAACAGGAGATAGGCCTTAAAACTTTCTAGCGTCATTACCTTCAACAATATTAATTTTAATTTTAATCAAATCTCTAAAGCTTCAACAATTTCTTGAAGTTTATTGTGATGAATTTGTGTATGTAAGCTTGCATGTGGAAAAAGAGTGTTGCAGGTAACGGGAAGAGATTCAATAAAATGTGGTCTTAATATTCCAGGACTTGCTTTTTTGCTCTCTAAAATATACAGCTAAAATTCAACAGCAAGAAAATTGGGTGTGTTTACAATAATAGATTCATCTCTTCAAACCTTGTAGTCTAAATTAGGATGGTTCTCTGTAAGATTCTCCCTTTTGTTCTCTTTACTGGGCAGCTAACACAACTAGCTTAAACTCGGCAGCTAACTTTTAGCTCAACATGTTTAGTAATATCAGACAAAAAGTTCTCATGGAAATCAGTAAGGGTAATTCTACAGAATGGAATGTGGTATTTGCTGTATAAGAAAAGGGGAAAAGTAAGTATTCCTCTTTCTTTAACATTGTCAGGAGTTTAGATGAGAGGATTTGTCCTTTGAGAAACTGCTTGAATTTGTAAGTACTCCACTGTGACCTGAGAGTATCTCGCCACTCTGTATAACAAGACATGAGCCTCTGATGGCATAAAATACTGAAAAACACCCCTCACCTTCCATGAAGAAGCACAACACATTTAAAATAAATTAAGTGTGGGTTGAGCACTCTGCCAAGAGACAACATCCTTAATTGGCAGCTGCTGTTACAGCAAAGACGGTTGATTAGAGATGAGAGAGTAGTAATTCTCCACAGAAAGGAACTGTCTAATATTACTAAAAATTACCTGCTTGACACAGATGTTCATTCTGCTTATTTTTAGCATAAGTTTGAGTTTGAAAGACTGGAATCCAAATTTATCATTACTCAACACACAAAGAATGTTTTTGGCAGACATTTGTACACTATCAGCAGAAAATGAACTAAAATGCTTGACGAAGTTGTAAATATTCAGAGTTATATATTAAAGTGTTTGTAAGAGCAGCTGTTCTCCCAGTATTTTCTAGTGGAGATGGCATTAGCATGCTGTAGTACGGGAGGAAAAAGGGTGGAAAACCTCAGAAAAGAATAAGGAGAAAAGGGATAAGGTGTAAAAGCAGAAACAGATATAACGAAACAAAAGAAAAAGCTATCTTTGATAGCAAAAAACAGTTGAAATAAGGTTGCAAAAAGCATTTAGAACTAGATATACATACTCTTGAGTTGCACTTTAGGGAAAGTCAATATTACTATTTAAGTAAGGTAATGTTCACCCCTGATGACGGCAGACTCTTTCTTTCCCATTCCCATGCTTATTCTTTTTACAAGTTGATCATTTTTTAACTTGGCTTGGAAGGCAACACCTCAACAATGTCACTATTTAAAAAATAATGCAAAGAAATCTTCCTTAATGGTTGTTGACTATATATCTAAGACTTCCGTGACTTTGGGTACCTTTTGATTATAATGAAGGCACTGGAAAACGTGCAAGTGTTCTCTTTCGCTGAATGACATCAGAAACTAAAGAGAAAAAGAGTGGTATTTAAAAAGTCTAAGAATAAACAAAAAGCAATAAAATGGAAACTAAAGGATATCGAAGGATAATAATTGAGTTTTAAAGGCTGTGACACAGCTTTGCTGCAATAATAAGAGTAAAGAAGAAATACTATAAAATATTTTCATATGGAACTTATCTTGCTTGTGAAAATTATCTAATGAGCTACCAAAGTGCTAGAATGTAGACACTTTTTTTCCTCTTCAGTGCCTATTTAAAAGCTTCAAACATTTTGAATGGAGGCCACTCTCAATGCTTCAGACTCCTGATGCCAAATTGTGTTGAACCCCCTTTTTCTTCTTCATGTACCAACTGTACCTGCTACTCCATCTGCACTACTCTCAACTTGCAGACAGAGGAGAAGGAGGTTGCTAAGAGTAAAGCAAAAGAGTTTCTTTAAGTGGTTCAGCTTTTTCTGTGCTCCATGAAAAGCACATATGCCTATGAGCGACAAGTTCCAGATCAGTCTCTGGATAGTCAGTAAAACCCTCACAAAAACCAGAGGGAGGTACTTAACATCAGAATTTTTTTTAACTGTCACAGACTAATTAGACCCATTTAAAAAATATTTAACTTTTTCAAAGTTATTTCGACATAGGAGGCCTAAAAACAGTCAGAACCCCCACAGACTTCAGAACCATAACTGAGCAAGAGAGCTGGAGGAGAGTCTTAAGCATTAAAGATGTTTAAGCATGTATGGCCATACAAATATTCTAATTACACTAGATTTACTCTGAATTACTTTTGATTTATATCAATGCCACTAAGAACAGAAACTGGATCATTGAGGTCGTTATCCTTCTCCTTTTGAAGGTGATAACAAAATTCGTATTGATTTCAAAAGACAGTCTTTTTTAATATGGCAAGATAGCTAGAAGTGATAAATCGAAAATGTTGACACAAGCCAATTGTGAAATACAATTTTTTTATACTGAAAAAATATCACTGATTATAGCTTTGGAAAAGACACAAGATAAATTTTACTCAATTCAACATTGTTGCAAAGAACAGCCTATTAGAGCTAAGAACACCGTTGTTTCATTGCACCTGTTAAAATGGTACTAGCAGAGTATAATATTGCAGTCGTAATAATTATAGGTCTGTACATATGACACAGGTAAAATGCCTATAAAATGAGAGCTCATGATTCAAGAGGGTTTTTAAGTATTTTTGTCATCATTCAGATATTTATCACAGTGTAAATAAACTCACCGCTATAAAATTTAAAATTATTATACAGAGTAAGTTTTCATTCCTTTCATATAACTTCACAATCAAGAATACATAACATAATTAGAGTGTCTAACGGCTTGCATAACAATATGTCATGAGGGACAGATATGAAGAACAGCAAGGACAAGAAATTTATAGGAAAGAGTAAGGGATAAATCAGAATACCATTACTCTCTTGTTTGCATGCTGAGACATTTGGCTTGGATACCCAAGAGAGGACTTATGAAAAATTGTGCATATTTGGAGAAAGAGCTTCTGTATATTCCTTTTTAGTTTATTTAAGCATTTAAACTACCTACATTTTGCTTTCCATGCAAAATCGTGCTCTTGTATCCCTACCTCACTGAAGGTACTTGGTGAAAAAAATACACTTCACCTATGTAGTCTTCAGTAAGGGAACAAATTCAAAAGTATTTATTATGAAATAATGGTGAAAACACAGCAAATTATGACCACGAAAAGATCACTAGAAAAAACTTGCCAGTGATGAGATTCCAAATTTATTGATAATCCCATGATCTGTAGCCAGACAGAGAGCAGCCATGCCACGTTATAGAAATCCAAAACTTACTTTGTGCTCTAACTTTCCTCCGGACAATTCCTTTTATTCCACTTAAGCTCTGGCCAGAAAAAGAAGATAGAAAATCGGTGTGATCAGATAAATCTTTTTTCAACATATAAGAGCTTTTCCCTAGCAAAACCAAGTTCCAACACTGACATTCCAGGAGTTTCAATCAAAGAAAAAGGTGAAACAATAGTTGCTGAGGACTCTATCACAGCTAACTTTCATCCAATTGAGGTATATTCTGCCTGCTGTAATACAAAATAGTGTAACGTCTATGTTTAGTTTGTGAGCCTGATCAGAAACTATAAATTTAAATGGCTTCTTCTGTTTTTAAAGGATGAGACTGCTACATATTATATCCATTATCCTAAGTGTAGCTATATATATATTAAAACATGTAAGTAAAAGCCACATATATATCATGTCATATATATTCTATGCTATATGTGTATATACTATGTATTATAAACTATAAGTTCATAGTTCTTCATAGTCTATATTAATACTTTACTATTTATTATAAATTACAATTTTTTATACATTATATCTGTAAGGTTTCCTGCATTCCTGACTTAACGTAGTAAAGCACAGAATTATTGAGGATGATAAACACTGATCCTATTCAGAACACTGCGAGAGGCAAAGCTGATTTATTGGAGCATTCAGCATCCAAGATTTTAATTCTGGACCCTGTGTTTCCTTTGGATACACACTTTCTTTCGTCTGTTTTTTTCTGTATCTTGAGCACATAACACAAAGCAGTCATCCAATTATCATGAACATTGACAAATAAGTGGTATTTGCATTCATATTTAAAATTATGAGTTATCAGAAGGCCTGAATACTTGTTTAACAATGACTCTAATTTAAATAAAATGCTATTAAAAATATAATGGGTGACTTCTTTTTTTTTAATGTCCCAAAGTATTTTTACTAGATTGCTAATAAATGCAGTATTCAATTATTTTGGTTAAACTTGTTTAATATTGCAGAAGAGACAACTATTAAAATATACAAGGTGAGTACACGACTTGGGAATCTAAGTTCTAATTTTAAAAGTGATTTAAAAATGTAAAAGCCTGAATCCTTTTTACTTGAACAAGATTTAGACTATTAAACTTCACAGTTACTTTCAAACATTTTACCAAATTTCTCAGAACTGAATAATGCAAAACACACAAGTAATAAAAATCCTACTATACCAGTCAAAAAATTCTTCAAGGATTTGAAGGGAAAAAAAAAAACCAAAACAGAGTAAAGTAAACCTAGTAATATTTAATGGGAGGAGTGTGATATTCTCCACCCAATTCCATTAGTTCCTGTTTTTCCATTCTGGAAAAGGGAACAAAACAAAAGTTATACAGTGAAACACAGATGTTCAGCTCAGCTCCACTACTAAATCCGTCATCTACTGTACCAAGATGACAACTGCCTAATGAAAGCACAGATCTTAATATAACTAAAGGATTCTCTGTCCATCTTTTACAATTACAAACCATTATTTTACGTGCATGTAATATATCTAAAGTACGTCTTAATATGTTGAAACCAGACAGTCAGGTTTGAGAACGTCATTCTGCTTTATGAAGACTGGGTTCAACTGGTTCAGATTATTTTAATTAAAAAAAAATATATATATATGAAGGATGTGTGAGACTCCAGCCATATTAAAATAATCTATTTCTTTAGTTAATTTGATTTTCTCAATATATTAGCTAGCCTATGATTCAAAATTTGTCAGCGTATCAAACTTTTCAGAGCTCTCACAAGTGTGATGAGCTTGCCTCTCTAATAGAAAGAGCTCAGTGACTGGGCTTAAATTTGAAATATATTTATTCTGCATACTGGTTCTCTTCTGGAGATATGGTCTTGTGCCACAGATGTGCAATTTTCATTAGCTTTAATAGAATTCATATAGTTCACTGTAATGTACCAGTTAATTTTAGAGAGGATATTTTAGGCTACATCACGACATAGTTACACAGGACTACCATTAAAATAGGATCAAACTTTTTCCTTTAAATGTAACATTTTAAATGTACATTTGTACTACATAGATGAAGCCCAGAATGCAGAACTTCAGCAGACAGGTAATGCAGAATACAGCAACATAGAAATGAAAAAAATACGTGTAAATTATTATGAATCCACAATTTAAAACAGGTAGCAACATCACTATGTTAACTGAGAGTACACAGCAGTAAGCAATTATGTATGAGTTATGTACTAGACTCATGTATACAAGTCCTCCAATATTCAGGAGGTGTATTTTCACAAAGTGATTTTTACATCTGACTCTTAAAACCCTTTTTCAGATTACTCCTTTCTCATGTCCATGAAGATAAATCTGGCTACCTCCACAAGGATTCAGAGACACAATCAGTCCAAAGCTGAAAAGAGTTAGGCATTCCACCATGCTGCTATTTTCCAAAACTCTGGTGAGTTCTTTCTCCAACTGCAACAAGTCCCTGAAGGCATCTGTAATCAAAGGCTAATCATTATTTTTGAAAGAAATACTAGGGGTATTCTGGCTCCTTGTATCATCCTTTCCCCCAGCAGGTAGAAACTCCTGACTAAAGTAGCATTACAGCGGTGTGGGTAGTAGTAGTCAGAACAGGAAATTAGATGTGGCTTTTGTTTTTTCAAACCCCTACTGTATTTCTATGATACTTTCGTGAAAATGTCATTCTATGAACCCATGCTCCCTATAAGTACCTACTATCTAATGTACATGCTGGTAAGAAACTAGGTAATTTAAATGCATGCAAAGGCAGGTACAGTGGTCACAGAACTGAAAACTTATTTTGAAAGCTAAGCTACACTGAAATAATTGCATATAATGCATGGAAAGCAGGAACTACTTGGCTGCTCTTCTATAACAACCTCCAGTAGTCCAATTGTTGCAGTATTATTAGGCTCTACAGAATGGGACAGCAGAACTTTTTTAACATATTTAGAAAAAAAAAATCACTCTCTTGTTTCAGTGAAACCTTCCATTATATTATTTTGATAGAGAGACATTTTTATATCATGCTTCAGGATTTTACAGCAGAAAGCCTAGGTGAAGCTGATGTGCTTCTTTCTTGCAATAAAGGGAATAAAACAGAGATTGCCCCTAGAACTACATGAACTTACAGTACTCCTGAATATAATTCTATTTAGTCATTTGTTATCATGATTATTAACAGTCTCAAACTACATGTTTTGCACTGAAATGAAAAATAAATATTAAAAGTGCTACCGTATTAATACCTATCGCTTTTATGCTACAGGTAAAAAACAAGGCAAGAATATTTATGTGGGTGAAACAACTTTAAATGCTGCTCACATGCACAATAGCAGATCATTATGTAGTGCAGTCTGCAGACTGAAAAAAAACCCAAACATGCACAAAAATACCTTTTCAAAAACCAAATGGATTAGAATATCTTTGTTTCTAAAAGGCAATAAGGGCCACGTACACTATTATTTTGCATAAGCTTTAGTTAGACCCATCAGTGTGCTCAAGCTTCTTTAAACATGTGAAAATAGCTATTTTCTGGTAGCAGTGCTTTAATATCTTTTCATACAAATATACTTATTTCTTCAAAAAATTGAGGAACTAACAAGAGCAAAACATTGAAGACAGTATTGTCAGCGTAAAACCCTAAGGTAACTACAAAACCATATTTGTTTCATCTACACTTAGAGATAAAGAATTAAATTAATCTACTGGGAAGACCTAAAACAGCTCAAATACCTTATGAAGTAGAGGCTTAAATCAGGAGTCAATGCCATATAACATTTAGCCATTATTTTGGCACTCCACAGAGAGAAAACAATAACTTTTGTGAACTCATTAAAGTTTCAACCACCATGACTTGATCTCATTGATTTCACTGCAAGTGGCTAGCTGGGTGCAAAAATGAATTCCCTTTCCCTAAGTTTACATGTGTTTCTGCTGAAAGCTTTGAAATGTCTGCCTACTTATTTGTAAACCACTACGGGAAGATTTCCTCTGGAGTCACATCTTTTCCCATTTGTGTACTGTCATAGCAAATAATTCTCTGTGCCTTTCCATGTTTGTCCTTATTTTTCTAATTCCCTAGAGAATGAGGAAACTCGCACCCTTGAGCTTCTTTCTCGCTAGTAATTCTGTAGTCCAGCTCAATACAAGATAGTACACTGGCTTCCATCAAAGAAAAATTAAAGCTTTCTAGCCACTTCCATTTAAACGTAGAGTTATTTTCATGCACAACTTTTACTCAGTAAGAGGAATCACAGATGTAGTGGCTTGTAGCTGTCATTACTGTGTCATAGATATATGATTAGATTGTGCTTCTTGGAAGGCAAATGTAAACTTTCGTAGTTTTTTTTTTTTTAAATTATTTTGAAAACCATAAAGAAACACTACTATTATATTTAAAAAAATTCAACAGAAGTTTATTTTCTTTTGTGTCTCCTAGCCACAATAACATTATATTTCCTTGTTTCAGGTTGCTGCTGTGAGACTCTCTCTCGTATTTAACTACTTTAGAACTCTTCATTTATCTTTGGAATGGTATTCAGTGGCATGCTGAACTTACAATAAATCATTCCTATTCTCCCTATATATAGATTGCTAATGGATATGTATATATTGGGCTTTTAGTCTTTTGTTCAGGACTCTTTTCTGGTCAGTATCACCAAAATATTTAGTTAAAATGTTGGGCAGCACAAGAAGCATAAAGCATGTTTAGTTTTCACATCCATAGCAATGTATTAATAATACTGAGGAACAGAAGAAAATGAAAGGAGATTTACAATCTTGTGTTTTTATTGCATGACAAAAGTCCCCAGGACCGATGAGAGACTGGAAAATGTAGGCCTGTTTTCTGTATCTGATGGAAACATATACAGTGAGATTTCCCTGGGCTGCCAAGGGAATGATAGACAGAATATGAACTTCTCCACACATACCAAAATAAATATTGTTTCTTAAACAGTAAGTCAGAATCTACATCATTTTATACAGTTATGGTGTATTTGTTAGTTTCGAAGCAAGGGCATTGCAAATCCTCAATAAACCTTAATCAGCTTTATTGCAATAATGTTTTGTAGATATATTTAAAATTGCAAGAAATACCAATCAAACATGAAACAGACCATGGAAAGCTCTTCTGTATGAACCGGAAGTAATTTGGGGCTGGGATAAAGTCGAATAAATACTGTTCATCTTGTTAATAAATTACGGGGTGAATAAGTATTCCTGCATTTACACTTTTTCTTTCTTATATACGTAAAAACATACTACCTTTTCTATTCTACACGTCTTCTGGACTTCCATGAGCAGAGAGAAAGTTGGAAGCATCTCAGAAAATACTGATTCATATTTTTATCTTAAGCTGTTTCATTTTGTTGTCTCAGCTTGGCTGAGTTTCTCACTAACATTTTCAAGAACTGTACTGAGAAATTGTGCCCACATAGCATACAGCAAGCATAAATGGAATCAATGTAACAACATAAACATAGTTAGAAAATGTTAAACACACGCAATGTATTCAGTCTTCTTCTTTCCTAGTGTAACCGTAGCTGATAGGACAGTGCAGAGTTGCTTGAATGCCATTAAGTCTGGGGATTGGGTTAAACAAAAAGAGCTCTCAGAATTCTCACAGGTCTCATGTCTGCTCACTCTATGAAGCACACAAAGCAGAGCTAAGTGCACAAACAACTTATTTGGCTTACCATCATAGCAAAATTTAAGACAAAAAATTAGAAAAGCCCTAAGCTAACATAGCTTAGAAAGTTCAGATCTTATTTTGATGTATAGCCATTCTCAAACCAAGCAACCAGACTAAAACTTTAGGATTGCAACTGCTATCTCAATCTAATTTCTGATCTTATTTTAAATTATAACAAATACAAAAAAAAAAAGAAGAAAAATTTGCGTATCTGAGAGTCTATCCCAATACCCAAAAGCCGTAGGAACAAATTACATGTTCTCAAGAACTAGAACAACTGGTAAATCCATTGCTATTTAGGTCCCAGGTGCTACTTAACTAATCAAAGCCTTTCAAGTAGATCAAGCCAATCAGGGCAGGATCTCAATAAGAGACTTCCAGATGCAGTTATAATGCTAGAAGCAGACTTTAAGCCTCTTTATCAGGTAAGGAGAAACTGATGGGGTGAGCACATAGTTTGGTGTAGGTTTCTTAATATTTGTGAGGACTGATGTTGGTTTCTTTGTCTTGCATTCATAGATAATGCTAAAACAAGAGGCTGACCTGATCCATGAATATAGAAACCAGGAGCTTCCTATTCATGTCAGAACTAAGATATGAAGGTAGAATTATAAAAGGAAGACAAGAGCTACTGAGATTGCTTCAATTGCCATATGCATAATTACCTTCCTTCTAAGTATTAGAGATAAGTATGTTTATAGTTCAATTAAACTTGGAGTTTTCAAAAAGATTTTTAGTTGTCTGGGTTGTTTGGGTGTTCTAAGAGATCTGAGAGGAAATAATTTCTTTCTCTTACTAGAAAACACTTCTGTATCTTTGAGGGTATTAGTTGAAAGCAGAAATCTCTAAATATTTAGAGTATATATTTAGAGGAAGCTATAGAATCAGTAACATAAATGGCTGATCTTCTGGCCTTAGTGAATGAAAAGAACCACTACAAAGTGTGTAAGTACCGAATCAACTTCTACAAAGATCAAAGCAGAAGTCTTCAACAGGGTATTGTGTAGATAACAATGATGCAGAGAAAGGTAGGAGCAGAATTCCAGAATTAAAATTATGATTCCTAGGAGAAAAGCTGAGAACGAGTGCTTTATTTGAAATTATTCCTTTACCCACCCAGTCCACAAACTTACTTCACATATATTTCACTACAGCAATATTTTTACTGTCTTTTTTCTATTTTAATAAGCTTAGATTTTGACATGTCTCCAGTTATGCCTCTGCTGATCAGTACATTGCTCTCACTTTACAGCAGTTATTCTTTGCAACTCGATTTATGAAATGCAAGTAAGCAAGGAATCTGGGAAGATCATATTTTCAGCTGTGTCCTGACTATAGATCCAGAATTTCTTTTTTTTAGAACCCCGGTGTTCAGATAAGTTTCTGTGAAGTTCATTGAAACTCACAGGCTTTGAGGGAGAGCTGGATCATGATTGTGGTTCCTTAACCTGGAATGGATGGTACTGGGGTGTGTTCTGGTTGACCTGAAGGTCTTAATGTATGGATGACATAATGCAATATAGGACTCTTCAGATTTTATAATTTTTCTTACTGTTTAAGTCCAGAACAAAAATATTTAACCCGCTGGTATGTTTCTGCTTTAGAAGGACTTTCTTTCACAGAGTTTGAGTGTAGTTTCAGGAAATATCTCACACTTTCACAATCAGAGCTGCACTGCTCAGGAGCATTCCTGGATTGTACTGTAATGCTTCTGTAGATCTAAGTGGTAAATGGCCAGTGGATATTGTACAGATAAACAGAAACAGATCCACCATAGCATGAATGGTTACTGGGGACTGTAAGGATTGGAAGAGCTATAAACCATTGTAGAGAAGCTACAGGATCAGTTGATGAGGCACTAAGCGCCACATAATCAGTTTCAATTCGATCAGGAATCCATATTGTTAGAACTTACAATTTGAGGATTTTCTGATATTCAAATTAAATTACGATAGCTTCTGGCAGTGTGCAGGGTTGTTAAAGATACTCAGTTGCAAAGCCAGGGGATTTGATGATGTATATAGTTTTTCCCTTGAGGCCAAAAATGTAATTATAAAAAAGTTTTGAACTGAAAAATAGTCCTGTCATCTGTTTTCATGAGAGATGAAAGATCGTTTTAAGGTGAAGAGGTTACAGATAAGAAAGAAAATTAAATTTAAAAAACCTAATATGACCAGCAGTACAGCTGCTGAAGAATAGTAAGAACAAAGTAAATTATTATAATTAGAAGGAGAGATCATTCTACCTTTACTAGACATATGCTATTTAAATATTTAATTCATCTCCTGATTAATTCACTGGATGATGTGAAGATTATTATAGAGGTGATAAATCAGCTTTCAGTATTCAGTAGGGACACATGATGTAGGACTGAATCAAACTCCCTGGTTCAATAGGAGACTAGCTAGCCCCTTTTCACTATATTTGGTCTAGAGCAATGTATCTTCTTTCTACATGTGGTTCTAAATTATCATATTGTCTTAGTAACTCCAGGGGAATAAAAGGATTGGAAACAGGCTTCTGATGCAAGTAGTTTTAGCTATTATTCTAAATATTTCTTTCTGAGTTTTCTGAATAAATTTTTAGACGTACTTTTGTAAATTAATTCTTCTTTATTGTCTAATTAAAGGTGATACTGTCCCTAACTTGTCCTCAGCAGAGCACATATGCTCCTATCCAGAGAAAAATATATCCTTCAGACTTGTCACATATCTGTCTTATTCCACCTATTCCATTCAGGTGTATTAAATGGCCTCAAACTTTGGAGTTATAGTTAATTTCAAAGTTTCGTATCACAAGTCTCTCTTAAAGGAACCTAGTAAAACAATTCAACAGTCACATATCTTTAGCATTCTTCACTGCTTGTATTAGGAAGCCTTGCAAATAGGAAATTTTAGGATGAATGAGGGTATGTGGAAGACCTGGGAGACATTAAAACAACAACAAAACACCACCAAAAAACCCCCAAAACAATAACAGAAAACAAAACCAAACAAACCCACCACACCAACACGTTCAGAGGTAGAGAAGACTTAGAAGACTTTTTTTTTTTTTTTCCTCAGAGCAAAATTCCCACGGAAAACAAATAACCAGTTAGTGAAGAAATGTAGACTGGAAATAGTCAAATTTAAACCCAATTTGAACAGTAACATTTTTTCTTATCCTTAGAAATTTTAACTTATACTGATATATTTTGATTGAATTATGTTTTAAAGCAGAACAGAGAAACTGTTACTTTCCATGCCTCTACTTGCTTCCTTAAGCAACGTAAGAATCTGTCATGTGACCAGAATCAGGCACATGGACATGATGCTCCCTACACTGAAATTAAAATGTGACTGTTAAGTTTGGTAAGTTACAAAACAGTACTACCCCAAGAGAAGCATTAGAAAAATTGTTTATCAAGTGGGCGCAAACTCTCCTTAGGTACAAAGCAAATTGCAAAGGTCCTGCAAACCTTTAATTGCTTTGGCATGAACTGAAGACTATCTGCATCTATAACTAAGCTATTTTACTCACTGTTAAACTAAAATCTGAGTTAACATAAGAAAGGTGCTTTAAATTAAGGTAGCATAATAATGCATTATATCTGGTCACACCGTGAAGTACATGTGCAGTTACAGTGAATCAGAGAAGGATTAACATCTAGTGGATTTTTGTTGCTGAAGCTGTCAGTTTTGCTTGAGTCTACACTGGTGAGTAATCTCGGATGACCCAAGGCAGCACTTCTAAAATGCCACTTGTGATCTATTCTATGGATTACGATTGCAGTACTAAGTGTAAGTAAGGAGAGAAATTAAGTATTCAAAGTTTGCTGTCTGGAAATGGGGCAGAGGAGCAATACCCAGTAAACCTGGTAAAGGGAACATGAGAATAAGAGGATATTGGAAGTCAATGTCTAGGAATGGATGAAAGAAAAGAGATTAAAAGTCAGATTAAAAACCACTATTTCCCAGTATAAATCCCTGCTAATGTTCTTTCAGTTTATCAAATGATTTCTTTTGGCTTAAATGAGGAGAGGAGAAGAAGGAATGGGTTGGAGACTGATGACAGACGAATGCCAAACTCCTTAACAAATTGGCAGTAAAATCATGGTTCCGCTAGTAATTGTTTTAAGTACTACTATTCAAACAGTAATGGTATCATGCAACAAGTGCTGAGTTTATTTTGAGGATATGCAAGATAACGAATGAAAAAGTATTTACTGGGGATAATTCATAGCAGACTAGTATCCTGATAATTTCTTTTTCTGGAAAAATCTAATTTTTTATGTTTTATTTATCTAAAACTGTATTTTATCTAAATCTCAAGCATAATAGCTACTGAGACAATATCTACATTGTATCTAATATTGAGCATTTAGATAATGAGATTCAACTCAGACTTTGAAGAGAGGAGACAGGAGTCAGCTGGTTGTATTGAAAGCTGAGTAGTGTATAAAGAGAAGTTAACAGACCTTTTCCTTAATGATCTAGTATAGGATGATTGCTATTGAACAGATTCATCAGCAAAGCTGGTAAAAGTAGGAAAAGTGTGTTAGCTAATTTTACCATTGACACAAAGTTGGAAGATATCACTAGTACTGAAGAGTTAGAATATTTTTCAGGAAGATGAGGATGAGTAAGGAATAAAAAAACAGGAATAGGCTTAAAATAATCAAAGGGAAGTTAAAGTCTGATCTGACAGTAACAGATGAGCCCTTCTTTATTATCTACTCCAGACTTATATTGGCTTTCAGTTCACTGACTAGGACAGAAGGAGGAATTTGGTGTCTATTAACCACTGGGTACTCATGAGTCAGCAATGTGACAAGACTCTGAAGATTGCAGGTCCCTCTCAAAACACTTCATTTGAGTGCTTTTCAGTTGACATGGGGAGTATCAACAGTCTTACAGACATCTATAGACTTTCTAGTATACCATCCACAGATCTGCAGAGGAAAAATCTAAGTATATATTCTTAGCCTCCCTTACAAAAGGAGTCAAAAACCTGGCTTTTTAAGCAAAGCAAACAAAAACCTGAAAGGACAGAAAAAATAATTTCTGCACTGTAAATCACAATCATTCACTGAGTATCAAAGACAGAATATTCTGATATTTCAAGCCAGTGACATTGACTGTAGCAAGAACAGAAAATGGCATGACATTATGCCATGCATAATTCTGTGTTTTCATCAAGTACTTATGCCACTTCCCTTTACTCACAGCTCTACAAACATTTTTGATATGCCAGGGAAAAGAGGACCACAGGAAAAGAACTAAACTATATTCTGGCATGAAAATAAGTAGGTTTAAACTCACCATAAATAAAGGTATTCTTGAAAATTAGAAGGAGATTTTAATCACCAAAGGGATGATTCTGTAACAGTGTTTAAATGGCCACACTGAAAAAGAAGAAAACCTCTTTCACTGAAAGGTAGAACATTAAAAAGGTTAAACAGCTTATTTGCTTGTGATATCAGGGACTAAACTAGATAAACATCCTAGTTTTGTATGGTCATGAATACTGAGGTACAGCTGGAATTACTCGAACGATTTCCTGTTTACCTAAACCCAGACACTGAGCTGAAATCTTAAGGATTTGAAGAATGTATATAATCACGTATAATCTGGTGCTTTTTGGGATGCAGTTCCACGAAAGCCATGTCACACTGATCATTTACTGTTTCCAGGGCCGATTTGATGCTCTTCTCCTTTCTGCTGAAATGAGACACTGGAATTGTAGGCATACATACACACTTGATCAAAATTCCAAATACTCAAAAGGTCAGAAATGCACATTGTTACCTGCAATTTACCAAATATCTGAAACACAGATGTTTTCATTTTCATGACACCATCTGTAAAAGGAATAGAAAATGGCGTGAAGTGTTGAAAAAGAGTTTTAATAAAGATGGTCTGATTATATTTTTTTTATTAGAGACTTGCTAAAAATTAAGAGGTCATCAGTATTGCATTTGTCACTTAATAGGGATGTCACTGTACTAGCTACAGTTCTTTTGCTGGTATCATTAAAACCAATTCTAAAAATGAAGAAGTTAGGCTGGATACAGGTCTTTCCTGCTCAGATCTCTGACAGTGCAGTCATGATAACTTTCATATTCTTGACAGACTATCCCTAAGAGTTTTCCTAAGTCTAGGCTTATAGTTTTGTGAGAAATAAAGAAAGAAGAAAAACTATTTTTCTTGTATGACATCTGGATGCTAATTTAACACATACACACAAATTATACATATAATAGTAAAGTTGTATTTAGTCCGAATCATGGAATCCTTGGAATATTTCCGAAAGATTTCTTTTTTTTTCCACACAGTTCAGCAGGATTTGTCATCTTTCTTCTGTAGGAATGGCATTAAGTCCCAGAAATGGCATATACACAGACCCATCTAAGTTGTAGAGAAGTTCCAAAATTCAGAATGACTGAGTCAGTTGTCATATGCTAGTTCAGTTTTCCACGGTGTCCTTCTCTGTTTACTTCTCAATTTTTCACCAGGCTCTAGAATGAGAAGAGAGGAATTTTTAATTCCATAGCACAGAGCACGAAACAATTTACATAACTAATATTTTCACATATACTACTTATAGATTCTCTTATAAATCTTGCTCTTTGTTGTGGAAGGATAATTTTAGTCCAGAGTTCCCATCTCCTCCTAAGCCCTACTCTTACAGTTTGATTCTTCTTTCCAGGAGTTTTCTGAAGATAAAAGTCACGTTAAAAGAGTATGTTGCACCAAAATGTAGTAATCCTATTGGTATTGGTACTTTAAAAGCCAGAGAAGGTTGCATTGTCTTTCTCCACAAATTGTGAAGATCCAAAACTATGCAGAAGATTGTGGAAAGCAAAAGGCAAGTGAGCAGATGAAAGGAGGAGGGAGTTTTTGTCCTTTCTGTGACTCCTCGATAATTGTCTATTTTCTGCTTCTTTATGTAGACATCTAATACACCCCATAGGAACACGTGAGTTTTATGAATCAGGAGATGTTTTATAAAGATTATTTTACATGCATGATTACTTGTACATGCTTTTCAGCAAAAAAAACTGAATGCCAGTAGCTTTTGTAATTTAAAACATGCCAACAGGGGAAAGCAGACTCATAATGTAACCCAATTGTGTATTAACTAACACACAATTGTGTGCAACAGGATAGATTTTCAAATAACACTGAACATATAATGATACTCTTCAAAAAACACTCCTCTGTTTAAGGGTAGAACAGATGCTGGATTGAGCACTCTAGCAAAAAGAAAAAAAATCCGTTGATTACTGCAACTGATCTTGACATTGTTTTGTATACAGAGCTTTCCATGGCTTTGTAATAGTTCTTATCCACAGTTGCTGCACTGCCAAACTTGGCACTGAGCCCTGTATCTGCAGATCCCAGAACATTAAATATTTAGCTTAAAGCAAATAAAGTAAAGAAAAGCTAGTCAAACAAATCTTGCATTCACTTGGATGAATACACTGACCATTTGTCAGCATAGTAAACACGTTGTGTTCAGCAGCATTGTAGAATCACAGTAGCATTTTACTGATCCTTTTAACTCGTCTTTCTTCAATACAGACACCTGAACAAACATTTTTGCCTGCTGCAATATTAAGTGATAGATAAGGCAAAATAAGATAGCTGTTCATTTATAGATAAGGGTTTTTTAAAAGATACAAGATTATACTGCAGGTGGGATTTGGTAGAAAAGGTAGTGAAGTATTCTGTGCTTGGGGAAAATCTATAAAAGCATGGAGGAAAACTGTACTTGGGACAACTAAGGGAGTAAGTTTCAGAAGAAAGTACAGTGCTGCATAAGAGCTGTGTGATCTCTCTAAGCTATGCTTACGACAGTTGGTGCTATAAAGCAGAACTCTTGCAGTCCCATAAATACCATTTCCCAGAAGGATCCTGACAAAAATAGGAGGCTGCCTAGTTGAACAGTCAGATGTAAAATATGTTAATAAGTAATTAGCAATTTTTAAGCTTTCTGCTTGAGTGCCAAGATCTCTAAGGATAAATTATCTTGGGATTACAAATCCAGCAGAATTGTGGAGAGACATGAAAAATTTCTTGTTGTGATTCTTTAAGAAGACTTGGAGCTGGTAATGAGTTAACATGTAAGTCATAATAATACATTACACTGCCTTATTGTACCATGTTTTCATGGGATGCAAAGTTAAATGACTTCTGTTATGTAATAAAATAGGGATATCTTGAATCATTCGGAGAAGAGGTGCTCAGGTTTGCAAAGGTATCAAGTTATTACCAAGGAAGTAGGCACAAATAACTTGAATTGCAATACCACATGCTGTGAGATTAGTTACGGTGGGCTCATTAATGAGAGTCTTAGTTCCTCCTTCTTAAAATTTGTGAATTCAAAGATCCATTTTCTTTTCATCCAAAATCCCCCCAAATGTAAGAAAAATAGTAAAAACAAGTGTCAGGTTACAATTAAGTTGTTTCTATGTTCTTGTGCTTCAGAAAGTGCTGCATTGTGAAATGTATTTTTTGACCCATAAAATACTCATGGGACTGATTACTTTTAAAAAGTAACAGGAATGCACAGAGAAGCAGGTAAAAAGTGTATGTGTGGACAGTGGGAAAGAAATCTAACGTATATCGAAGTACAAAAGAAATCCTGATTCACCACTTTTGAGCATCATGATGAAATACCCTATGCAGAGTCCCTGTAATTAGCCAGGATCAGGCTCGCTGTAGGAGCAGAGCAATATAGCTATGTTTGTGTGGTCCTGAGTCTAAGTAAATTAACCTCACTGAAAGCATGTGTATTAGTCCAGTTTTACAGTCTAACTAACCTGACAACAGTGTTCCCGATTCAAACCAGTACCTCAGCATAGCACTGCACACAATGATGGGAAGACAGTAGATCCATGAATGGTGGGCTGAATGGCTCTGCAATACTTGTACTGCACAAAACACCTGTGTAGCCAGTGTTACTGTTTATGTCAGTGGCACTTCTTTGATTTTTTTTTTTTTTAATGCACGTAAATTGCAGAAAGTTGTAGCAGGATGAAATACTGGGCCCAGTATTATTCAATATATTCATCAACGACTTGGATGAGGGAATTGAGTGTACTATCAGCAAGTTTGCTGATGGCACAAATGTGGGAGACGTAGCTGACACGCCGGAAGGCTGTGCTGCCATCTAGAGAGACCTGGACAGGTTGGAGAGTTGGGCGGGGAAAAATTTAATGAAATATAACAAGGGAAATTGTAGAGTCTTACATCTTGGCAGGAACAAACCCAGGTTCCAGTATAGGTTGGGGAATGACCTGTTAGAGAGCAGTGTAGGGGAAAGGGACTTGGCGGTCCTGGTGGACAGCAGGATGACCATGAGCCAGCACTGTGCCCTTATGGCCAGGAAGGCCAACAGCATCCTGGGGTGTATTAGAAGGGGGGTGGTTAGTGGGTCGAGAGAGGTTCTCCTTCCCCTCTACTCTGCCCTGGTGAGACCGCATCTGGAATATTGTTTCCAGTTCTGGGCCCCTCAGTTCAAGAAGGAAAGGGAACTGCTAGAGAGAGTCCAGTGCAGGGCAACAAAGATGATTAAGGGAGTGGAGCATCTCCCTTATGAGGAAAGGCTGAGGGGGCTGGATCTCTTCAGTTTGCAGAAGAGGAGACTGAGGGGTGACCTCATTAATGTTTATAAATATGTAAAGGGTGAGAGTCACGAGGACGGAGCCAGGCTCTTCTTGGTGACAACCAAGGATAAGACAAGGGGTAATGGGTTCAAACTGGAACACAAGAGGTTCCACTTAAATTTGAGAAGAAACTTCTTCTCAGTGAGGGTAACAGAACACTGGAACAGGCTGCCCATGGGGGTTGTGGAGTCTCCTTCTCTGGAGACATTCGAAACCTTCCTGGATGCCTTCCTGTGTAACCTCATCTAGGTGTTCCTGCTCCGGCAGGGGGACTGGACTAGACGATCTTTTGGGGTCCCTTGCAATCCCTAACATTCTGTGATTCTGTGATTTCTAGGAAGAGATATTTCTGTAGACAACAAAGCTACGGAACTGGGGTCAAGGCAATAAGATGAGACTAAAAATTAGAGTGTAATTTGAAAGATTTCACTAAAAAAAAAAAAAGAAAGTTTGACAACAGGAAAATGTTCACAAACTAATTCTTATTTCATTGAACTGTTTTTCTTACGCCAAAAGTCACAACGTGAAGAAGAAGGAATTGCAAGTGAAATATTCTAGAAAGGTACTTGGAATAACTTTTATGAAATTTCCATTCATACAGAAAAAGTCTCAAAATTCAGCAATTTAAGAGTTAGATTAACTGAAAATATCACAAAAATTCAGTTTTTGTTTCACCTAAGTATGGTTTCTGATAACATCAGCAAACACACTATTTGTTGAACTCTACTTAGGATTCATTTCTAAAGGCAAATCATGTAATATTTTTCATTTGCAACTGCACATCAGACATATTACTTCTAAACTCCACAACGTTGTTCAGAATGTGGACATCAGTGAACGCTTGGCAATAGTAACAAGGTATGAGGAATTATGAATCAGCTGGCAGTAACCATGTCTAAAAATGGCATTCTATGTGTTAATTTGAAGAAGTTAATTAAGTTTTCAACATTCATAAATGTAATTATGCTTCTCTTTTACGTCCTGTTTAGACTGGCAATTATTTGAGAGGAGTTTTCATTCCTCTAAATATTGCAAATCGTGATAAAATGCTTCTTATGGGAAACAAAATAATCCTTTGAAAGAAGGTATTAAGCAGCCCAACCAGCAATATAAAATGTAGCAAACTGCTACTGGAACATATATCAGCAATAATGCAAAATGAACTCATGGGATAAGACCCCGGGTACTTCTGGGAGCACTGTGATTTAACATTTGACAGGCACACGCCATGTTGTTTTCTGACCTTGGCAATGATTTTACAACATCATGCCAATAAAGCTACATAGCTAATTAACTTGTCTGAACATGAGAACCCATATCACTTTGTACACTACTACACTAATTTAAGATGACCATTTTTTATTTTCTGTGGAGTGGAGAGAGAACACCACCTTCAGCCACTAGCCCTAGCTGACTGTATAAAACAACTCATGAATGTTTACTAGAGAAACTTACAACTATCAGTCAAGTGGTAACCTATCAGCTGAGAGAAAAATGTTCATTTTGTATGAAACAGTCATTTTGTCTTTGCTATTCTCCTTCTACCCTCTTCCTTATTATAGTTATCTATAGAGTGAGTCACAATTCCAGACTGTTACCATGCCTTATCTATTTTCTAGACAGAAAATCCAGATTTCATAGCCCCAATACTGTTTTTATGAGTGTAGGGATCGCCTACCAAACTTCATGAGTGTTACAGTAAGTCAATAAAGAGAATAGGTCAATAAATATACTTATGACCCGCATTGACACACTTTTGTTGTTTCCTAAAATTTCATACTGAAACTACAGACACTGTTCAGGCTCACAAAATATGTACTCACATCTGATCACTTGCTAACAGTCTTTAACAATGCTATATAGCCTTAATTAAATCCTAATATTTTTAAAGCTCCCAGTGGCACAATCTAACCTTTCTATTGCCTCTTCTGCTTAATTTAGGGATAGTTTCTGTCCTTAAATGGGTTTCAGAATGATGAAATAGTGCAAATAGTGTACTTGGAAATAGTGTACTTGGAAAGCAAATAACCTTCCCAATAAACTGTAGCTTTATGCTCATTTATTCTAACCTGAAGCTTTCCTGTTATGAGGAAAATGACACAAGACAACACATGAATGTGTAAAAATACGGATTATATCATAGTATGCTAGTCTCCTTTTATTTTAATTTTGTTATAATGTCTGAAAAAAGCTCAATTTATTAAACTTGAGCCTGTTCTTGATATAAGCAACTTTAGTTTACTCATTTCTTGTTTGTATATAGTGGAAAACTGTTTGTAAGTGTGTGAGAAAAAATTGCAGTACTTTAAAGTAAAACAAGAAAACTGCTTTTGCCAAGGGATCCATAGGCATGAGTCGTGAACAGCTCAAAAACTCTGTTGCCTGCAAGGGTAAGAATCTCTGAACTATCCTGATTGGATAGTGCTTACGTAAATTCAATGACACACATAGATTTTTGCCTTCTAATTGATGAGACTTACTGGCCATGAAACATAATGATACTAATAATCATTAATGATACAAATTTTGAGCATAGCTAGTGAGAAGAGAGTGATACTCAGTCATTTGGAAGAGCCTGAGTCAGTGTCAATGTACCTTTTTCTCAAGAGGTAGCACAATTCAGCTGCAGTGGTCAGTTCATAGGAACTTCCAGGAGTGCTGAGGTAATCATGTCCAGCAATCACAGGAGCAGTTACTCCAGAATGGCTTGCCTATCTGTTTTAGCCATCCCTATAAAAACAAACAAAAAACCCAAACAAACAAACAAACCCAAACCAAACCCCTAACAAACAAAAACAACAACAACAAAAACACATCACAAATCTGTATCTCAGTAATGTGCTATAACACAAATAGGAAAAAAAATCCACCCCAGAAATAATAATACGCCATAGGAAAAAACCTCCAATATATTCCCACTGCTACTGATCTCTTCATCTGATAAAACCAGGAAAAAGATAAAGGTTTGTTTATAACTGAAAAGAAAACAAATGCTGTTATAGTTATGAACCTTAGCTAGTCATGTGATATTTGGATGATGTATCTGACTTTAAATAGATGTGCCTGAGTGTCCAAACTGATTCTTTTAGCATAAAACAGAATCAGAGTATACTCTCAGGATGTATTGACAATATTAGAGACTAGCAAGATCATTGATTGAAGAATAACAAACAAAATTCCAGAGCAGACTCCAAAGGACATAGATATATACAGCTGTAACATTAAACCTGTCTCATTCACTGCTACCACATGCCACAGGTGTGCAACAGGCAAAATTATGTAGTGAGGGAGTGATGATAGGTCTATATCCATATATCATTCCTGTTGAACTGCATATGTGCACCTTTTATTTATGTAGGTATTTTTATTATTGCTCTTGGATGTGTTTCAGCAAGTTAGAATTTCTAATTGACTTGATGGAAACATTCTGGAAAAAAAAAATCTATTCTGAGAACATTTTGCTTATGCACTTGACATTTGCCTGTTTTTCTTCTTATTAGGACTGTTTGCTTGAAAAACAGAGAACATAGAAGTTCATTTGGTTCCAAGATCTCTTTCCCACCTGAAGTCAGAATCAATTCCATCTTAACTAATTGAACTTCAATGGATTTTAAGTAGATTTTATAATTACACAAATATTCTTCTTGATGCAGGATAGAAGGTGAAACTGGCTTAAAGCCAGTTTAGCACTCTCCTGCTTGTAGGCTAAATCCCAGTACACATTAAAATAGCCTCAGGCTTTCTATAACTTACACCAGATGGTAGAACCCCTTAGGGGTAATTACATTGGCAGGGATGACTAGAGCACGGTACGCTCCAAGTGTAGTCCTTCCTGCCCCAGTACCTTTCCAATAAGCTTTTCCTTAGCCAGGCTGCTGCAACAGCTTTGTATTGCTCAGAGGTTTCTCCCATGTGGGATAAATCCCCAGTAAGTCAGAACAGGTTTAATTCTGCTTAGAAATGCTAAAGAAATACTCAGCCAACTTGGCTTAGACTAACAATTGGCCTCCTAGCTATAGCTAATGAATAAGCAATAGTCCAGTTCTGTATGACATCAGTTTTGTGGGTTTTTGAAAATTATTCTGTTTTTTCTCCATCTTTGTAACAGTTCATACCTACAGTTTATCTGTAAGGAAAATTATTTCTGATGCCTATCGTAAATTGTTTTTAGTTTGATTGCCATTCACCCTTACCTGTCCAATTAGTACAGTTATGCTGGAAAAAAAGCAACCCCCCTCTCCCAAAACTTCAGGTTAGCATTCAATACAGCATTTCAACAGCCAGCATTTTAAGGCCTTATGGATCTGAGCTCTCAGCCTGTCCTCACAGCTCATAACCTTTAATCCTGACATCAATCTCTGTGCTCAGTTCAATTACTAAAATGCTGTGTTCTGAAAACTGGCAGAAGCTCAAGGGAAGTTTGTGAAAACTTGCAAGTTTCTCATTCATTTTCATTAGAAAACTGGTGAGACACAAATTTCCTTCAGATGTTCTTCAGAATTCCTCCTACTCATCAGTGAGGCATTGAATAGCATCTTTAGTCAGTGTGCTTGAAAACTCACAGAAAACTGCTCTGATTGTGTTACTGCTTTCTACAGGTCAGGACAAGCCCTGCACATATTTTTAAATTCCTTTCAGGAGTGCCTGGTGATTTTTTTTTTTGTTGTTGTTACTTTAATCTAGTGTCTGGTGTCAATGTATGGCTCCAACACAAAAAGTCTTAAAACGGTGCTCCTGGAATCTCTATTTTGTACATTGCAGGTTCACAGTCTGTTTCTCGATCAGAAGGTGGTAGCACAATAGTTATTTCTATATAGCAGCCCTTTCACAAAACAAAACCTGCAAGTTGAAGAGATATAGAATCTCGTGTTTGAGAACAACGTCTATTTAAAAATGGTGATTATAACTGAGATGAAAAAACAGAGGAAAGTTTTGCAGTATCTCTTTAAGATCTCATTTCTCCTGAGAATTGCTTCATAACCATTGACAAAATATACTTTCTACCTGACTTCCAAATATTTGGTCAGGAGCTTTACGGCTTAGAAGAGAAAAAAAAGCAGGGAGAGGCATAGAGTGAAAATCTCATCTGAATTGATAGGGATGGGATTTAAAACACACTTTTATCTAAGAAAGTAGTCCCTCTACTACCTGTAGTTTACCAGCAGAAACACTGAGACCTGAAGATAGGTCATCTACATGGGTTGAGTCCTGGAGAAAAGAAGGTGTCACAGTTTCTGAAACAGAGCCTATGCATATTCTTCAAAAAAAGTTTTCAAATAAATTACTTGTCCAGCCTGAAGGTACCAAAAAGCTTTTTGTGACTGAGGTATCTAATAATCTGACAGAGAAAGCATGTATTCTGGAAAGTGGGGCTTTTTTCTCTGTCTGAGATCAGCAAGGTACCTAGCTTTGGTCTCTGAGGACTTTTTTGTTTTGGTCCACTAAGTGATACAGTTTGGCATTGATCTGAGGCTTTATTTCCTATACATGTTCATAGTCTTACAGTATAATCCTACAGTATTTCAAGAAAACGCATCAGAGTGCTTGCTTGTATTCCACTGTTTCCTGGCCTCCCTAACACATTCTATAAAGTGCAAAAATAATATCTTCACCTTTGCTAATATCACAGGTATCTCCACCTCATCAGGAAATGCGGATTTCCTCATTTCTTTATATTTACTATATTAGACACTCAGCAGTGACATACACCAGTGAAGCCAGCTTTGTCTCAGCTGTACTTTTGGACAACACCAGCAAAGTTCTGGTTTTCTGTCATTTGCAGATCAAACAAAGAATACTGAAAATATATAATTTAACAAATACACAATACTTTACTTCCAAAATCTACTTTTTAAAAAACGTAATGCCAATAGTTATTCTAAACACATACATCACATACTGCTGTCTTTTACACGTTTCATGATGAAAACCTATTAAAAAACCCAACTCCGTAGACAAGTAAACAATTTCAAATAGGACTGTCTAACTGTAAAGAGAAAACAGGTTAATATTTTCTGAATGGTGACAAGTAAGTAAAGAAACCCATACCGTTTTTGGAAAAACACACCGTAGGAAGGATGCATGTATGTTACAACAACTCTTCTTTCTTTTTTTTTTTTTTTCCCCTCTGAAAGTTAAGATCTATGAGTTCTTATGTGTCGTTCTCATTTTATTAGTCTATAACTTTATGATATTTTAGCAGCTTGGCAAACTGGAATGCAATAATGTTGTAAATTGTATTGACAGCCTTTTCACTCCTAAGCCTTGTTTTTATGTGTCTGTATCTTGTACAAATTGGCACACAAGATCCTATTAGATTAGACAGACAGATTTTTTGACATGCCAAAAATATTAAATGTCACTGTATTTTGATGAAGGTCAATCAATACTAGTTTGCTAGAAAATTCCTAGCATGTACTTCTCAGATTTCAGACCTTTAAGTTCTTTTCTTGAAGAAAATAAAAAAAATAAAAACCTGAGGGCCAGACCTGAAAATAACTTGAAAGCAGGGGTCTTGTTACAGTTTTGACACCCATTAGAAGTATGTAGAGTGATTAATTCATCCTGGACAGTATTATCTAAAACTCTCGGGCAATAACTACCATCAACATTCTTGTCATCAAATCTTTAAATCGTAATACTATAAGGGAGCCATGGTTTTGTGACATAAATCTTGGTCACTGGTAGTGGGCTGATGACCAGCATTTGGGGACCACCATTCTGTGTCATGGTGGTTTTAGGTTATTTTATTTTTTACAACTAACAAATTTCAGAATCTATGTAACTAAGATAAATCTAAGCTCATCAAATATTTTAAATCAAAATATTGCATTAGCAAGCATAAATAAAAGCCTTGCAGGTTTTATTTATTACAATCTTTGATCCCTCTTTCCTATTACTGCAACCTTTTCCTGTTAAGGTGAAATCTTTAAAAACAGTGAACACTTAAATGTAGAGTTCTTCCTGTGCAGTGGCTGATAGGTTTTCATGTTGAGGGTTGGCAGGGGTCTTGCTTTTTATTTTTTTCTTTTGAAAAGCAATCTTGTATGATAGATGCATCAATTATAAGGTATTTCAATGCATTGGAGAACGGATACAGTAATGTAACATGAGTGGACTTGATACAGGGCACCTCATATAAGGTAATTGTGAGTTTTTATTTCTGCAACTGACAATTGATTGTCTATTTTCAGGCTTGATATATAATCAATAAGCACTTGCAAGTGTAGTAGCACTTGTAAATATCCCTTTTAGACACTCTGTTCTGTCTACTAGAGAACCCATTTTTAAGAAAAACTATTGGTTTTCTTTGATACCGGGTTTTAGAAACATAGGTTTTAAGACAAAATGAGCTTGGGTTGTACAAGTTAAAGGAATCTTAGACATGAAGAATAATAATTTCACAGTCTGCTGGAGCACTTTCTTTTTTCTGATTTCACATTTAAGTGAAGAGTTTTTTTTTCTCTGAGAAAGAAACTACTTAGACAGGGTGAACCTATACACTCTGACTGGAGCAGAGGAAACTTGAATCACGTTTTACCTCTTTCAATTTAGCATAGGACGGACATTTTTCTGGGATGTCGAATTGTATTCCTGTACCTTCCCACTAATTTATACTGAGCAGGGGAGACATTTCTAGGGTGAAGTCACAAAGGTAGTCAGGCTTCCTTCCACTTCTGATAAAAAGCCAAAAGTGGGAGGGGATGGAAGGAGTGTAGGGACCCATTGGACAACTGTCCTAGGACACGAAATATCAGAAGACTTCTTGAATGTATGTTTCTGTTTTCTCTTTGTGTAGAAGCTTTTCTTTTTAGTCTATCTTATTCTCCTACTTAGTTCCTCCACAGTAAATACCTCCTTCTGGCTCCCTGTGATCAGCTTAATCTTTCTCTTCCTTCCTCATATTAATATTGCAGTATTTTATCCTTCATACTACTTTTCTTTTAGCCCCAAACCTTCATCTTTATAAGATATACCCAGAACATAAAACTTGCACCACAGAGAATATTAGTCCCAGTTTAGATTATGACTCATCCTGACTTTCTGACTTCCTTTTATCTCCTTCAAAGACCACGTTTCTCCTGCTGTACAATTTCTACAAAACTTATTTGTGTGTGAAATTTTCTAAAATACTTTTTCCAATTCTATCTTCCTGCTGAAAGGGCCTAAGATTAAGTTGATCAATGCAGAGTTGTGATAGTATCTCAGCGTCAATAGATATGCATTTTCTTTCTCAGCCATAAAACAGAAATATGCAAACATTTTTTTTGCTTTGGTTTGATTTTTTGCATTAATCATTTGAATATAAAATTATTATATAAGCCACACAGCAAATTGTACTCGGAGGCATTTATCACACCTGCATTTGGAGACAACACGGTACAGTCAGCCACAAACCAGGCCTCAAGTTTTAAATAACTCCTAATTTCACCTAAAAGCGTATTTTTACCCTGTGGTTTTCAGAGAGAATGTATATCAGGTGCTTCCTGTTCTGATTCTCAAGTGATATGCTGTTTGGGATCAATATTTGTCTCATCGGTGGCAAGATTAGAAATCGCGAGAACCTGACCTTCCACAGGTTCTTGCAGACCTATCAAATTGTTTCACAAACCATGCATATCCTCCCCTACTCCAAAGCTATATTTTGAAAGGAGAATGAGGTTTAAAATTAAGAAAGCAAGTGAGCAAGTAAGCAGGAAGTGGATGTTACAAATGAAAAATGGTATGATGGTTGGAGTGCAACAGTATACACAAAAGTTTACATTAATTTTCTTCAAATCTGACAGAGTGCATGTACAAATGTTTCTGTATTTAACAGGTTGACGGCATTTACAAGTGTTTCCCTCGCCAGCTACATGAATTGTTTGGCTATTATGAAAATTCCCATTTTGGTTGTGTAAAGCAGCATATGTAGATGAAAAAGAGGAACTTTGCACCTATGTGCAGAGCTCATAGATAAGGATCAACAGTTCCTATGCATAACAATTTATGCTGCACAGTGAGGCAGTAAAAGAGTAGTCTAAGTTATGAAGGATTTTTGAAATTAGTCCTTTCTGCAACCCTTTGCCCCAAAGGCAGAATGTTTTCTAAAAACAATAGNTAAAAAAAAAAAAAAAAAAAAAAAAAAAAAAAAAAAAAAATTAGAAAAACTGCAACTTATTAATGGCAATACATTAAGTTTGCTAATCTATGAGAAAAAAAAAACAGTTCAGGAAAAACGGTTTACAACAGCAACCTCTTGGAATAGTGACAGCCTGTTGGGGAACTCCTTCAGTTCCCTCAGTCTTTCCATCTTACTCTGCCAGAATTTTCTTGATTGAAGAATGACAAAAATTCCAAATCCTGTTGATTTCTGTATGTTTGAATATTTCTTCCTTCCTATGGAAACAGGTATATTGACTGACTTACCTGTTTAGCTAATACGTTCTTTTGTTGTCACATCATCTTTTCTACAAGGCTTCAGGAAACAAGAAGGTTCACATGCCGAGTAAATTTGCCCTGTCACAGGCAAAAGATCTCAAAACTCTCTGCAGAATGAGTCTCTTATGAATTAATCTTTGCTTTTTGCATTTGTCTTTTTCTGGTCCACAAATAAGGATGTAGGTGTGGGTGTGAATGCTTCTAATTAAGAAACCTGGAGTTAAGTGTCTATACATACCTGGCTGTGTTTTCTCTGAACTCTGTTAATAGTCATCCCAGAGCTATTCAGTATAAAGTCATCCTAAAACTACTCAGCCCATCAGTGGAGCATGAAGAGTGATTCAACTCACCCTTATATACATTTCTACTTCTACAGTGCAGCACACTTCACTTTTGACGTGCATCTTCTGTTATCCTAATATCAGTGAGGACTGTCTACATCAGGAGATGCAGGGAGTTTACATTGATGGAAATGCATTGAACCTCATGTCAGGTTGCTCACCTATTACATCTCACCTGTTGCTAACTTGCTTGCTCAAGGTGCAGCAGGATAAAAGGGAGACACTTCCTGTCCCGAGGAACAGCTAATCTGAGGAAAATCTATAGTATTTTTAACTTCCGAAACCCAATGACTTTTAAGCTTGGGATGTAGGCAACGTTAGAATGTAGCAACAACAGAGGACACTCAGTTTATCATGTAGACGACTACATGCAATCTTGCATGCACCACCCAGGGAACAGGTTTTGCATGGTTGCATGTTGTTCAGGGAGCTCCTGGCACTGTAAAAAAGAGGTGAGAGTGCCAAAACTAAGACAACAGCAAAGTGAAATAGAGGTTCATGAGTGAGACCTACAGGGACACTGCAGATACTGGATGACAGAAAGTCACCTGGTTCATAAGATTTTGCTAAATAACATCAATTGCAAAAGTTAGAGAGAATACAGAGCTAGACAAACTTTTATTTTGCTTGTGTAGGGCATCTCTTATGTGCTTATGGTTATCTGAGATGCTTGGGCATATCTTGGCCTCTGTCTGCCAGTCTATAAGGGCTTACATACATCCTGTAGATGTCCTAAAGATATTAAGCTTCTCAAAGTGACACTATACAACCAATGCAGTGAGTTCAGAAAATCGAATTTAGCCTTTGCTGGCTGAGCAGCTTTCTAGACTTCAGTGACTGTAATTAGCTATATAACCAGGACTCAACTGGAAAAAGGGAGTGATATCATAGCAACCTTCAGACAAACACTTTTTTTTTTTTTTAATAAAATGAATAGTCAGTTTTCTTTGCCCCAAATCAACCTAAGAAGAAGTTATAGACCTAAACACAAGCAAGATTCAGAATAAATATTTGGGAGAAAAGTCCTGATTGTAAGCATAATGTATCAAAATAAGAATAAATTGCTCAGGGAAGTTGCAGATTTTCTGTCGTTGCAGAAATGCCAGAGCAGTTAGAGAGAAATGTCAGTCAAATTACCTGAAGTATGGTAATGGACTAGAAAACCCTTCATGTTCCATATTAACCCATTCTTTAATATGTAGGTTTGAGAAATACTAAGTTATATATTCAATTTTAATAAACATTTTAAGTAGAATTTAAGGTAAAAAATGGTATGACTTGGCACTGCTGGCTAGTGGGAAAACTAGACACAAAAACTTTACCATGTCACTCATTGTTTCATCATCGTCTTACCCTTCAATGTATAAACCGTGATGTTGCACAAGTTGCTACCATGTTGAGGTAGCATGAGGTTCTTTATGATCTCCAAAGTGCATTGTTTGGCAGCTAACGCTTCATATTTTGAGCCATTTTTCACCCTCGGATCTCTCAATATCCACAAACTCCTTCCATTTTGTTGTTATAAAATGTGTCAGTATCAAACAATCCCATTAATTATACAAAAAATATTGGTTTTAGAATGTGCATATTAGAGTTACTCATTTAATAATCAGCAACAGAAGTGACATTTGCTGCTATGCTTAATTTCATAGTTTTATAATGCGTTCTTCAGCCTCGTCCATTTTTTAATGTCAGTGTTCTATGTATTTAAATAATGAATGTACACTAATTTTCCACAAGTTTAATTTCAAACTCTAGTTTTAGTTTTATCTCTGATAATAGAATACCCCATGGGAAAAAAACCCAGATTTTTCTCCCAGCCTTTAACAGAATATCAAATTAATGGAGGCTAGTGGTATGGCACATCTATACTATACTTTACAGGATATAATTTTTGTTTGAGGTTGCATCTTCTCATAAATTCCTTTTCCGGTAGGCTTAAACTAGACTTATTAATACTGTAATGCAGAGATTTTGTAGGTGTGAGTCTTAGTTACAAAATATGTTGGTTCTGATTGAATAAATTGCATGACTAAATCTAACTTTGGATACAGAACTGTGCAAGTTATATTAAAAAGTCAATATATTTGGAAGCTGGAGCAAGACACTATAGTTAAAAGGCAGTTTGATTAAATTAGCTTCGGGATTACAAGACTTTAAGCAGAATTTAGTAAGTTAATATTAACATGTACATTTTATTATAACCTTCTAATCTCTTTTTTCATTTCTTAGTTACTTTAGATGCCAATGTAATTAGACACATAAAAGACTCCCACACCAACTTGCACCATTGCACTTTGGCTCTGCTCAAGCTCACAAAATTGTTCTCCTGTGTCTCAGACACTGGTGAATCAAAGCTGAAGCCATCATGTGGGCTACAATAAACTCTTTGTTCTTCTAACTTGTTTTTATCAATGATATTTTGTTTCCTACAGCTGTGTGTCACGGAAGATATGCAGCTGTCTTATACAGAGTTCCAAGTATTGCTAGTCTGAGTGGTTAGCACTGTCTTCATGGCACCATAAGAACAATCAACGAAGTTCAGAGAATTCTGTCTTTTTTTAAAAAAGTGTTTAATATTTCAAGACTCCTGAATGAGACTGTGCAAAGCTATGAGTAATTGTACCTGAAGGCTTATACAATTTTAAAGACTGATAAATGTTTACTATATCACAATATCTGCTATCTTCAGATACCTCTCAGCTCTACTGCTGCTTTTCACGAATATTCTACAGTGCAAGTATTGTTTTCTACTGCTCTGTGTGAAATCTTTTGTTTTGATTCTCTGTGCTTCCTTTTGTGCTGATAAAGTGTCATGAGTGCACAAAATACTTCCCAAGTGACTAACATAATGTGCCCAATGACAGTGAATCTCTGAGCAAGCATATCCCTTCCACTGAAAGCAAAAAGGGAGATATCAGTAATAGCATTATAAACTACATGTTTTTAACAAAACCAATATAATAGCAATGCATCAACCTAGTAGGAATTGCAAATAAATCATTGTACTTAGGAATTCAGAGCCATGCATAGAAGATTAAATTTATTCATACTGTTCTTTTCTTGTATTTTTTATTCATTATGTTTCACCAAAATGATATACAATGACTCAGTCCTATTTCTGGTATATGTCTACCATTTTTTTTAGTCAAATCCTTCAGTCTTTACTTAGATAAGAACTTCCATTGAAGTAAAAGTGAGCACTGACCTGAGTAAAACCTTCTGCACTTGCTCTTACTATACACACGCAGCTGTCCTTAGAGACATAGTTAATTACCTGACAGATCACTTGAGGTGATTCTGCAGATGTGTGAGAAGACTCAGAAAATATCATCCAATGTACATATGAGCTCTCTGTAGATACTGGCAGCAGCAGCCACTGGGACATATCATGTCAGTACCTCACATAGTTTATTTATGGTATCTTCCATTGACAGTACTGGCTCAGATTTGTTCAAATACCATCTAGTTTGTATGCATGCAATATTTGTTGAGTGGACTTCTGTAAATGCATATGTTCTGTGTTTCTTTCAAAAATTGAGCCCATTCACTCTAGCCTTAAAACTTGATTTATCATGGACATAAATGCTTTTCTACACATACATGTGAATTTTGTATGCCTATGTATGAAAGGCCTAGGCAAATCTTACCTAAGGAATTCTTTACACACTGCTGGTGCAGAACATAGTATGATTACATATTATAATGTATTTTGAATTATGTTTAAGACCAAGTTCTAACAGCTGGTCAAAGTCAATGCTACTGTAATGACTAAAATTGAGGTATTCTGATTTACAGAAAATCTAGTTATTATCAATTTGTGGGCTGTACTCAACATGTAGAAGTCCTTTTAAAATAATTTTAACATAAATGAGAATAGATTAAATGAAAATTAAAGGATTGCTCTTTCTCTAATTCACAAAGATTCAAGAAAGGGTAAGAACTCTAGCTGAGAAAAGCTAAGTAACTAAAACTGAATAATCACCAGTATGTTCATATGGAAAACTAAAACTTATGCTTCTCTACCTGCCTGTTTTTCTTTGAATTTTATACTGCTGCACACACATTCAGTTAGGATGTAATCAGAAGAGATCATCCTGTGGTGAAGGTTTCTATTGCATGGAATGAACTACAAAGTTAATTAATTGATTTGTTTCATGATTTGTCTATTTTTGAACACTTAAAATTTTCAACAAAAAATGTGGGATTCAGATAACCAAAGAATAACACCCCTTCCAAAAGGGCTGTATTCAAAAGATATGCAGTCTTTGAATTCTGAGAGGTTCTCCAGTGACTTGCCCATCTCCACCTTTGTAGAAATCACTTCAGGATGGTTGTGACCTATGGGAGACAAATCAACACATTCAGACAAGTGCACCCCCTTCAACCCTGCAAAAAAACCAGGTCTTACTGAGTGGTGAACAGTTCAATAATTTTTGTCACTGAACGGACATTCTTTAACTTCAATCCCTGCTCATCTGAAAAAAAAAAAAAAAAAAAAAAAATCATGTCTCCAAAGCACTGCTTTTCTGCTAGATCACAGGGATGAAATATCAAAACGGAAAAATCAACGTTCTTTCCTCACTTCATATATGCTTCAGTCCCTGCAGTTACTTCTTTCTGCCCAGAAGAGAGTCAGTCTGTGGTACTCTTTTCTTCAGTCTCAGTTGTATTATTAAGGTACACTTGGGTGGAAATATGGTATAGATGTTCACCGGCTCAGGTCTGTGTTATTTTGGTAGTATGTGTGAAGCTTGATCCCCACCTAAGAATCAACAACACTCAATGGGATATTGAAATTCATAACAGAATAACAAAATAACTGAGCAATGTTGATCTCAGCCTGTGCCTTGGTAGTTTACTGTTTTATTGCTATTTATAGCTTCCATTGCAGTTTTGCTCAAAGGCTCATTTACAGAACAAAACCCAATTTGTCTGGCTCTGTGAGAAGAACAATATATATATATCTAAAACCCCACAGAACTACCAACCTGATGGCCATCACTCATTCATCAGTTCCATAGCGCTTGGTTGTAAAATAGTCTGTCCCCAGCTTCCCCTTTTCCTGACCTTTCTTATTCTCCTTCAGCACAATACCTCTCAAAATATATTTAACAATCCCTCTCTGCTCCCAGATCACTTATTACTGCCAGCTTGGATGAATTCATCACTATGTCCCTCTGGTTTTATTTATTTGGAACTATAAATATATACATATACACAGAGAGAGAGAGACAACATTTTAGAGTTCAACAGCAAGATAGAATGATTTTTATTTTCTGTACGTATTTTCTATACTATATGGAATTATAGATACTAAAACAAATTTGATATGAAACCATCGTCCATACCGGCAGAAAGCCAAAATTGAAGCTCAGGGTAGAATGTTTGGTAGCATAAACATTACATTTTTGCTTGTTAACATTAACATCTAACATTTTTGGACTCCTAGTGTCTTAAATAACAAGTGGGTCAAAACCCAGCCGTGATAATCTTACGTTTGATAGTAAGCCAATCTTATTCAAAACAAGTCTTTTAAGGGGTATTTCCAGCCAAAGTGGTCTTGGTCTTAAATCTATGTTTAACAGAAATATGTATTTTTTTTTTTTTTCTCTACATTAAAAGAACACAAAGTGATATGGATGGTAAATCTACTAAAATATGTCGACTATGTAAGACCAGCATCATAGCCCACATAAATTAGATCAGAATCAAACTTTTTGAAGTGGAGACAGAACAAAACAATGCTAAATAAAATGTCAAAACAAAACAGTTTGAAGAGAAATACTGGACTTTGAAAAGCACAGACAGACATAAAATTAAAAAAGAACAAAAATGCATAATTTTTGTTGTAAATAATTACTTTCGTTCCTTCCTTTCAATTCTTCCATTGTGAAAACGTCAAAGACTGGAAATTGAACAAATCACAGAAATGTCATAAGTTTTCCCCAAACTGTAATTTATATTTGGTTGTCTATTACAGTTTACAATGTAATATACAATATCAAACACAAAATAATTATGTATAACAGCTGAGCACTGCCACTCAGATATATCTAGGATTTAGGTATATTGGGTTGATCATAGCATCTAGTAAGAAGACTATTATGTGAATATAGGTGTTAGATACCTGTGCTGCACTGAAACTGTCCCACCTTTCTCTTGGTTCTGATTAAAAACTTGTATCACACAGAACAAAAATTCTTCTCCAGATTTCTTGGATTATTTTAGATATTTTGAGATTGTTTGAAAAAAAAGTTTCACCTCAGAGAAAACTCTCTCTGAATAACAACTGCTTATTTCCCAAACAAGGGTAATTTTTTCGTATCTATCTCCTTCATTTCAGAATTCATTTCTGTGCAATTCAATAACTTCTTCCCCTGCCACAACTGTCATCCGGTGTATATTTTTCTGCTTTAAAACAAAGTAAACCTCCAACAAATACTAACTCTATGTATATGTTATACAGTATCTTTTAGAGTGGACTCACAATAAAACAACAACAGTAACAATAACAATAATAACAACTGAAAAACAAGGATCACCTGACTGTGTATGACATTCTAAAAGCAGCTTATGAGAACCTACTGAGTGAACTCAATTGGTTAACAGGGACCAAGTTCAGGGATACTTAAAATCAGTTCACTTTTCTCCGATCACAGGACTGAAGTGTATGCATTTAATAATCTATGCATGCATGCAGTTTATATTTTCAGAATGTTTTGGAAAAAAGAGCAGACATTACAGACAATTACGTGCAACATGTGAATAATTTCAATTTTCTTTTCAGACTAAATCTGCCAGACAGATGGCCCTGGAAACAGCATCATTGACTGAAAATCAGATACTTGAGTGATACAGAAAGAGAAGCAAACAAATGACCATTGTCAAAAGGGGCTCAGGAACATTTCATGCACCAACAAGCACAAGGTTAAGAATGAACGTGTAAGTGCAGGTAAGCAATACTGATGTAAGAGAGGATTCCAATTTTCATGTGGTTTTTTGTTTGTTTGTTTTTTAATGATTTCCAGCAAGAAGACTGAAAACTAGAAATCATTCCAATCTATATTTGGATACTATTCTCTGAAATGCTTAGACACTGCAGTCAGCAAGAGTTCTACCACTGCCTTCCAAAGCAGAGGATTACAAGCACTGTAACACTTAGCTCTTTCAGGGAGAAAAACAAACAAACAAATATAATCCCAAGCAACCCCGTCTTATCACCAAGAAAACAGAATAGTGGTGAAGCAACATAACAGTAAAGAAAATAAATCCATGATTATTGATGAAAATCAGTCAAAATTTGTTTTTGTAAGTGACTTGAAGTCTTATTGCATTTCTTCAGGGGAGGGATGGTCATGGAATGATTAAACTCTAGGGAGGTGCTCTCCAGAGCTGCTGCAGGTATGGAACATGAGGCTACACAACTTTCGTTGTTCTTTTCACAGTGAATGAATTTGTTTTCTTTGATGGGTTCTAGTAGCTGAAGCGTGTTGCAGTCCTGTAGTGCCAAAGTGAAAGGCATCTATGCCAAAATTTGCAGCCAAAAGCTACATTAAATATGGTCAATTACTTTCATTCAACATGAAAAAGAATGGCAAGCCAGTTTTCTGCAGAACAACGAAGCTCTTGTGTTACAGACTACATGGAGCATAAATTGCAGCATGGTGAGAAAACTGGACTTTAAAAAGTACATTTATTTTCTCAAAACACCTGACAATTACCTGTAATTGAACTACTTTGCTAAAAATCCACTTGATGACAGCCTTAAAATGGTTATTATTTTTCAGTGTCATAGATACGCCTGGTTACAACTATTATTAAGAAGCCCACTAATGTGTTGATAGCTTAAATAGCAATGGTTGTTGCTGGGGTGGTATTTTACACAGCTGGACAAAAACTTGTAGTAAACCTCAAGGATTTCAGAATGCATACAGTATTCAGTAGATGTACCGTGAACTGCTCTTTTTTTCAGTTATTTTTGTCTGACTTTGAGAAATACATCTTCTAGGTAGCTGCCTTATCTTTGAGGTTCTAGACAGATACTAAACTTCTGTTCACCTCACTAGGGCTATATGACCTCACTTGAGGTTATGTCACCAGCATCTTTCATCACAGATCAAAGATGAAACAATATATGTTCTATCTCAACACTGAAATGATGAAAGTTGGCTCAATATCAAAACAATTATTTACTTGCACTAGTTCGTTTAATCAGTTTGTGGGTGATATTTTTCAGTTTGCTTGGGCTACGCATTGGAAATTAAATATTGTTCTGGAAATCAGGCAACAAATGTCTTATTCATGAGAATGCAGGGGTTTCTTTCTTTGTTAGTTTGTTTTTTGTTTTCCCTTTCCTTGCTGGTAGACCAATTATATCCTGAATGTTTTGAAATGCATATAAAGTAGCAAGGACAAAGTTTAGACAGACTTGAACACAACAGATTAAGTGTAGGTAAAGGTGAAGAGGGTTGTTTGAAGATTATCCAAGACAAGCTGTCAGGACTGGGAACTGAAAGAAAGACTGCACAGCACTGAGAGGAAAAAGGAAGTTTTCTGATTTTGGGACTACTGAGGGTTATATATCATTATATATAATGTCTATGGTGAACATAAGTAGGTAGAGTAGCAGCCTGTTAGATAAATGTACGCAATACATGATACTAGAAGGTCATAAAAGAGTTATCTAGGTCCAGCACATTCTGTAGATATAGCAAAGAAGCTCTAATCAAGATCAAGTCAAACTGTATTAACTGGCTCCTAGCCAGCAAATAAAATTACTCTCCTACAATCTTTCTTCTAAACATGTTTAATGCTGATGTAAATGAGTCATAGGCTATAAAATAAATGATTTTTCAGAAGGGCTAGGATGTGATCTAAACATTTATCCAAAATACAGACATGAAAGGGTACTGCATATTGCTAAGTATACATATAATATATATATTTTGCATATGAGATAAATATTTTTGCCTTTTCTTAAAACTACAAAAAGACAAAAAAAGTTAGCTGATTTTGACTTGTATAAGAAAACTGTTTATTCTAGACTCTAGGCAACTTAGCCAAGCCAAAAATCTGAATCCAATTTGAAAAGCAAATAGCAGACCAAACATATCATTAGCTGAGGGAGCATTCTAGCTGCTCAACCAAGTAAAAAATAACCTCCTAAAACATGAAACAAAACTATATTAATATAGAAGTGTTATACAGAAAACATCCATTACACAGATCATACCAAATAAACCATTCTACAGTCCTCAGAGGTCCCAGTCTGCATAGCTAAATTAAAGCAGGGATTTGAAAATTCTGAAAGCCTGTCCTGACTAGTCATACTCAGACAGATTAAATCACATGCAAACAGCTTTTCATATCATTTTCAAGGAAAACTTATGGTGTCAATTATATTTCAAAGTGCTATAAAGCATGTATGATAAGACTGAAATATCAGCATTTCCAGACACTTTCTTTACTGCTCTTATAAATGCTTTCTAAGCAACCTCACAGAAAACTCAGACATCAAAAGGACAGTTAACTGTTCTCTATTTTAAATACAAATAAACAAAATCTTCCTCTCAGCCTGTAAACACATGAACCCCTTATTGTCACTTCATACCTTATAAAAGTTGGGGTTTTTTTCCATATCAAGTGGGTTTTTCTTGTTTTGGTTGGCTTTTTTGTTTGGTTGCTTTTGAGTAACTCATAGACTAAATGCTACAGCCATTGGGTTGTAGAATAGATTTCAAGTACCATCTCTTTCTGAGATAATTTGTGTCTGAGAAACTTCTCGATGAAAACTTCCCCCGAAATACTGTATTTCAGACAAGCTACTGCTTACCGGTATTCCAACTAGCTCTATTAATGATGGCATACTAGTGAAAAACAGACCTGGATCAAAATAAAGTATGGAATCATTTATTACAGCCCACTTGATTTTGTTACAAGATATTCTCTAGTGAAAAAAAAAAAAAAAAAAA
>VWYH01008923.1:34561-49769 GCA_013399365.1 Pampusana beccarii | reverse complement strand
TTGCGCAACATTCCCATACAACGTGACTCGGATGTCTGCTATTAAATTTGTTGTTCACAAGTATTCTTCCAGGAGTTTGCATGAACAAATGTCAATCTGTTTGCTTTGTCATTGGTTAATTTGCCTATCTGGCTGTATGACTGACACATTTTAAACAGGACAATGTGTGAAGAATAGCAGCAAACACTGCATCTCCCAATGCAAATGTGCAGATGAAACAATAACTACATTAAAATGCACTAAACTTTTGGAAAATTGTGACATTTCTGTGAGTACCTGGTACCTCATTTTCATCCTTTCAAGCATAGAACATTACAACACAGTAACATGGAGTGCAATTTATTTTACTTGATAGAGTAACAGTTACACAGATGCCTATCAAACTGTCAAGTAATAGTAACCTGAAATTCTGTATGGAAGGTAATGGGAAACCTCCCACTCACTGCAATGACAAACAGGGCTTTTTTTGTGAAGTGCTTAGCTCTAACAGGCAGAATGTGGCAAAATGGCTATTTTCAGAGGATAAAAGGAAAGCATCACCAATCTTTTCTGGCCTTTTAATACATTTCATCTAGATTGGCGATATTTATGCTGACAATATTTTCTCATAAGAGAGTTTTGTAAGTAAAAAATACAATATTATTTGGAGCACAAAAATAACATCAGCATTTTCTATGAAAATATAATAATACCTGGTTTACACGGTATCTTGCATGTGCCTGCTTCTCAAAGGTAACAGAAGTAATCCAAGCTTGAATTCATTCTAATTTCTAATACCTTCTTCCTTTATTGATTTCCATACATACTGAAACTCACACTTTGTTGTGTATGAATTTTAATTGGGCTAACTGATATAGGCTGTGTTTGTTCTTTTTTTTTTTTTTTTAATGGCAACATTTGGTAATTCTTATTAGTTACTAAAGCAGACCCTGAACTTCAGCTGAATTACAGTCAGGTCATCACACGGTAGTTACACTGATGTAGCCAAGCTGACCATCTGATATGTACTGGAATAACCATTAGCAAAACCGGAGATTTAACTGGTAAATCTTGTTTTGAAGATGTCTACGAGCTGTCAGGAATACTGTGTAAAACATAAACATTATATCAACCTGAATCTGATATCAGCCCATTAATAATTTTCTGTTTATCATAAAAATGCATACTGACCAGATTACGGACTGGCAATTTCTATTTGAATACTTGAACTAACAACAGTATTTTTTCTTGAAGACACAAGAAATATAAGAGGGCATTTTTTAGATTTGTTTTAAAAGACAGTAAAGTTATACAAGCTACACATCACTTTTAGAAAGAGGCAGTATCTTTTCTTAGACCAGCTGACTTGGTACATCTATCTACAAACCTTAGAGCTTCATGGTTACAGTATCACAGTTGCTTAAAGGAAAGATTAAGTAAAACAGTACACAACTGTAGGACACCCACATGTCTCACCTCAAGATTCTGGACTTTGTTATAGAGGTGGAGGCGTTGACAGTGACACTTCACATCTTTCCATGTGTACTGGCTTGTAAAATACTTGATGTCTTCCAACAGCTAATTTAGTTTACAAAAAGGCTTCTTAAGGAGTAGATAGGTGTTATTGACACCATGCTGTAAATAGGGAATTCAAAGAAAAGTGAAAAAACTTCTACAAAGTTTTCTACAAAGATTCTACAAAGCCAGGCAACTACGCAAATTCTCTAATGTTGTCTGGACTGGGATTTGAGGTGTAGGTAAAGCTACTTTAACACTTCATTGTTGAAGTAAATACGCAGGGTCATGTCTCTACCCTTTCCAAGGGGCCCTTTAGAGCATTTATCCAAGGATCAAGTTTCCCAGGTGAGAAGAAAGACACAGTAGAGCTGTTTCAAACACAGCGTCCCGTGAGGAAATGTGGATTGATTTGGTGACTCAGCCTATCCCAGAGAGATTATTGCATTTGTTCAAGATCAAGAGAGTCTATGTTGGAAATAAAAATTCTCTCATATGTTTTATTTAGGATCTCCTACTACACTGCTTACCAGTGCTGAGCAATTTGACCCCTAACCTCTCACAAAATCACAAGATCATTTTTTTGTTGGCTGCCAGCATGTATGCTTCAATCTCCTCATTTTCAGTTAGGTAGACACTAGCACAAGGCAGGGGATACAACTCATTCCCAGATAACAAGTCATGGCTTCAGTAAAAAAAAAAATCACTATCTTGTAGTGTTGTAGCAGTTGCTTTTATTTGTTTTGCTAGTTTAAAAAAAGAACAAAAGGTTGGTAGTAATAACAGATGGAAACAAATGATCAGGAACTCTACAAAATATACCAGATAAAACTCCTATATCTTCCTCTAATTTGCTGATATTATTGTCCATACCTTGTGTTTCCGTACACCTAATCTGCCTTAAACAAATTCAGTTTATCATTTTATATACATATAGGAGAAATCCAGCGCTCAGTCTAAATTTATACTCAGATACAACAACCGAAAAATATCAGCATAAGTATATTTGTATGGACAAAATCTGATTTTTGAATCCTGTCATCTGAAGGTAGCTAGAACCCCCTCCAAAAAAGCTGCAAGAGATTTGTCAGTAGATGTTAATTTCAGGAAACAATGATTAGCAAATATGCCTATTTTTGACTTCTAGCTCTTTGTAGCTATCTTGACAAACAAAGCATGACTTCCTTCCATTTATAAATTGTTGAAAAAATTATTCACATAGATAATTCCTGCGCTGCAGTTTGTTTGCAGGGAGATCAGTCAGACATTTTGGCATTCGAAACTTAAGCACTGTTCACTGGACCTATAGCAGAAGGTCACAGCATGTGTTTCTGTTTGCAGGTTGAATGTACATCATTACTGGAACTAGGTTTCTTGACCTAGTACTCATGACTGTATACACTAAATTTCCCTTAAATACTATAAATATTTCACAGTGTTTGCATAAAATTGTTTCAATGTCCATAGCAAATAGGGTACATATTCATTAGTGTATTAATAGGGAAAGTGTATAACAATTGGAGATACAGTATACTCATTAATTTTTATAAATAAGCATGACAACTAAGTTATTCACAGTATTCAATCAGTTCAGGTAAGTGTGGGTTTCAACTACATACCAGCTGAATATTAATTGAATTAGTTGGACACAGATAAATCAGTTATGCTGGTTGTCTAAAACACAGTCAGCTACTTCTGTTTTGACCAAAAAACATCCTGATTTCTTGATATTATTTTGTTGATTCTAAAAAAATCAACCAAACATCATCAGTCCACTCCTGCAGGTGTCTCCTTGTGTTCTCTGTGTTGTTTGGAACACCAAGGAACAACTACTTTGACCTTTCCCTGATTATGATCACTGTCCACTTTCTGTCAATAAATGAGACCTGTCTATTTCCAGAGTGAACAGTGCTTTATAAATTAAAGAAGAGAAAGGTATTGATATTCGTGCATCGGCCATTTGGTGGTATATGAGGATGAGCCGTATTACCCAGGGAAAGAAAAATTGAATCCTGTCTCTGGTCATATTTATCTGACATGTGGCATGAAAGCCTGCCATGGAAGAAAAAAAGATAACAGAATGAAATGACCATACTTGAACTAATGATCACCAAGGTAATAACAATCCCAGCTATGTAGACCATAATGTAAATGTTTTGTTTTGGTTGTGCATGGGTTTTTTATTGATGTTGTTTGGTACTGTGGGTTTGGGGTTTATTATTTTTTTTAATCATTCATGCAGGTGTGTTCCACAAAAATTAAAAATATAGAACATTTTGGCAGCTGGTGCTTTAGGTGATGACTTCTAAAACAACAGGCATCAGCTGGAGCTTTCCATTCAATTGGCAAGAAACTGAGAATGAGGGAATTTGGAGCAGTTCTCTCTAAATCTCGTTCTGATAACCAGCCACCCTCAGGGCCAGTGTCACAAGAAATGTGGTAAATGTTGGTGAGGTACAATTACTGCTGTTATTCATGCTGGCTACATCAATTGCAAGAACTATGTACTTGCAAATAAAAAATATTTTATCCTGGCTATTTATAGCTGAGCAATAAATCTAATGATGGTAAGTTATCTATTGTAAAGCACAACTCAGCAGTGTAACACTCATAGCTCTCAAGAATATATTCCACTAAAACTTTTGAATTTCGTTGTACTGATAATTTAGGGTTCTGGATGATTACTTATACTGTGTAACTCATAGTCCATGTTTCGCTTGCTTCAGACTTGGCTTGGAGATTGTGATCTGTTAATTTTGTTGCTTTGGTTTGTGGATAAGACTAGGGTAATAAGCTATTGATTGTATTACACATACAGCATTTGGAATGGGTTATATGGAGTTTGGTCTCCTATATTGCACTGCATCTCTGGGATTTACTTACGATGGATGGATTCCGTTATGATGATGTTAATCCTGAATCTTCGTTGGCTTATTTTTCCCTGCTGAAAGATGTGAGAATTAAATAAAGAGTGGAAATGAATCATTATTTGTGTGCTGCTTTTTTCCTAGTCATTTAACTTTCCAGATTTTAATTTGTCTACTGAGGCTGTAGCCATTGGTAATGACATACACACTGCTCTCATGCTCAAAGTTAGTGCTGTCCAGAGATGCTGAGCCAAATATTGCTTCCAGTAATCACAATATAAATCAAGGTAGTTTTTCTGGGCCCATTCTGTCCAAAATGTGGCATGAATTTCAGTGTCCTTATTCTAGATTTACTCCAATAAAGCTTTGAACAGAATTTTTTCTTTTATAGTTTAAGTATCGCAATGGTACAAACAGTAACATAGCTTGTGTGTTAGGTGTGATTAAGTTATAAAACAGAATTATGAAACATTTGCCCTGGTTAAAAACCACCCAGTAGTATACTTACATACTCAAATGTTAGGAGAAGGGCATAAATGGATACGGTAAGTCATTCAGTCAAAAAGAGGTCAGATAAGTTGTTCATCAGTGGAATCATACAGTGATGCAAACTCTGAAAATATGCGTGGTAAACAGCACCAGCGAAACTCTGCCTTCCAGTGCATAGGTACCATTTGTACGTATTCTTTTTAACTATTTTTCATGTGGCTGTTACTCCACACCTTCTCTGAAAAAAACACAAATCTACTGGTACAGCAACAGTTTCTGTCACATAACAGAGGTAACTGGATCCCTATGGTTTATCTGAGTCACTTCAGTGCACCAGAACTTCAGCAACGTACCTGAAGTATTCCATGGGACTCTGCTGATTGGAAGTGACCAGGGGTTTTTTGGGTTTTTTTCCACACAAAAGAAAGTTTTGAGCAGATTTTAGTGTGCTGTTTCTACAGTGTTGTTTTTCCTCTTCACTTCATTACTCGGCGTTAAACTCTTCTGCCACAAATGCTGTATTCTGTGAGTCATTTTTCACTCAATTACATCATATTTCAAGTAACTCACTACCACAAGTCAAACATTTACCTTGTCTAATTTTGCATGGGTTTCCTGTAGTTAAACCTGAACAGCAGTAACACTTCCTTGGAAAACATACACCTTTCTTCCAGAATATATAGTTTCTTGGAATATAGTTGATTATCTTGGCTTTTCACCTTCAATTCTACTGCTGTTCAAGAAAAAAAAACATGTTTCTCCTTTGAATTGCCTTTAAAAATGAAAGAACAGGGAACACTGTGCGGGAACTATTGGTTGACAGGTGAATGAGCCAAGCCGGGGCAACAAAGCTGGTTTGTATTTATGTGATTCACTTCAGTAGAAAAGAAGTTGACTATTTTGAGATAAAGATTGAGCTCATTGTGGTTTGGGGCCTGTTTGCAGTGAAGTTTATAGCAATCAGTCATGACTGAGAATGAAAATAATGGGTTGGTCTTTCCCTGAATTCAATTTTTAACCTCTGTCATATTGTGTATCTCCAGATTGCAATTTGGATTCACAACCTAGGAAACAAATGGATAGTTCTTAGGTGTTATCCAAGTGAAAAAAAAAAATCACTCGTCTTTCCTCACATCATGTATGCGTCACCAAGTGCTTTTGTGCTTGGAGTAAGTCAGGTAGTCACCATGACTGCTCACCGTTCTCACCCTTCCTTCTTTCTCCCCTGCATATGCTAACCTTAACCCATAAAAAGTATGCATAATTACACCTCTGTCTTCCATCCTTTTCTTAACTCTGGCTAAAGCTCTTGAGAAACAGCAAAATTCGCTTTAAATAATTGGTTTAAAATACGTATATGCTGGTTTAACTGACAGCAAGTTAATTTTCTTCATGCATTTAGAAACATTTCTCTTTTGTAGCTAGCACAGTCATTATTTGGATTTAGTTTGAGAACAAGAATATAACACCCTAGGACAGAGTTAAATTTTTTTAGTTGTTGTCCGGCAGCCAAAGTCTTTCCGAGCTCTCTGCCCACAGGTGTGAGGCAGCTAGGAAAGGGGGCATATATGGGGCAGACCTTGACTGACATGCAGACTGATCAATAAGAATATTCCATGCCATTAGCATCATGCTTCATATTTAAAGCGAATCAGGCTTTTCTGGTTAGAGAGATGGACAGAGATGGACAGAGACATGTAAGAAGAAAACAGCTGCTCTTAAAATCTGTATTACAGCCTGTGCAACTCCTACACTATTAGTTAGCTCTGACTGTTAGAAAGAAATACGTGGTCTAAATATTAGGTTGGTGAAAAAGTAATTGCGGGTTTGGACTGTGAATTTTAAATCATTATAACTAGGCTCAAACACATCTTTATTAATTGAAATAGGAACCATTACAATCAACACATTTTTTTGCCAATGAGAAACAAGTTTGCTTATTCCTGTAGCATAAAAAGCCCTGCTTTGGGATTTGACAAACTCTTGGAAAGCATTTTCCGCATCCTGCTGGTTGTGGAAGTGTTTTCCCTGCAAAAAGTTGTCAAGATGCTTGAAGAAGTGACAGTCAGCTGCTGAGAGGCCAGGTGAAGATGGTGGATGATGCAAAACTCTGTAGCCCAATCATTCAACTTTTGAAGCATTGGTTGTGCAACGTGATCAGGTATTGCCATGGAGAAGGATTGGGCCCCTTCTGTTGACCAATGGTGGCTGCAGGCGGTGCACTTTTTGGTGCACCTCATTGATTTGCTGAGCACACTTCTCAGATGTAATGGTTTCACTGGGATTCAAAATGCTGTAGTGGATCAGACTGGCAAGAGACCACTAGACAGTGATCATGACCATTTTTGGTGCGAGTTTGGCTTTGGGAAGTGCCTTGGAGGTTCTGCTTGGTCCAGCCACTAAGCTGGTCATTGCTGGTTGTTATATACAATCCACTTTTTGTAGCACATCACAATTTGATCAAGAAATGGTTCATTGCTGTTGCACAGAATAAGAGAAGACACTTCAAAATGACAATTTTTTCGATTTTCAGTCAGCTCATGAGGCACCCACTTATCAAGCTTTTTCACCTTTCCAATTTGCTTCAAATGCCGAACAACCATAGAATGGTTGATGTTCAGTTCTTCAGCAACTTCTCATGTCGTTGTAAGTGGATCAGCTTTGATGATTGCTCTCAATTGGTTGTCGTCCACTTCCGATGGGTGGCCACTACACTTCCTATCTTCAAGGCTCTCATCTCCTTTGTGAAACATCTTGAACCACCACTGCACTCTACGTTTGTTAGCAGTTCCTGGGCTAAATGCCTTGCTGATGCCTAATAGCTTGATTCTTCAGTCTAGAGAAACTCCAAAGTCTAGGTTTGGAGTTGATTTATATTAATTTCAGTTGGTTTTAAACTGAGTAAAGTGAGGTATTAATATACATTGCACTCCTGAATGAGCTGGCATGAAAATCCAGCTATTTTTTTAATGTGGCTGATTAAGAGATATTTTGCACTATTTCTTCAGATGAAATTTTCTGTTTAAATGACTTATGAGTTCTTGTTTAAGCAAAGAGGATACTAATTGAATTGCATTTTAGTTATGTCCCCCAATGGAATGATAGAAACAATCTTAAGACTTTGTATTTTCCTTACACTAATACACTCTGAATGAACCTTTTTATTATACCTAGTACTTGTTTCTTTCCCTTTGTAAGAATAAAGAGTAAAGTTTGGATTAGTAAATAGAAAGAAGGCATTTTTAACAGCAGAGATCAATGTTTTCAAATGTGGCTATTAGCTGTAAGATCTCTCAAAGACTTGATTTTCAGACAGCGCTTAGGAACAACGTTTTGAGAAATTGAAATTTTAGAGCATAACAAAAAATAGAGCACATGCTCACAACCTTACTTATCTTTTTTGAAAGTGTCAGTCACGAACTATGAATCTGCAAGAAAACAGCTGAAAGTGTGCTGTTACAAGAGTCATGCACAGAAAAAATAACAAGTGAGTACGTGAGTGCGGTTGATATAAAGTGGTTCTCCACTTCTAAGAGCCATCATCTTAAACATTTAAAATTAGAGGGAACATTGCTCTAAAAGCTTAATCCAGGAAGCAAGACTTCACTGGAAACAGAAATAAGTCATTAATATTTTTTTCCTCTTACTTCTGTAACTGATATCAGTACTAGAGAAACAAGCAGGGTCCTTACCATCTATTCATAGATTCATCACTTTCTGCATCCTGGTTGTACCAGCTGTCATGCTTGTACATGTTGCCATAACATTCCCACCTCCTAAAGCTGTTATGTGTTTCTGTGTTTCTCTATATTTTGAAGTATTTTCTCCAGAGCTTCTAGCTGCAGAGAAAACCTTGAAAACACATTTTAAATGGAACTGAAGTCTCAAAAGGCCTATAAAATGGGATTACAACAAAGCAAGCAATGGCTTGAAATCAGCCTCATATTTGTGGCGTTGTCTTTTGGTCTTTGAATGCTTGGGTTTAGCAAGAATGACGTGTCCTTATACTTGCTGCTGGTCGCTTTAAGATACAAATTTGGAAGTGCATTTCTTAGGAAAAGCACTCTACCAGTTCTTTGTACAATGCTGCACTTAAATCCTGGTCTGGTTCTCTTCTGTTCTTCCTCTCTCTCTGCTGGAATAATTGTGAATTTCTGCAGCCAATGTGAATGACAGCTCCAACACATTCTAAACCTGCTTTTTTTGTGCCTGATCAGGAAAAGGTTAGCATAAAGGTTAGCACAATGCAAAAGTACTGAACTTCCAGAATTATTTCTTCCACAAAAATAAATAGATTTCAGACAGGCAGCAAATAGTGTCATTATAGAATTTCTTTGAATGAAAGCTGGCTTCTAATCATGCAATCATCAATAAAATAATAGCACGAAATGACACTGTAGACGTCTGTTAATGGTGGCCTTATGTGAGAATGTCTTTTCCATTAGGCAATGTCTTCATGTCCCAAGACAGAAAGGAGCCAATCACATAGAAATAAAAGGCATTTATGAGATGTAAATATTAATATTCAGTAGTGATTAAATGACAGCTTATAAGATTTATAATCAAAAGGATAATGGATAAATGGAGGGCAGGGACGAGGAAGGAACGAACTGCTATATCCATTTCAATTTGGGGAGTTTTAGTGTACTCAGTTATAGAATAAATGTGCAGCATTTGGTAAATAGTCAAGTGTTATTATGGACTGCTTCTGATTAATAAGTGTATTTTCTGACTGTTACCAGTTCTTAGCTTTTCAATATTAGGGAGTGTCTTTAAAACAATTGTAAATAATGTCAAAGTCTTATTACAATAGGCACAAGATTTTTAAAAGCAGATCTAATAATCATAACAAGCATAATAATAAACATTAATTAAACTACTTTTCAGAGCTGATCTGAACAGAATACAGCTTTAGCCACAGTCATTAAGTCAAAGATAAAATAGTTGCATAATGATCAATAAGCACCTTTTTCTACACAACATACTTATTTTTGGCCATCGCATTTGAGGACACACTAGCATTCCTGCTGCTTAGGTGTTGACAGACCCATTGAGCAAATTCCATCATTTAATAGTAGACAACATTCTAAAATCACATTTCATGCCATAATTATCAATAAACATGCTAATACAAGTATTTCTTCAATAAGAATGGAAAAATATCCTTAAGGAAAACAATATATGATTTTCTAGCATTATTGATAGACATATTTCACCACATCAGGACTATAGAGAGAGGACCATTTCTACTGTGAATAGTAATCTAGTAATCTAATGCAAAGTGGCATCAATTCTTGCCAGCATTTTTGGGCACAGCTGATGTGCAAACCATAAATATAAATAACGAGTGATACATCTGATGAATTTACATTTAAATATGAGTTTATTTGTTTCAATTACATATATATATATGAACTCCTTCACATTTATAGGAATATTTGAAATGCTGCAACAGCTAAAAGGGCCAAGACCTGCCACAGGAATCAGGCCTTGCAGTATCTGGATACTGCCTTTTTTACAATAGGAAATAGTACTACACCATACATCAGTTCTATTTATTTGCTTACCCATATGGGAAGTTCTTTTTTTTACATCCTCATTAGCTTGTCATGACACTGTTTATGCTAAACATGCTAGTGTGCTCGCTTCGTACCTTCTGTAACAAGAAATAGCTCTTCTAGATCAATTCCCACCCAACTAAACTAGAAGGGTTTCCTGGAGAGTTTGCTATAGCTTTATATGTGCTGTTTTAACCTATGCAAGGACTCGTAGGAGAAACCTGTTCCTTCAGAGATATCAGACATCACTCTTCTTTGACTTGCATTCAGAAACATAACACTGAAGTCAAGAAAGTCCTGCTAGCAAAGAACCAGTGTCAAGGTAGAATCAGGCCCCCCAGGCTGACTGCAGCCCAGGCTGTCAGATTTGTCCCCAGGCTGGCACTGGACATAAAGTTTTGAGGAGAGAGGCAAAAACTGCCTGTATCCTGTCAAAGCCATACCAAGATTTGTTCTATTTTCCCTTCTGCAAAAATATTTCAAAAGTAATTTTTCTATTAATATAGAAAACCTATTCCCATACCCACTACACAGCTGTACACCATCAGTGCATGAAAGCTGCTTTATGTCCCCTTTTCAGGGGGTCACAGGGCTGTTTTGACCTTAAACAATGCTTTCAAAGTTTCTCGCTGTAACCTTGCCGTAAAGCCTTCTCACTAGGACTTTGTGACTTGAAGACAAAAAATAACTGTGAGGTTTTCAGTACTGTGAGGGTGTGAGTTTTGTGCAACTCTCATGTCTTTCCTCATTTCTTATAAATGCAAGATTAAATCAATTTCAGCGAGCTATCTGGGAATTTCTGCTTACCATTCTGATGACAAACACTTCACAAATAAAGACCCCCTTGCTTGCACTGTTGGTCTTCTTTGCTTTCTGCTGGGCTGGCATTAAATCCTGACAATAGCTGGTAAGTACAACCTGGACTTACAAGGAATTGCAGCGGTTAAAGAACTGCAGTACTATGGACAAAGGAGAAAAAGTCCAAATTAGAGGTTTCTGCAGATCCTTTCCAAAAAACGTTATTTTACTCCACAGAATCTCCCAGTGACATATCCATTGCCACCTCCAACTTTTGTAAATCTCTGTACTATAATTTCATTTTTACTTTCAGTAAATTGCAAGAATCATGGTATGATCATTTATTCACTAATCCTTTTAACAAACTTGCTTGCTTACTTATTATCCTTTTCAGAATTTGAACAGAAGTAAGCTTAGTAAGGAAATATAATGAAGAAAATTAATACTAAAAATTATAAACATTTTAAATAAGTTAAAACTTGCCAAAGTTTATCTCTCTTCCTTCCGTACAAGGAAATCTAGAGGCTACATTTCCAGATTTTCAGACACAATTTTCCGTAGAATCTCCTTGAGCAAGGCAGGTGCAGTATATCTGTCCTAAATCAAACTCATCAGTGTTATTATCTTCCTTCATATACAGGAATTCACCATCTAGTGACAGCAGCAATTTCACAGATAAACAGGTCATTTGGGCCATTATTAAGGTCTTCAAAATGTAATGGGGATCTTCGCACTGATTTCAGGGATCAGTTTCTTTATCACTGACTAGCTGTGTCTAGTGCTGGAAATAACCACTGGAGGTGGTATATTCGAATTGTCTGAGGTTTCACCTATACTGCTAAAGAAAAGAGGGCCAAGGGACAATTCCTGTTGCTGAAACTAAATGGCTCAAACTCATTCACATCCATACTACATTGAGCTGGTCCTCTAAAGCAGACTGCCATATCCCCATATATACATAGCACTTAGTTTATACTAAGTGGTCTATGTATATAATGTGGGCAGTGTATCCTACACACATAAGGCACCCTTCTGACCCTAAGATAGTATTTCCTATGCTTTCTCAAAATTAAATTTAAAAAAATAAACTTGAAATAAAGTGGGCATTTTGTTGCAGATCGTCGAAGTGGTATTTTATAGCATGAAGACTGAGGATGGATATAAATGCAGCTAAACAATGTATGAACTGGCCATGTAGGTTCATGTCCATTGGTATGGGACCTCCATCTTTTCTGTAGTCATCTCCAAGTATCTAAACGACTTGGAAGAGGCAAACCGAATCATGTATCTTTCAGGAGTAGGACCTTCACAGCATTTTCCTGATCCAAGAATGATATAGTTTATCAATCATTGCACAGAACTTAGCAGGTCTCATTGAAAGAGCTTTAAACTCATTTTGAAGGGGGAAGGTGAGAAAACCAGGCTCACTAGAGATAAGCCCATGGGGTGTCATGCCAATGTTTGGGGGATGGGGTGCTGGCAAGGTCCTTTGGTCTACCATCTCAGTGGACGTAGCGATTGGAGAGCCGTGTGACAGCTAGAGCACTAGGATTATTAATGATGAATTAGAAACCAGGGATGTCTCTGAGAATGGTCATGTAGAAATCAAGACTTCTCCCTACTCCATAAGAACAGGCTGTCCCCACGTGCTAAAAGACAAGCCAGTGGGGAAGAAGAGCAGCCTGACTGAACAGGTTGCTCTAGGTGTCAAACTCGTTTTCATCAGGGGCCACATCAGGCTGCTTGTTGCCTTCAAAGGGCTGAATGTAATTTTAGTACTGTATAAATGTAGGAATAGTTTGAAGGCAACCGCCAGCCTGATGTGGCCACCGGTGAAATAGAGTTTGACACCCCTGATCTAGGTGGAACTCAGGAATAAAAGGAGAATTTATAACCTTTGGAAGAAGGGCAGGTAACTCAGTTATGCAGGGAGAAAATTAGAAGGGGCAAAGCCCAACTAGAGCTGAATCTGGCTGTTCCCATAAAAGGCAAAAAAAAATGTTTCTACAAATAGATGAGCAACAAAAGGAGGACTAAGGAGGATCTCCAACCTTTAGGGGATGCAGGGGGAAATATGGTGACAGAGGAGAAGGCTGAGGCACTTATTTCCTTATTTGCTTATTTGCTTCAGTCCTTACTAGTAAGTCCTTACTAGTAAGACTAGTAAGACCCTGTTCTCAGAGTACCCAGTCCATTGAGCTGGAAGAGAGGGACATGGAGCAGAATGAAGCCCAAATAATCCAAGGGGAAATAGTTAGTGACCTGCTATACCACTTAGACGCAAACAAGCCTATGGGATCCACCCAAGTGTTCTGAGAGAACTGGTGAAAGTGCTCACCTAGCCAGTCCCAATTATTTATTAGCAGTCCTGGCTAACCAGGGAGGTCCCAGTTGACTGAAGGTTAGCAAATGTGATGCCCATCTACAAAGAAGGGCCAGAAAGAGGATCCAAGGACCAACAGACCTTTCAGTCTGACCTTGGTGCCAGGGAAGATTATGGAGCAGATAATCTTGAGTGCCATCATGCGGCATAAAAAGACCACTAGGTGATCAGGCCCAGTCAGCATGGGTTAGCGAAAGGCATGTCCTGCTTGACTAATCTGATGACCTTCTATGATGAGGTGACTTTTTTTCTGGATGAGGAAAGGCTGTAGCTGTTGTCTACCTAGACCTTAGTAAAGCCTTTGACAGTGTTTCCCATAGCATTCTCCTGGAGACACCGGCTGCTCATCGCTTGGATGGACGTACTCTTTGCTGGGTGGCCAGGCCTAAAGAGTTGTGGTGAATGGAGTCAAATCCAGTTGGTGGATGACCATGACTGGTGTTCCTCAGGGCTAAGTATCGGGGCCTTGATGGTAGGAAGGCTCTACAGAGCAATCTGGACCAGCTGGATCAATGAGCTGAGGCCAATTTTATTAGGTTCAGCAAGGAAAATTATCAAGTCCTTAACCTGTGTCCCAACAACCCAATGCATTGCTACAGACTTGGGGAATGGTCGTTGGAAAACTGCCTGGTGGAAGAGGACCTGGTGGTATTGGTTGACAGCCTGCTGAATACAAGCTGACAGTACGCCCAGGTTGCCAAGAAGGCCGACAGCATCCTGGCTTGTAACAGAAATAATGTAGCTAGCAGGATTAGGGAAGTGATCGTCTCTCTGTACTCAGGACTGGTGAGGCTGTACCTTGAATACTGTGTTCAGTTTTGGACCCCTCACTACAAAAAAGACATTGATGTGCTGCAGCAAGTTCAGAAAAGGGCAATGAATCTGGTGAAGGGTCTACAGCACAAGTCTGTTGAGAAGAGGCTAACGGAATTGGGGGGTTTTAGGAGAGAAGGAGGCTGAGGGGAGACTTTATCGCTGTCTACAACTACCTGAAAGGAGGCTGTAGCATGGAGGGTCTTGGTCTTTCTTCCCAAGTAACAAGTGGTAGGATGAGAGGAAATGGTCTCAGTTTTCACCAGGGGAAGTTTAGATTGAATATTAGGAAAAATTTCTTCAAAGGAAAGTTTGTCAGGTATTGGTACAGGATGCCCAGGGACGTGAAGTCACCGTCCATGGAGGTGTTTAAAAGATACATAGGGACATCGTTTAGAGGTGGACTTGACAGTGCTAGGTTAACCATTTGACTTTATGGTCTTAAAGGTCTTTCCCAGCCAAAACAAATCTATGATTCTATGATTCTATGATTCTAATGCAACGAAAGAGTGAAAGATTTTTTTTTTTCTCTAAGGAAAAAAAAAATGACCAGTTCAGTCTACAGATGAAGATGAAGTCAAGTCAATGGAGGAGTTTGCCTTAGTCGATGAGGACTGGGTTAGAGATCAGTTAAGCAACCTGGACATCCATAAATCCATGGGTCCAGATGGGATGCACCTGCGGGTGCTGAGGGAGCTGGCTGGAGTCATTGCTGGACCACTCTCCATCATCTTTGCCAAGTCTTGGGAAATGGGAGAGGTGCCTGAGGACTGAAGGAAAGCAAATGTCACTCCAGTCTTCAAAAA
>VWYH01008923.1:0-33654 GCA_013399365.1 Pampusana beccarii | reverse complement strand
AGTCTCCTTCACTGGAGACATTCAAAACTCACCTGGACGCCTTCCTGTGTAACCTCATCTAGGTGTTCCTGCTCCGGCAGGGGGATTGGACTAGATGATCTTTTGAGGTCCCTTCCAATCCCTAGCATACTGTGATACTGTGATTTTGAACAGAAGAGAGAATGCTTGCTCATATCTTAAGCACAGTTCATCCAGTCCTGTAACTTTGAGTTAGATCAGAGTGAGGGTGTGATTTAATATCCCCTAATGCTATCAAATGCAAAAAAAAATCTAAAATGTATAAAACAAGTTGGCTATCAAACTATTGTTTTCCATCATTGTTATTTCTGTCTTTAGAAAATAAATTTATAAATAGTTGGTAATGGATGAACCAAAATCATGCATACAGAAGACTTAAAAGCAGCTTATATTGACATGGACAGACTGTAAAGAGAATCAGCGAAAACCAGCATTAGGGGAATTAGTCCTCTGAGCCTCTTGCTCTGTTAGGTAGCCAACATGTTTCTTTCAGTGGTGCTGCTATGAAATTGATAAAAGAAAGAGATATCAATGTTTTTTTTTTCAATGTTTGTGTCTGATTTTTTGCTGGCCTTTATGTCATGTGCTCCTGGCTGTTTAAAGCAGTAACAAGTGGTTACCACATACACAGTTTTTCTGTTAATATAACACTTTTCTCTAAGTGCAAGGAAGCAGTTAGTCAAAGGGAATGCATATTGTACATGGGAATTACAGATGCATTGCTGCTGCAAAATAGAACAACATGAATCCATTCCTTGGCAACAATCACAGTGAGAATGAGAAAAGATGCAGTAAACAGATGTGACCTATTCCTCTTACAAATTAAATAATGTCTCCTTAGAGGCCTCCTCGAATGCTGCAGTACAGAGACATTTCTGCAATCCTGTCCTTTATGAAATATTTCTGGAGAAAGAAACAAAATCAAAGGACTCCCATATTCAGCTTTCACATATATTGGTTATTCTATCGCTGTACTCATTCCAAATGATTTGAGTAGCCTGAGGACAATAAAGCATTGTTTGGATATGAACTATCTGTGATTACACACACTGAAAAACATGCTTGTTGCTACACCTAGCCTTGATTGTTTCTCCTTTCAATCTGGCCATAAAATTCTAGGGCAGAAAAATGGGAGAGAATGAAATAGTGAATCTGTTCCGAACTCTGCCCTATCCCCATGAATTGTCCTGCTTGACCCAACCACAATGGTCGATGGTAGACAAGCCTGACCATTTTCTGTCAGAGAATTCTCATATGCTGCCCTCAAAACCAGATTTCCTGCCCTTACCAGCATTAAATGTGGATGTAGAGGCCAAGGCACTTAGACTAATGTGGGATGCACTTTATCCCTTGTGGATAGCAACATCCCCATGAATTGACTTGGGTATCATTACACCATATCTGGTTTCAGCAAAGCATCAAGAGAGAAGCAGACAGGCAAAGAACAGCTGGGGAGGTAGGAAGGCCTGGAAGTACCCATTATCTGCTGTTCCAGGTACAGTTCTTCCTTCAACTGAAACATGAATACAGCTAATGAGCAAAAACCAGAGATTAAAAAAAATCCATAAATCCATTCATTTCAATGGAGACAGGATTCTGCCTTTAAAATTGAAATAAAATTCTAAATTTAAACAGAGCTACCACTCTTCAGCTGTATAAACATTACAGGTATTTGAATTAATGTACAAACATCATGTAATATGAGTCACTCAAAATAATAAGCAAATACACGACAATTTAAATGAATCAGTTTGTAGCACTTATGTTTAGAAAAAAAAAATCTCTGAAATTAAAAACAGATTCTAGAATGAAATACTGACCAAAGTAATAACTTTTCTGTGTATATGGACATCATACTTGCAGTTTCACTGGATCACTCTGGTACTTATAAGTAAACATATATTTAAGCTTGATAAGGACAAAAGTATCTTGTAGCTTTTAATACATTTTATGGTTAAAAAAATATTTTGAAATTATTTATTATTCCTAAATTCAAAAAGCATACTGAACAATGCACTTAAATTCTGTACTAAATTAAATGACAAAAAAGTTAACTCAGCTAATTTTTTTTTTTTCTTAATTTACAACAAATTGAACTAGAGTAATAAGGAAGGTGCAATAAGATTTATGTTGCAGAACTAAAATTAAAGTTCAATATATTATTTTGAGTGGTATTTTCGCTCTTTATCTGAACAGGAGCTTTTAAATTATTAATTCCTTAGCAGTATTCCCATTTGACAGAATCCAGAATTAGACCTGGATGAACATGAAGAAATCTGCTTTCATTAACAGATATCTGATTAAACTGTCCAGTTTCTTAGGATCCTGAGTGATGATAGCACATTAAGGCAGCAATTATTCACTGCAAGTGATTCTGCCTAATGCCATCCTTGAGGACATGCCTCCCTGCCACCACTCTGTGTGAGTAACATACCCCGTTGCTCGGGGTTTTTATTGCTCTTTCAAGCTCCCACCTTCGCACACGAATCATATCGTGGCAGCTGCCCATGCGCTAGTTCTTGGATGTGTCCATACCCTTCCCTGGTGCAGGGTGGCAATTCCTCTTAATCAAGGAAATGAAATGTAGGTTTCCAGTCACACTGAATGGGAACATGAGGTGAACATATGGATCAGAAGACTCCAGATATTTATCTGTTATATGTATTATGGAAATGCCTGAAGTCAGTTGCTGAGGCTTGAAGTAAATAACTTTTTATGCAAATAATTGTACAAGTAAAATGAGACAAAAAGGCATGCTGGAAACCCACAGGAATCTAAGATGAACGGGGGGAGAGACTGTTTTACCCAGGAAATAAGTCAGCATGCCATTCAGGTGGGAGAGGGAGTAGGCAGCAAAAACTTGCCTAATACTTCAACTACAATGGAGCAAAACTAAAGCTTACTTGTAATAAACAGATAATACATTCCGTAAGTACCAATTTAAGTATATTGCGGGTGTGATTCTTTCAAAATAAGTTAAGTGGGTTTGGAGCACAATCTCCATTACAAATCAGACATGACCCTGATAATGCTCCTATAAATCAGAAGTCCTTTTATTCCAAGAGAAGTGTAGTTATAGTACTGTGAAGATTATAAGAGATAAGAATCAGCTGCTGACATTTTGCTGTGAACTCAGACAAGATTCTTTGCATATGTACTACCCATTAATTATCTTAGTTCTCTTTACATTAGGTATATCCAGCCACATGCCAATCACACTGTTTCCACTTTTCACCTCACATTTTGCTTCAGAAGCATTATTGTGGGAAAAAAAGGCAGGCTTAAAACAGGGTTTTGTATTCATACAAGGACCATTGCAGGAAATTCTATGGCTGAAATTGAATATAAGATCAAACCAAATTATTGAAATGGTCACCTCTGATGCCAGGCACTCAGCTGAATTCCATTGTAGGTGTGCTGTTAACTCCAGCATTGCATATGATGATGTGTGTTTATGAGATGAGAACAAAAATCTAATGCTTGGTGGTTAACAGCATCCTGGGTTTGGGGGGTTTTTTAGCCTGCTGGTTTTTCTTTAAAGTGTTTGAAAGCAGTAAACTGGTGTATAAAGAGCTTTGCCTCATATGGGAGAAGCTGCCTAATTTGTTTCAGGATAAGACACTGACACAAGAAGAACCACTGCTATTTGTTGAGGCCATTTTGAATTTTGCCTACAAGGTTACTTCCTGAGGCAAAAGAAGGTAGCTGACAGGAGCTGGTATACAGTATCTTTTTATTCTTCTGAGAGTCTTGGGAAAACATAAGGGAGTTCTTAGGCTACGGAAAGTATTTCTAGAGCAGTATAATGGGAGACCATCAGCATGTCCCAGAACACAGAAAGGAAGATGGCTTAGCATCTGTTCTGGAGCTCCACAGTGTGCAAGGCAAGAGTCTTCGATCAAACACAGAGATGGATATCTTGATTGGAGGACAAATTATGGATAGCATAAGAACTGTTCTGGATGTGAACAGACTAAAGAATCTACTTATGTTCTCATTAGCTTGAATATTTCACATACTAGAAATGAGGGAGAAATAGAGTAGAAATTTTTTAAAAGAGGAATTCATTTTTTGAATCATATATTCTATTCAACTCATTTAATCTATCTGTGCCTTGATTCTCCATAAATGTCTTACAAGCACAAATATATGATTGTAATTAGGACTTTATATACTCAGATAGAAATACATGTTCGCATAAGCAATCTCATTGAAGCCAATGAACTTAAAATTATGTTAAAAAAAAAGCCAAAACAATAAATTAATCACCTTCCCCTGAATGCAAAGGTATTTCAGAATCCATAGCAAGGCTTTCCTGCAGGACAGAAATTACTACTGTAATTGTAAAAATAGACGTGTTTTTTCAAAGGAGAAGCAGCTATGAGTGTTAGGCTTTGATCCAATCATTCATTCTCTCACTCCTTCAGTTTTCTTGCCTACAAAATCCATGCATCACTTCTTATTTTCTAAAGTGCTTTGAGGTCCTTACATGAAAAGCAACTGAGTGCAAAACTCTACCACAGAATGCCAGAAATGCCAGGTAGGGGTCATCAGTAAGCACCAAAAAGATGGAAAACCACCAATGACCATGCCAGAATTAAAAAGTTATCCAAAATACTAGGAGAATTTCTGAAATTATTCATATTTTTAAGTTAGGACTTATTTGTGTCTTCAATATTACCAGTCACCAGCAGTACCCTTATTTTCGTGCTTAATCTGATATTTTGAAAGGTCAAAGCAAACTAACAAAAAGTCATGCTGAGATTTTGCAGAGACAGAAAAAGGATAGAAGAGATTTGTGCCACATTTCTTATAGGGGAAGCCCTGAATAGTCCAATGATAGGGAAGGAAAAGGAAGAGGGAGAGGGAGCAAGAAAAAGGAAAAAGGAAAAGAGAAAGGAGAAAGGAGAAAGGAGAAAGAAGAAGAAAAGGAAAAAAATAAAGAGAAAGAGAAAGGAGAAGGGAGAAGAAGAAAGAAAAAGAAAAATAAAGAGAAAAAGAAAAGAAAGATAAAAAAAAATAAAAATAAAGCCTATTTTCAAGAGCAAAATTTGTCATCCTCCTGCAAGAATGCTGAAGATTGTGTATCACAGCAACAATTTTCCACCCACAAAGGCACAGTAACTATCATGTTAGATAAAGGATACCATGATTCAAAATAATTTGGTCGCCTCAACAACGGAAAATAGAAAACACATCTATCCTATACTCCTTACAAGCCACAGACAATAGCAACTGCTATTAATGAATAACGGTGAATAATCAGTCAGAAGGAAATCTCCACTGACTTGATGTTCTTTCGACACAGCAACATGTTTTCACCTGTGGACAAAAACTCCAATCGTACATCTTTCTGGACTTCAGAAGCGTTGTAAGCTGGGCCTTTATGACAGTGAGGAGCTTCTTTCACAAATTACTTCCCTGAAACTATGGGTCGATTCATAATTTTTGGCTCTCACAAGAAAGTTTCTGAAAATAGAAATGATACAATTTCATGGAAATTGTTATAATTCAGAGATTAACTAGAAGAAGGGGAACGTTGTAAAGAGTTCTTGGCTGCCCTTCCTAGTTTACATTTTGCATAATCCATTCTTGCATAATTTTTTTAAAATCAGCGCAATATAGTTTTGGATGTCTTACCTGTTTAATAGGACATCAGAATTAATTTCTTTATGTGAAGCTGTATTCCACATTCTCCTATGACTTTTGCTGATTTTCTTCAGCTTTGCTGATTTTCTTCTTCTTCTTGCCATATAATAGGGGCCAAACATCATGAGAATAAAAACAGAATAATTTCCATTGACAAACCAGAAGTTCAGACCATAATATCAAATGAACAACTCATGAGAATCCAGGCCTGTGTATCTTCATGCTATCATTAGAATCCATGGTAGAAAATGCAGCTATATTTCAAACACTTAAACCTGATATAAACATCATCTCAGCCATTTCTGTTTCAGTGTACATTGTTGACAAGAATCACGATAGTGAGCAATTTCAAAATTAGAAAAAAAAAACATTTTTTTTCTTAATTGAAAAAATTAAATTTCAATTGGACCTATAATGTATGCATTCAAGTTAGAATGCATCAGCTACACTTAGCCATCTAAATTCAAGCATATGTTCTTTTCTTGGTCAGTCAATGAGGGAACATTGATACCTGCTGGTAGTAGAATATCACATTTACTTTAGGTATCTCTTGTGCCTCTTCTTGCACATAACACTGACCAGTATGTCTCATCCAATAACTGTGCAGCCTCTTCTCCATACTCTCATTCAATCCCCTCTAATAATACACTTTTCCTGTATCAGACCTTATCTACTATGATGCTAGGCTATAAGAGAAATTCAATATATATTCCTCTAAAGTTAAGATTTTTCACAATATACATTTACATATACATTTCTGATTTGGGTTATTTCAAGTTCGTTAAGCTTATGCAATTCCTCTTTGTAGGAGTCACACTCTAAAGGCTATGTTACTTGTCTCTTAGATCAAGAATAATTGGGAAGCAAGGAATGTTGCCAGTGCCTTGTTGAAGAACATTCTCTAGCAAAAGCCAGTCTTCTCCAGCTTTTTCTATAGCTAAAATAATTCCTCTCCAGCTTTTATGTGGAGATTAGAAAGTGCCTGAGCAAGTAAATAAAACAACAACAACGAAACCAAAACAGTATTAACACCTGGTCTCTAAGCATACTAAACCTGGGAGACTTGAATTCAAATTAAATCGTAGGAAAAGGATGGTTGGTTAGGCAAAAGTGATGCAGCACCCATTTCACAGAAGAACCAGTGAGTCTGTTTTGTCAGACCAGCTTCCTTGCCTCTTGGGTGCCCAACTGTTAGTGAAGGCCTCAGGTGCTACCATTTTCTTGCACTGTTCCAGTGTTTAACTCACCAACCACACTCTTGGGTCTACGCTTTAGACAAACTTAGAGGTAGATAAAATTGAATTTGTCTGCCTTTCCTAGCAATGTGATGAATGGAGTACACTGTAGGTATTAAGCAGATAAGAAAAAGTTTTCAAGTATTTTATAGTATTTATTGCATATTTTAAATTAAGTATTCAAAATGGACAATATATAAGTGAACATAGGACAAAATATTCTTGTTCTAGACTGAGTCAGTTTAATATTATGTAATGAGCATAGTTCCAAGGCTGCAATTTACAGCACTAATCAGAAAAAAATATTATATGCAGCTTTACATAATATATATACCCCTGCCCATGTCTTATGAAAGCCTTAAAAACCCTTATATTTCACAGTAATATTGCTTACATTAATTTTAAACAAATGTAATAGCCCATTACTCTTTTGTGCCCCTCAACACACTTTGCATACAATTCGAAAATAACATCGTAATACCTATTTTCTATTGAAACCAAAGTATCATAGAAGAATCCATCCAGTCCAAGCATTTAAATATACTCAATGTTTATTTAAAATAATTTGATTTTCCAAACCCCAAAATTTCCCTCTGTTAGAAACCCTTACTTTAAGTAATTTAAATAGGGATACCTGTCTGCCTTTCTGTGAGGTAATGCTACAGGACATACATTTTCCCTGTTCTGAAGAAGAAAACATTCTAACTAACTACATTTTCTTCTGGTTACAATCTTGTATAAAAGGAAAGGACCCCTATTAAATTTAATTAGAAATTTGTATTTTATTTCAATCAGATCAAGATGCTGGGCACAACATTCAGCTGGCAGGTGTTATTGTAGCTACAGCTGCTTGATGATCTGGCCCAATTTCTATCTTGACTGCATTTTTTTGTTGAATCAACCACGATACTGTTGGCCAAAAGTATTCATGGCCAAACAGATGTTTTTAATGCCATCCGTCAGTTAATATTATGCCAGATAAAGAAAGCAAATAGTGGGAACTATAACATTTGACTTTCTCTTCTCTGTTTCTTAACTCTAACAAGTCAAACGGTAGAGAATGTTTTACCTCCATACCAATTTGTTTCCAAAGTCTGGTTTGTTTGTTTGTTTGTTTTTTCTGATATAAACTGCAAAAGAATCATTTCGAATAGAAAGAAAAATCTGTACTCTTTCTTAAAGGAAAACTACAGAACACACTATTCTATCAGCTGGGAGCCTGTTTTTGAATACAGTGCTTAAAACAACAAAATGCCCTTCCAAAAAAATTTGGGTCTGCTTCTGAGCTGAAGCCTCCCTGAAACTGACGAAAGGGCCTCTAAGGACAGTAATGCTTTGGAACTTCAGCCCTGTCTCTTATGACTCTTCAGGGGACCTCCAAGTGCTGTTCATTTAATTATAGGGGGTGTGTGCCTTTGTATGCATGATAGCAGTTATTCTTGTGCTCCCAAACCTCCTTTTGTGGCAAGACATGTCCTTTTTAATTCCAGAGATAGCAGAGCTCCATTTCTTCTGGCATAGGACAAGATCTACCACTGTTTTAAATATTTCACTGCTTTTATTCAAAATTTCTTTGAGTATACTATATCATATTTGCTACTAACGTGTACCTTGCCAGTCCCTCTGTTTTGGCATGATCTTTTATCTTCTCTGTATAGATTACTAGACTATTGCTATCCTAAATATTTATTTTATGAAGACCATTATCTGTAACAATAAAATGACAGTAAAAAATTATGCAGCATTGCCTGAGTACTTGATGCTTAGGTCTAGTTTTAACACCCTAAGCAATAACATGTCAGGTGGGCAACTGTTACCTGTTGGTTGGTTTATTTTTTTTTTCCTGTGCTCTCTAATCTGTATGAATCTACATGGTTTCTACCAGCATTCAAAACCAGATATTTGCACAATGAGGTAGGTATTCCAATCAGATTGAAATTGTGACTGGCCTCTCCCAGGGCAGAAAAACAACAAGCTTTTTTACTGAAGTAATGTTTATACTGTATGCATCAGTTAGTTACAATTCATCCAAAAGACTAAAAATACAGTAGTTATGAAACTCTTCTTAATCCCTTGGAACTACGCTGGCTCCTTTGCTAGATTACTGGAAGGCGAATATTAAATTCTAGCAAAGAGGCAACTACTAAATCCATGTTTATAATTAATTCACTAATGATTAGTTCTGATGTGACGGTATGACTGGGTCTAAAAAGGCAGTTAGAATAAAAGAGAGGAAAAAACGTCTGTGGCTAGTGTAGAATTACTTTTGTTTCTTTTACAAGCAAAAAAAATGCCGTAAAATGAACATTGACTATTTTTTGAGATGGCCAGATTTGGAAGTTTGCCCTTCTGCCATCTTAAATATTTCAGAGAGACATCTTGTATTACTTTCAGTGCTTTCATTATAGACATCATACTGTGTATCAGATCCTAGCCTGGTGAGAATAATTTCAGATCTATTGAAGGTTATTGTTTTCTTCATATTAGAGCACCCATAGATGTGATTTTTGTTTATTGACAGATTTATTATGAGTAATCATTTTAAAATGTGTTCTGCTGTTCACCATAGCTTCTCAGCAACAGTACTAATTAAAACGTTTGAGTAATCCAGTTGTACAGTTTGTGTTTCTAAGTGACTGACAAAACATCTGCAAGTGCTTGTACTGGAAGTGGACGGCTCTAAATATTCTCTGTGTTAGCATAAATTATTGATGAATACCAATGAATGCATCTGCAGAAATAAGATTGCTGCAGAGATATTTTAGTAGCTTACACTAATCAATTAAAAAAATGTAAACAGATGCAAAACTGGACTCTGTAAATCGTAACACCTCAGTGAGAAATAAACTGTGAGTTCCAGTTTTTCATTCAGAGGGACTGAAAAGACACAATTTCCTTTGACACTGACACTTTTCTTGCTTCCACTTCTGAAAGCTTCCTCCTCATTAAAATTACTTCATAATCTTTACATAAGAATAAACTGCTCCTGAGGCAAAGAGTCAGTATAGGTACATGGACTTACATATCCTGTTTGCCTTCATCTGGCAGCTCCAAAGACATTCAGCAGCCAGGTATGATTGCTTTCTTTCCTCATTGGCCCCTGTGTCTCAGCATGACCCCAGCTTGACTTTAGATCTGTGGTATTCAAAAATAAAGAAACAGAACAGCAGCACACAGAGAATTAGAAACAAAATCACTGATTAAACTATTGATCAGCCACTCTGTTAAAACTATGGCATTCCTCCATTTGGAATTCAACTACTGAACATGCATTGCAATGATGCGAAAGGTCTGACCAAAACATGGAAAAAGTATGTAAATTTTGAGTTCAAGATGTGCAAGAGAGGAAAAAGGAAGCTTGAGATTGGTCAGGAAAATCTGTGATAGTGAAAGGGGGAGATAGCACAAAAAGTTTGCAGATCTATTTCTAATGGTTATTGTCCATATCACCATCATGCCTGCCAACCTAACCATGAGCAAGACTCAAGAGATGGAAAATTAGTTAGTTGTTAGTTGAAAATTCAACTAACATAGTGAGTAGTCCCGTCATTTTGATGCTGAAGTGAGTGCAGCTCTTAGGTGGGGAAGATACTAATAAAACTAAAGGGGAAATTACAAAAGGAGCAAGGTTTTGTCAAAGGGAATAAAGAGAAGGATAACTTTTACAGCATCAGCACTGTGAATAAGGTTTAATAGGGTAAGACTGTATTTGTCAGCCATAACACAAAGCAGTAATCAGAAGACGAAGCACAAATAAAGGGGCAAGGCAGAATCTTTGAGCAGCTGTGGACAACGAGTATGCAAGTCTTATACAAAGTTTAATGGTGACAACCTAGAGTGAGGATAGGCCCAAGCAGCAGGCCAGGTTATGACTATAAAAGTTAGGCACCACAGCAGGAGCTTAGCTGTTTGCCTACTGCAAATGAGACGGAATGAAGACATAGCTGAGACCTTTGTTAAAGCCTCCAGCTGTTCAGTAAACACCATGGACAGACCAAGGGCAGGCTTAGAAGCTGAGTTGTCAGAGAACACATGGATTTTCCATGCGCCTTGCCACATCAAATGCGCATTTGTCAATGAACCCATGCCTTTGCACAGTATAACACACCTGCCGGTTCTGGAAGTCACCTTTCCTATCTGGACTGTTTGCTAAATACCTCTTTCATAATACCATCATGAAGTGTGTTAACGTTAATTTTAAACAGATGTTAGTGACTGCAACTTACAAGTTTACTTCTGTGTCCTCTCATCATGAAAGCTGACTCTAAGCTTTTAAAATGAATTATTTCTCTTACTTTGAACAATGTAAAGGACAAGTATTTGTCATAGATGCTGTCATTTAAATAATAAGATTTAACAATCCATTCCTTCTTCCAGAAATGCAAAAATTTTGGCAGTGAACATTTCACCTGCAATTATTTTTCTTGTAGATACTGATTTTCCATAGCCAAATCTAAAAAAAGCCCCTTTTCTTCCATCAGTAGTCAAATAAAATTATGTTAAAAGGTAGCATTAGGAATGCATTGAGTCTAATTTATCTATTTGTACAAAGCAAAAGCAACAGTATCTTATTACTCAATCGATCACAGATTGCTTATGCATGGTCCATATATATGATTTAAAGTTGAACTGAGACAGTGATGAAATAGCTTGTGTGTAACTTTCCCTCCTACTATGTATTTACATAAACAGAAAAATTAAATAGGGTAAATAGTGCTGTAGTCATGTGTGTATCTTCATTTTTTAGATTACGCTGAACACTTAACTATTCAAGATGGAAGTCATTAGAATTAAAAAGTAAGGAAGAAATACTTTCTGTGATTATGAACATAACGTCATTGAAAACATTTCTTAATTTACATTCCATCAGCTGTTTGATGATAGCTTGCAAGCTAATTTAGCTGATCTGGGTGTAATTAAACCTTTGGAAATGGAATATGCCTGCATAATGTTATGATTGTCTCCACAGGAAAGAATCACTACAACAATGCACTGGAAAGCATGCTTGATTCTTATTCCTATGTGTTCTCAGTTAGATACTCTTTCAGAGTAACGAATAGTAAAATTTTTTAAAAAGATTACAAAATAAAATGATTGTAGAATAAAATAATTATTATTTTATTATATTCTCATGTGGATAGAGTCTGTTCATTAGAGGGACAAGTAGTCTGATTCGGCATAAAAGGGACTAAAATTGCCCCCCAAAAATTGTGCAGTTTTGTTGTGTGTTGTTGTTTGTGTTATTTGTGTTGTTTGTGTTGTTTGTGTTGTTTGTTTGTTTGTTTGAATGTGGAGACTTATTCTCCACTGGGAAATAAATAGAATTGTAGCTTTCTTGGTCTACACTGGTATTTTATACTATCACCACAAACAAAGAAAAAACCTTTTTCTTTTATGAGAACATAGCATCATTTTCTATTTAAAATTATAGATGCTTTGTTTCCTGGCAGCTTTGTGAATCAGAGGGATCTGATGAGAAAAAATGGCTTATTTTTGGTTGTAGTTCCAACTATCAACTATTCATCTCCACTTGACTCGGAAGATGGCTCACCTGTCAGGCTACTGAACTGCCGCAAATTACAGGAAATAAGATACTGCAAATTCTATATCGAGGAAAACAGAGGTAGATGCTGCATTACTAGAAGCAGTTGGTGTGTAGCTTGTAAACAGTCTGCTGGCCTCTATAAACAGTGAAGTTATCCCTGCAGCAGCCACAGTGGCCTCTGAGGGGATTTCTTGACAACTAAGGTGATAAAAACTACAGTTAAGCTGATATCTATGCATGTCAATTGTAACTTTTATTCTTTTACTGGTTGATGTTTAAAAAAAAATATCCAGCGTTTCAAAACAGCAGGGCTCGTAGCAGACAACACAAACTGGGGTCATTGTTGCATATTAACTGACTCATCCCTCTTACCACGTTTTACAGTTGTATACAGCATAGCTCAAATCATGCAGAAACAGACAGCTTTTACGCCTCATACACCTGCTTAATATCAGCTGCAGTTCAGAACAAAAAGGGGCCTTGCATCTTGCCATGAATTCTCTGTACTGACCAGAAATTAAACAGTGTGTTAGTGAAACAAAGAGAAGCAGCAAAAGTCCAATAAATCTATGAGAAATCCAGGTTGACCATGACAGGCTTCGATTAATTGCTGAAAACCAATGCTAGATATTACTGCAAGTACTTTTATATGAACTTTGTCTAAATTTTTGCTCCTTTTTTGCCATTAGTTTCTCTTCAGTGCTGCTTTCAGCAAATCTGACAGTGAGATTACTATGATGACTGCAACCAGTGAGACAAAAGAAGACGTTTAAAGATATTTTCAGAAACTTCATTTTGGAATCAGTATTAATGTAACCATTTGCGTATGAAACTTGACTCACAAAGATTGTACCAGTGAGTTATGTAAATCCTGTGCCCAGTGACACTGATCACATTTTGCATATCATTCACATCAGCTAATTGGAAATGATCCATAAACTGACATGTTTCTGCAGAATGCATTTAGAAAATAATAAATCTCTTCATATAATTTGCAAACAGAAAATAACATTTTTTTAGCAATCTTGTTTTACATAGGAGAGAGTATAAATCATCTGTTCCTATGAAGTACTGTGAGGAGATATCTGAGTGGCTTCCAGTAGTGAGAATTCAGGGCTTGTAGGTATCAATCTGTCATAGGTGCCTAAAGAGCATAATTTCCCTGGCCATTTAGCTATTATTTCGCAGGTGTGGTCCCTGATTCACCGTTTATTGCATTTGCCACACAAAGAGGTATAGGGAGGGTTATTTTTTATTTTTCTGTTGGTGAATAAGGAACAGTGATGAGAAAATCAACCCTGACTTCAGTGAGTGATAGACAGAGCCCTTTGGGGTGGTCAAGAATGGAGCAACTGTACTTCATGGACTGCTAAACGCAGAGACAGCAAGAAAAAAAGCCATGAAAGTGAAATCTGTCCTTGTCACCATAAACAGTACCAGAAATGGCAAACTACAAGAAAGGAAACATTTTAAGAAAGAAATAAAGTACCTATATGGTCCTGTGGCTATTCCCATGGAGAACGAGGTCAATAGACCAGCTACCACTGACATCAGTAGCTTTGAATAAGAATGTTCATTCTGATAAAACAACAAAAAATAATAGAAAGTATATATTCCTCCTTCTAAATAGTGATTCTGGCTGGAGTTACTTTTATATGGTTCTGAATGAACAAGAGACATTCAAAATAAATCACTTTGTTTAACAAATGTCAGTAAAAAAAGTGCATTTCTTGTTTCTCATAAGCATAAGAACTATCCCAGTTTTGAGTAACATCTGTATTACCCTATGTTTACTTCTTCAAATCCCTGTATTTTATACTAGAATCCTTATTAATTCTGATAGGACCGTTGATCTTTTAAGTCTATTGGTGAGTTTATCCTTATTTAGCATCCCTTCCACCTCTCCACTTCTCTATATCAGATTTGGTGGTTTGTATGTTTAAAGCTACCAAATTATCAGTTTCAGTTCTGTGCTGAAGCACAACGTTGGTTTCTGCACTTCTTTCTTGAAGGACCAGAAGGATTTTAAAAGCATTCATTGATAGCCAAGAATATAAAATCATGCATGAATACTCAATGTGCAATTTCCTTCTGAAGCTGACTGTATCCTCAGTGATTTGCTGGTATGCTTGGATCAGAGAAGGTTTAAGTTATTCATTGAAAACAGAGGAAATACAGTTAAAAAGTTAACTCCAGTTACATATATATAAGCGTTTTCGTATATATAATTACTTAAAATTATATATATTTCCTAGAGTACAGTAATATTAACTTGATAAAAGAAACTTGTGGAGTGTACTCACTCTAGAAATTATCTGATGGGTTCTATCCTTTACTCTCTGTTCATTAAATTAGCTGTAGTTCTGCACTGGATAAATAATTTTCAGTTTGCTAGGCTTTTGTGTTTCATTGTTTGAATTAGCAAACTGGCCATTAACTCACAAAATACCATTTTTGGTCTGCGTTCAAATAAATAGAGCTTCTGAAAGGAGAGGCTAAGGAACAAATAATGATAAATACAAATAATGAATAATAAACCACAGATATCTCTTCACAATATTCTTCTGAAAATGTATTTAAAATGTTCTTGTCTCAGGTGACTATAAGAAGACATACAGATTTTCTAGGAAGTTCTTGCTGGTGGATAAAAGTAACATTCAGCTATTCCACTACAGTTCATTCTTCTGGAATAGTTTCAAGAAGCAAATAAATTATTGAATTACGAACAGTTCCATAAAGCGAGAAAGGTCTGTCTCCCTGTTTCTCTGAAAAATGCAGTCTTCTTGTTCTTTAAGGCTTGCCATCTAAAATTAATATTTTAAATTTAGTTTCATTCTTTAATATTAGCAGTAGTTACTAGTGTAAGTGCTTTTCTTCTATGTGCAAAAAGCCTAATACTGTCATTATTAGCTGATAAGTAATATTATCATGTTCTCCTAGAAAAATTAAGAACAGTTTTGTATTCCATTGCCCCTGTGTTACCAAAAGCAGATGTATTCCTGAAGCTACAGGGATAGAGGACAGAACTTCCCTTCCAGGAGGACCTGAGCTCAATCCATGCAATTGAATTTGTAATACTCAAACAGCAACAAGCAATTATCCTGGAACAGAGGCCACAGTGAGAGATAAGAGTTCGCACAGCAGAACACACCCACATCTTTTAAAAAATGAGATGAGGGATAGTTCCAGCGAGCAGAATAAATTAGGTTTTGTGATTTTAACAAGGGAAGAAGGGCACAGTGCGTTCCCATCTCTCCGCCTTCTAGAACTCGTTGGTAGGTATCCGAAAATCATAGCATGATATAATGGTTTGGGTTGGAATGGACCTTAGAGATCATCTAGTTCCAACCCCACTGCTGTAGGCAGGGACATCTTCCACTAGACCAGGTGTAGACTAGAGATGGGACATCCACTTCTCTTGCCAACCTGTTCCAGTGCCTCAGCACCTCCATGGTGAAGAATTTCTCCCTTGTACCTAATTTAAATCTAGCCTCTTTCAGTTTAAAGCCATTACCCCTTATCATATCACTACGTGCCCTTCTAAAAACACCCTCTCTAGCTTTCTTGTAGGTCTCCTTTAGGTAGTGGAAGGCTGCTCCAGCCCTCTCATCATCATTGTGGCCCTCCTCTGGACTCACTGCAGCAGGCCCATGTCCTTCTTATGTTGGGGGCTCCGCAACTGAAAGCAGTACTCCAGGTGGGGTCTCATGAGAGTGGAGTAGAGGGGCAGAATCACCTCCCTTGACCTGCTGGTCACACTTCTTTTGATGAAGCCCAGGATACTGTTGGCTTTCTGGGCTGCAAGCACATGTTGAGCTTATCATCAACCAGCACTGCCAAGTCCTTCTCGTAGAATGATAGAGTCATAGAAGCATTTCAGTTGGAAAAGACCCTCAGGATCATTGAGTCCAACCATAACCTAACCTAACTCCAGCACTAAACCATGTCCCTAAGAACCTCGTCTAAAAGCCTTTTAAACAACTCCAGGGACAGTGACTCCACCACTTCCCTGGGCAGCCTGTTCCAATGCCTGACAACCCTTTCCGTGAATAATTTTTTCCTAGTATCCAATATAAACTTCCCCTGGTGCAACTTGAGGCCATTTCCTCTTGTCCTATCATTTGCTACTTGGGAGAAGAGACCAACACCCTCCATGCTACAACTTCCTTTCAGGTAGTTGTAGGCAGCGATAGGGTCTCCCCTGAGCCTTCTTTTCTCAAGACTAAACAGCCCCAGTTTCCTCAGCTGCTCCTCATAAGACTTGTGCTCCAGGCCCCTCACCAGCTTTGTTGCACTCCTCTGCACTCTCTCTAGTATTTCAATGCCCTTCTTATGATGAGGGGCCCAAAACTGAACACAGTATTCAAGGTGGGGCCTCGCCAATTCAGTTAACCTTCTTCTCAGGGCTGCTCTCAATCCATTCTCTGCTCAGCCTGTATTTGTGCTTGTGATTGCCCTGACCCACCTGCAGGGCCTTGCACTTGCCCTTTTTGAAATTAATGAGATTTGCATGAGCCCACCACACAAGCCTGTCAAGCCCTCTGGATGGCTTCCCTTCCTTCCAGTGTGTTATGGGCAAACTTGCTGAGGGTGCACTCAATCCTACTGTCCATGTCATCAACAAAGATGATAAACAGTACCAGTCCCAATAATGATCCCTGAGGAACATCTCTCATCACTATCTCCACTTGGACATTGAGCCATTGACCACAAATTTTTGATTGCAACCATCCAGCCAATTCCTTATCCACCAAGTGCTCTATTTGTCAAATCTGTTTCTTTCCAATTTAGAGACAAGGATGTCATGTGGGACAGTGTCAATTGCTTTGCACGAGTCCAGGTGGATGACATCAGTTGCTCTTCTCTTATCCACCAACACTGTATCCCCGTTGCAGAAGACCACCAAATTTGTCAGGCACAATTTGCCCTTAGTAAAGCCAGGTTGGCTTTTTAGCACAGTTTCCAGGACAATCTGCTCCATGATCTTGCTGGACACCAAGGTGAGACTGACTGGCCTGTAGTTCTCTGGATGTTCGTTTTTTCCCTTTTTAAAAATGAGGGTTATGTTTCTCCTTTTCCAGTCACTGGGAACTTCACCAGAATGCCACTACTTCTCAAATATGATGGATAGGGGCTTAGCAACTTCAGTTCCATCAGGACCCAAAGATGCACCTCAACACATCCCATGGACTTGTGCATCTTCAGGTTCCTTAGAGGATCTTTAACCTGATCTTCTCCTACAGTGGGAGAATGCTAGTACTGTGTGCACTGTACCTGCATTATGGCCAGTACTTAACATCCCTATTGTAAGCCTTGGTGGTGGTGGCTGGGGACAGTGAAAGGTGCTTCATATTAATTAGGATTTAAGAGTTACAAATTTTGTATGAGAGAACTGGTGGTTTGAAAATTAAAAATGTGTTCTCATTTGCTCATTTCTGTTCGAGCAACTTGTCTACCCATCTGTGATTGATGGGCTGTGTGACTGACATCTGCTGAGGAAATCTGTAGAGACTTGCTACTTGTATATGACAGGTAATCACATCAAGAGCACTGCTTAGGCCAAGCTGAGCTGTTAAAATTATCACTGTGAATTGTAAAACTAAACCTGATGCACTTTTTAGGGACTTATCCAAAACAAAAAATCCAAATTGCTCCTATTTTCTCCTGTTAAATAGGCTCTGTTTTCACACTGGAAATCATAATAAATAGATTTCACTTGCATTTCATGCTCTGCAGGATTTATAGCTTGGTTTCTAGGGTATGCATTACATAAGCAGAACTGGATCATGTCTGTGGAAACGGACCTAAAACTCACCTTTGCAATCTCTTTCTAAAAGCTGATCCACCTCCCTCCCTTCTTTCTCAGAGTTTTAGCTGACATATTCTACTAACTACAGTGTCAGAAGAAATCAAAGTACACTGAAAGATCAGAATAGTGCAAACACATTTTGGCCATGAAGCCTTTTAAAATTCTTTACCCTAGAAACTCTGAGAGTGGCATAAAAGCCACATCATTGCAATGCATTGAAGGAAGAATACCCTTTAATCTAGAATGAAAAGAAGCATCAAAAACAAGCATTCAAATGTCACAGGTCAAGCCTTTTTAATCACTGAAATTTTTTTTTATTATTATTTGAGGGGGAATGGAAGAGAAGTTAGATTTTTTAAAGAGATTTAAAATAATGTCTTCATGACTCCCTTTTGATTATAATTTTGGAGACTTCAAGTTCTTTTAGATTACATATTTTCAGGATTTATTTCTGCAACCACAATGAAAATAAAATAAAAAGATAAAAGAAAAAATACATTATAGTCCTAAGCAATTTTGGATTTGAATCTTTCAGTGACACTAATTATTATGAGATTCATTGTAAAAATAACAAAATCTGGTAATATTTTTCTTTCTGCTTTGTGTAAACTACCATTCAGGCCCATTTAGCCACTGCAAAAAAGTCTGCTCTGATTGGAGTCAATCAGCCATGCTGCTGGCATCTTCACAATCCACCTCAAAGACCTGTAAAATCCTTAGTGAAGGCTTTCCTTGATATAGTAGTAACATCAAAGTCTTGGAGAGAGGCAGACTACGTGCCCATGTACTGATACTATTAGATCAGCAGTTTAATCTTTCAGCTAGCACATAGAGATCCAAATCCTTTGGAGTAACTCTACTGGGACCATAATTTTTAAGAGTAAATATTTTTTTTTTCCTTTAGATTTCAGTGTTTTAAAGGATTTTGGATGTGCAGTTCTCCAAGGAAGCTGGTCTAGGAAGCGTGGAGTTTATTACGGTAGAAAGCAAGCAAGCTGTGATCATCTGGCAAATTAAAATTCTCCCCTATACTCACTGTCTTCACTTGTCCAACCAGTTTCATACACTGTTTAACATGACATCAGCCAAGTCCAGCAAGACAGGAGAAATCTGAGAAACACTCACAAAGTCTTCAGCACAAGAACTGAGACTTCCTGCTAGACATGGCTTCTTTATTTGGGACTTAAGTCTGGAAATAAAAAGACAATTTTTAGTACAAAAAATCTGGTTAAGTAAACTGTGACAGGCATTCAGATACTCAGGTCATCTAATTAAGTTTGACTCCACTAGAGTCAATGACATTACATCAATCCATACCACCTGAGCATTTAACCCAGAAGGCTAGTATCATGAAAAGTCACTTCAGAGACTATATTGGGAACTTTTGAGAATAATTTGCTCAGTTGTTGATCCTTAAGTCTTTATTTAGATGTCCGCTCTGACTAATGTGTCTTTTGTGATCAAATTATGGCTGTTAATAATGAGAGGACAGTGTAAAACTACTTCTCAGTAGTAGCAAAACCTCTGTGACTCAAATGCCTTTCTTTTGCCTCTTCAGATGCAAAACAGAAATAGCAGCAGAGGTATAACGGAAAATTAAATAAGAGATTTAAAACATCTTCCAGCCTTCAGATTTAAAGTCTTCCCAGACCTAGGAAAACACAGTTTTAGACATACATAGCACTAGGAATGGATTTAGCTTTATGATAAGGAACCAATATTTAAACATTTATGATAAGATACTCAAGACACATTGACAGACACAGCTTGCATCTGTAGGAAGAAATGGAAAGTGATTATTTAAAGGTAAAGAAGACAAAACAGTGAAAGAAATACAGATTCAATTACCAACTGCTGCTTTAAACAATTGGCTGGAGGTGGGGGTAGGGGGGCAAGTTGGCTTTCATATGATAACCATCTAAAATTGAGCAGTATTCATGCAGTGTCCATGAGGCAGTGTGGATTTCAGATGGCCAGATCCACACTAACTGGAGCTCAGGGGGATGGAGAATAGATATAAACAGCTTTTATGGGATTCTTGGTGGAGTTGCTCTATTAATTTAACAGCTGGCTCTGGCTTTATTATAGTTAATAACATATTCATTAAGATGTTTGAACTCTCAAGAAGGGATAAAGAAGATATTAATAACTGGCAAAGCGTTTGAAAAATTACAGTAGGCCAGGAGTGTATGCTGAACTGGTTACTTTATGCATTCTTGCATTTCATACATAGTGTGAAGGTGTCTGCTCAAAACAACTGTTAAAGGAGTGTGATCTAAGTGCAGTCCAGTACAGGAGTGACTGAAGTCCATTTAGAAAGAGAGACGGAAGTTCTGATTCTTGTATAATTTTGCAAGTAGTACAAAATAAGTATCTGTGTGGCAGAATGGGGCTATAGGTCAGGTGTTGTTCACTGATGTAACTATAGCCGACTGGTTTCCATTGCTGCATTTTATTTTTTTTTTCCATTAAATCTGTGTAAGTCATCACTGATTCATTGACCTACATTTTTAGAAGAAATCCTCAGATGACTGGAAGTCTCTAAAGTTGCTTATATATTAGCAACATATATTTTTATGTCACATATGTGTATAATGTACATATGTAACAAGATCCAAAGAACAGAAAAGGTCTAGAGAGATGTTTCATATTTTTCTGTGTCCCACCAATTCAAGAATCTCAGAATAATTTATGGGTGCTATGATGGAGTATGTGGTATGTATTAGCCTCCATACTACTGTGATATCTCTAATTAGACCCACTGGTCTTTAATCAGGCAAAGAATTGATCTAAAATCATAGTCATTGTTTCACAATTATAATTTAAGGTAGCATGGAACCTCTTTAGACCTCTACTTGTATTCCTTTCCGCCCGCATTAGTTCACACGTGGGCTTCTGGATATGGTGGCTGCGGTGAACATCTTTTCTTAGCAGACTGGGTAATATGCAAAAAACATTTTTCTTCTTCCCAGAAGTGCTAAGTAGGAGAATGAAAAAAGTAGCACTAGAACTTCTACACTACAATCAAGGTTGCAAACACACATTACTGCGCCCCCAGCACAACAAAGATGTGGACCTGTTAGAGTAGATTGAGAGGAGGGCCACAAAGCTTATCACAGGGCTGGAACACCTCTCCTATGAAGGAAGGCTAGAAGAGCCAGGAGAAGAGAAGGTTTTGGGGAGACTACACTGTGGCCTTTCAATGTAAAAAGGAGGCTTATAAAAAAGATGAAGAATTACATTTAACCAAGGCCTGCAGTGAAAGGACAAGGGGCAATGGTTTTAAACTGAAAGAGGATATCAGTTGGATATAAAGAAGACTTTTCTTACTGTGAGGGTGGTGAGACACTGGAAAAGGCTGTCCAGAGAAGACAGGGTTGCCCAATCATTGGAAATGTTCAAGGTCAGGTTGGATGGGGTTCTGAGCAACCTGATCTGGTAGAAGATATCCCTGCCCATGGCAGGGGCCTTGGACTAGATGATCTTTAAATGTTCCTTCCAACCCAAACCGTTATATGAATCTGTGATTAGACTGTCTCACCTGTGCAGTACACAGTGCGTACGGGGCTCTTTGCAACAACGCAGAAGCAGAATACTGTACACAAAGCTATAACCTGGTTTGTGTCTGTAGTAGCCATATAGACAGCTTTCAGCAAAAGGAGCCCTTGCCTGCCAGGTATATCTTGTTGAAAATCACTAGCTATATCTTCAGCTTCACAATACCATTCTAGTCCTCAGCATGTGATACAGGTGGCTTATCAGAGGATATCCCACACACAGAAGAAGCTTCCAGTTCATCTGAATTATGGTGCTTCCAAAGATTTTTTTCTTTAAGAGATTTTTCTAAAACTGGATTAGATGTAATTTCTGTGATCTGAACATTGTTGCCTGTCTGAACAGGTAATGCCCGAACATTGCCTCTGAGAACACAGGAACTGAGAAAAGCTTGATTTGAGGAATTCATAGCCAGAGATACACACCAAAGGCTTAGTTTATAATTGAACCTCTACATGTATGTGGGTGAGAAAATAGTGTTCTTCTGCTTTCTAGCTTCAGGTACCACCATACTTGACCACGGCCAAGAAGAAGTACATACTAGCAACAAGGAGATATTAACAGGTGACTGAAATCATTCTGTCATGCTCAAAAGCAAATATTCTATTCTTAAAATTGTCTTCATAAAGATTGGTCAATTAGGAGTATGAAAAAATTCCAAGCCAAGGCTGATTTAGCTCTGTGGCAAAAATGAAGAGTAAAGGCAATTATAGGTTTGAAAAAGCCCTCATGAATTTACTGTTTGTTTGCTCTAGTGGAACTGTAATAAATTATACCAACTACGTAATTACATGGCTTGTCTCTCTAGTAACAATTTTGCTGGTAAAGTCCCTCAGAACAGCAAACCTTTCCTTGACACTTACTTCATTACTTCTTGTACTCTTCCTCTGCACCTACAAACATTCAGATTATAAATTCAAGGGGATAGCAACAATTATTTTCTTGGGTATTTGTATAACACAAGGGTTTTTCTTGGTTATTCTGTGCTCTTTCACAAGATGTAACAATAACATTATGTCCCTACCTTAATATTAATTCTCTAGTTTCTGTAATTCTAATTTTCTTTTCTGAGACAAAAATCAAACAAATGAAGGCTGCTTTACACCCCATTAATCACTGATACATACATGTAATCTTATGTGTGTGCCATTTAAAACAGGGTCCCCTTGAGTGATTTATAAGTGTAATTATCAGTGTGTCCATATACATAAATTTTATTATCACTTGTATGAGTATACTATCTAGCCTAGTTTTAAATAATTTCCACTTTTAGTTTGTATAAATTTATTGCTCCTCACACACTGCAGTGAAGTTTAATTGAGTAAGGATCTGCATCTTGATTACCACAATTAGTATGCATTATGATAGCAGGTCGTTCACACCAGCAGTGTTAAGTGGGTGGTAGGGTTTCTCTCCTCAGTTCCCCTACTTTAAGGACTCAGAGATGTTACCCAGTCAGAATCTGTTAGTAGCAGATATTTAGTAACCAAGGACTTGATGCTGTTTCCATAGCTCATTTGCTTTCCTTCAGATGAATATTGTTTTCAAGACATGCAGGACGAAAGCTATATATACTAATACGAAACTGATCTTTTTCTCTCCGACTTGAAGGAGCATTTTATTTTGCCTCACTTTATTCTGTTTTGTGAGGGGAAGGTTTCTTTGTTTTTTTCAGGCTGAAAGTTAAGTAGATGTTAAGATGTTTTTCTGCATCTCTCTGGAGGGGAAAGCGAGTGATTAATTCAAAGCTTGATAGCAATAGCTTATGTTTCTGTACTACCTTTCATCTTGAAGGATACCTATCCCAAAGCACTTTACAACCTAAATAGAACAGGAATCATTAAAATTCAACACTTGCCATTTCAGAGAGTTTGTTGTACTGTTCCTTTAGTGTTATGTGTACAACAGTGCCATGGTTTCTGCAGCTACTTAGAGCAGAAGATAGTGAGCTTTTAATGATACCTTTTTTCTGTGGGTGTTTAACAGGTCAGCTTTCTATAGCTGAAATGTAGCTCTTTTTGAGGTAGAACATGTTACTCATTCCATAGCACACAGAAACACTAGTCAACAGCTTAGAGGATGTTTGAAAAAAAACACAACCATTGGAAAAAACATTAAATTTGAAGAAAATTGAAAATGATTGCCTGTGTTGGAACAAGACCACTATTACAGGAGGCTTTAAACTAGATTTGAAGGGGGAGGGGGAGGAAACCAGGTGTGGTAGAGGCATACCCAAGGGTGACATGCCAGCATCTGAGGGTAGTGCTGATGAGGCCCTTCTGTCTGCCATCCAAGTGGAGGTAGGGGATGGAGAACCACGCAGAAAGAGAAACACAAGGGTTGTTGATGTGTCAGAAATTGTGGAAGCACTTGAGGATGGCCACAAAGAAATTGGGGCTTCTCACTGGAAAAAGGTGGCAATGTTGGTGGAATTAGGGCTTAAGCTTCAAACTGAACCACTAGATACCAGCAACACAGCTGATATGTTACAAACCTTAATTAATCTTATTAATTTCTTGCTTGCTGTAGCTGGAATGATAATTAACATAGTTATGATTAATAACAGGATGGCTAATTGCTATTTTTCCTCACTCCTCTATAAATGTGTATCACTTTTTATTTAAAGACAGTATTTTTTATTAACTTGTATTGCATGTTTCTGAGGCCCCGATTTATTCTTTCCCCAAATATGATAAAGAGATAATTACTGTCAGATCTGGACAAAGCATGATGAACGACTCTGCTGATTGGCTGTTCTAATCCTTGCTTGGTATTTAGCATTCTGGGAGGAGACATTTTAATAAAGGACAGCAACTTGCCAACAAATTTTGTGGAGATTGATTAAAAAGATCAATAAAGACTTACTTCAAAACTATTATTGAACTGAAACACTGCAGGTTGCTGGGAGAAAAAAGCTTTTACTGACAGCTTAACTCAGTAACAACAGCCTAGAATCTGGGAAGAAATGTGTTGATTTTACTTTCTGTAAGCACTTGAAAACATCTTTGCTTCTTTGCTTTGCCTCCAGTTTTCAGAAATCAGTTTGCAAAGAACAAAGATTAATGCTCTTGGATGATCTGTGGTAACTCTGGTTTTAGAAAGCAAATAAATATTTGTTATTAATAAAGAAAACAAAATATTAAAGGTAAACTGATTACTGTGGCTGCAAATGAGATATACCTTTGTTTTTGCAAACCCTTAAAGGAGCACAGACAAACCTCTGCCTCTACTAAAAAGGGGATACAACTAATTACCATGTTTATCTCACAGAGTGGTGGAAGCTAGTGCTTAGCTATAGCCATTTGTCTTGAGAAAGATGCTATGTGCTAAGATTCAGAATACAATTTATAATTTTAATAATGCAGCAATGACTGACTGCTCTATAAACAAGCCAATTGCATCTGAAATTTATGAGAAGAAAAGGAAAATGTGCCACCTTCTAATGATGCTCCTGCTTGTTTAATTACTCCTTGGTCCCTCAGTCTGCAAAATTAGCACTGATACGGGTCATGCCTCCAGGCAAACATATTACATTCCATCAACTACTCTTCATGAGAGTGTAAAATAACAGAGTGGATACATCATGCCAGGCACCACTGTGAATCCTATTAAATTGTACAGAGGTTTCTAATTTGACTTCTCTGGATTTCATTAGGGAAACATCCCTTCTCAGTTTCATGTTGCATTGTAAAGTGCTTCACAAAGTTGTTTCCTTTTGTAGGAGGATGAAGGGATCTGGGCTTCCTCAGGTATTCATCTGGCAAGGAGCTTTTACCTGCTGCTGGTGAAAGCTGTCAAGCAAAGGCAGGAGGAGAACCTTCCAGCCCTCCCTTACAAGTGACAGAGAAGGCAGACAAAAAAAATGTGCAGCAGTGAGGGAAGTGATGTCTGTGTTCCCAGCACTTCTGATTCACACCAAAGTAATTTTTCTGGCTCCAGTGGAAAACATAGGATACCTCTCCACAGAGCATTCAAAACTTTTGTCAAAGAACTTCCAGAAAACACTAAGACTGTTCATTTTCATTTTGTAGTCATAATCTTTCAGAAGAGATATCCACAATGGCCATCTTCCAGAGCTCTGAGGTCCAGAAGTGGCCAGGGGAGCACTCTATAACAAAGGAATATAGTCATGTCTGCATGATCTGTATTATACACACAATTTATGTACCATATAATTGCATATCAATACATAGTTGAGATCTCTCTGCAGGTTACATTCACATATGGTACATTTCAGAATTCAGATACATTTGAGTGCTGCATTCAATTTTTAAGAAGAAAATAGAAAAATATCACTTCTGTTATATTCTCACTTCAACTTCTGTCAGGTTTTTCTGTTCCTTACTAGTGTTCGAGACTGGTTACAATATAGACTAGGAAGAAAACACCCATATGTCTGATTCTGGCCATTTATGTTTCTCTCTTCAATGCTTATGCCACATTTATCACCATTACAGGACACATACATCCTTATTACCTAGGAATAGTGAGATAGTATCTCAGCTTTGTCAGTTGAACAGAGCAACATCAGATGTTATCCAGTAGCAAACTTCATAAAATATGTTAGCACCTGAACTTTATAAGATCCACTTCAGCTTATTTAAAGACAGGCAAAATGCTAGCAAATAACTACTGCAACAGAGGACTGATAACTAATCTTGGAAATTCTGTATTCTCAGGACCAGACTGTTAGTCCCTTTTTGACAGGACAGCAGACTTTGCTTCATCAAAGGGAGGAATTCATACTGCTCCTGAGCTGTCTCATGCTACTAGACCTTGAGACAAATGGGCAGGAAGCTCACTCCAGCATGGCAATTCACAGGTACTATATATGGTCTCACAGGTGATGTTCATGTTGGGTGTAACAGTCTCACATTGTAGGTGCAGAAAATGAACATAGTGTTTATGGGAGTGAATTACACGCATATACAAATGTAGGCAAGGAGCTCACATCTGGATAAATGCTGCTATTCCAGGTCAGATAAATTCATAGTGTTTATAAACCATCCATAAAGATCACAGGTTCACGTAAGTTTATTTAATATTTCTGCAGACACTTTACCACTTTCTCAAGACCTATACAAAAATTTCCATTCACAGATCATAAAGAACTTTCACAATTAACTAATCTAAGGTTGGGTGTTTACGGGTAAGACATCCTGGTGGGAGTCTGTTACAAACCACCCAACCAGGATAAAGAGGCAGACACAATCTTTTGCAGGTAGCTCGGAGAAGTCTCATGATTAACAGAATCATAGGATGTCTCGAGTTGGAGGGGACTCACAACTCCTGTCCCTGCATATGACAACCCCACAATTCACACCATGTGTCTGAGGGCATTTTCCAGTTTCCTTTCGAATACTGTCAGGCTTAGGGCCGTGTCTGCCTCCTTGGGGAGTCTGTTCCAGTGCTTTACCACCCTCTGGGTGAAGAACCTTTTTCTAATGTCCAACTTAAATCAGGTTCTGTTATTGGTCGCCAGAGAGAAGAGATCAGTGCTTACTCCTCCTCCTCCCCTTGTGAGGAAGCTGTAGACTGAGATGAGGTCTCCCTTCAGTCTCCTCTAGGCTGAACATACCAAGTGACTTTAGCCTCTCATACAGCTCCCCCTCCAAACCCTTCACCAACTTTGTGGCCCTCCTCTGGACACTCTCCAGTAGATTCATATCCTTTTTATACTGTGGTGCCCAGAACTGCACACAGTACTCCAAGTGAGGCCACACCAGTGCAGAATAGAATGGGACAAGCATTCGACTGGCTGGCAATGCTGTGCTTGATGCACTGCAGGACACAGACGGCTCTCTTGGCTGCCAGGGCACACTGTTGGCTCATGTACAATTTGCTGTTGACCAGAATGCCCAGATGCCTTTCCACAGAGCTGCTCTCCAACCTCTCATTCCCCAGTGCGTATGCACAGCCAGGGTTGCCATATCCCAGTTGCAAAATCTGGCACTTGCGCTTGTTGAACTTCATGAAGTTGGTGATTGCACTGACACAACTGGTTAATAAGCCAACCAGGGAAGGCGCCCCACTGGACCTGTTTTTTTTGAAGAGAGAAGGAGTCATGGCTAATGTGTTGGTTGGAGGTCACCTTGGGCATAGTGATCATGAAATTATCAGGTTTTCCAGTCCTGGAGAAGGACGGTCAGCAGAACAGCTACTTTGGATTTCCAAAGGGCAGACTTTGATCTGTTTAGGAGGCCAAGTCTCTTGGGAGACAGTCCTGAAGGGCAAAGGAGTCCAGGAAGGCTGGTCGCTCTTTAAGAAGGAAATCTTAGAGGTGAAAGGTTCTGGAGAGAGTTCAGAGGAGGGCTATGAAGCTGGTGAGGGGTCTGGAGAACAAGTCTTATGAGGAGTGGCTGAGGGAACGGGGGATGTTTAACCTGGAAAAAAGGAGGTTCGGGGGAGACCTCATTGGTGATAACAATCTGAAAGCAGGTTGCAGTGAGGTGGGTATTGGTCTCTTCTCCCAAGTAGCAAATGATAGGACAAGAGGAAATGGCCTCAAGTTGCACCAAGGAAGGTTCAGATTGGGTATTAGGAAATATTTCTTCATGGAAAGGGTTGTGAAGCAGTAGAACAGGCTGCCCGGGGAAGTGGTTGAGTCACCATCCCTGGAAGCGTTTAAAAGATGAGCAGATATGTTTCTTAGGGACACGATTTAGTGCTAGAGTTAGGTTACGGTTGGACTCAGTGACCTTGAGGGTCTCTTCCAACCAAAATGATTCTATGAAAAATACATTCTATGTGAAACTACATACGTATTAATGGTGGTGAAATTCAGAAACAATTAGATTACTTTTGTGGAGGTAACAGACATAAACATCCATTATTTCTGGGTGCTAGACTGGTGTTCTGACTGGTGGAAAATGCCTGCAAATGAAAAATATATTGGTTTACCTCTGAGGTTATTACAGTCATGGTGAGTTAATGACACTCCATTGTGTTCATAATGTACCTAAAGGGAATGGACATTCTGCTAACTAATTGGCATTTACTAATGATTAACAGACAAGACAATTGGCGGTCACAAGAGATTTTGTTCCCACTTGGCACTACGTAACTTCTTCTCAAAGTAATATGTTTAGCATCTTTGCTGGTTTCTCAAGTAAATATTATTTTCCCTCTTTAATATAACAGAAGAGATTTCAGGGTTTGAAACAGCTACCTACTTTGACTTCCCATATGGTTTTGAGATGTATGTATTAAAAATGCAACTTATTAAAACACGCATACTTTAATGGATACCAATGTGTAAACCACAAAACAGCTATTATCACATAGTACGATTAAGTTCCTATTTAATTAATTTAGATCTTCCTCATTTTGCACACCAAGCATTTCTGGAACATAATTGTCATTAAAGGCAGGGTAAACTGCACAGTAAATTGAGTGTGAAGCAAAGTTAATTTAGATAAAAACCATTGTGCTAAACTGCTGGTTCAGCAACATTCACAAAGCAGAGGAGTCGTCAGTTCCACTTTAATGTCGTTGACTCTACACTATGTCATAGCTGAGATTTAATGCAGGACTGCATTTATTTAAGCCCTAGTTTGAATGTAAAACTCTCTTTTGTGCCCATTATATAAGAAGCTATGAAAACTACTTCACAGAATGCTACTGACATCAATGAAAAAAATTAATGAATATTAGCTACAGAAATAGTTTTCATTTAAGAGATGATTTGTAGGAGTGATCTAGCTTTGTCAAATCCTGACAGCCTCCTGAAGTCACTGTTAATTGTGTTATTTTCAGCCTATGTATTTTCATAATAATTATCATAAAGGTAATCCAAGAATGCATTTTAATACCATAATACCATAAGTAATGCCATAATTCCCCTAGAAGAGACACTCCAGACAACTCGGGGGAGTGAGGAAGGGGAGGGGAGAGGGAAGAAGGAAAAGGTATGAGACTATGATTCAGGCTTGCAACAAATGAAAGAAAGGCCTGAATACATTCAGCGTTAAAGCTGAGAGTACAAGGTGATGGATACTCCAGTACCTTCACAAGTGGAAGTACAACCATTCATATTCTATTACAGAGCATGAAAACTCACTCAATGACAGCTAATGTTTGCCAATATTCTAATATAAATATTGCGAGATACAAGATAGATTGAGCAAGAAATAAGAACACACAATGAAGGATTACATGCAACTAGATATTTATATTAATTTCCTAACCACTAATTTTTTGTTTCTTTTTTTATGGTGTAGAAATCAGTTAGTGGTAGCACAGTGTCATGTTTTGGCTCCTTAGCTGAATTTTGTGTACACACTTCTACTCCTTAAGTTATTATTTCTTGCTATATCTTTCATCTGCATTTTCCATTATCATGCTATTCTCAGTAACAAAATGCAAAGCAGAATTCTCAGTTTTTATTCCTGAAAAGAGAAACATCTCCAAACTACTCCATTTCAAGTGAAATGGATGAAATGTTTGACATCATTGTCCTTCTAAAGGATTTTAAGATCTGCCTGTTAGGAATGACAATGCATAAGATTAGTGAGGTTAGTCTGAAATGCCTCAAGTATATATTAGTCATGAAGGAAAATGTATTTTAAATTACTGAACTGCAGAAGCTAGGTGTACATATATTGTGTAGCCCACCACAATGAAGTATCTTTTACATATGAACACATTACTATATATATATATAGTGAACTTCATAAAGTGGAGAAATACTTGAAGATAAAATAGGGAAAGTAGTAAGACTGTATGTGTTACAGTGAAACAGAACACATTCATATTACACATTACGTTGCAGTTATTATTATACTGAAATTTATGGGACCAGATTAGCTGGTATGATTTTTTAATGACCTTTTTCCAGCTGGATAATTGATCATGACTGAGGTGCAATATTTTTGTACAATCGAGTCCAAACTGTTATGCTGACTGAGACGGTCCCACACAGGCTTGCCTATCTGTTGCAAAATTCCTATTTCCTTCTATATGAAACTTGTTTCAATTAGATGGAGATCCACATGAATCATGGCCTAATAAAGATGCAGATCTTGCGAGATGCTAAGCACTTGGAGAATGGGACTGGAGATCACATCCATGAAAAAGGAATATCAAGGTTCCTCTAAAGTGTCCCAATAAATCTACTGTTGTTTCTGCATATCATGCCACCAATGTACAAACTACTACTTGCATATTTGCAGCTGGTAATCAGGCAAAAGTTATTTTGATTGCTTCGGTCACTGGAGTCAGTTTATATGTCTGCATTCAAGACCTTTTTCGGTAGGTCATAAAACTCTGAAGGAATTCACGCCATAGTTGGTAGAAATTAAATTCCTCTCATCTACCACTGAAAGATTGTTTATCAAGATGCTGCAGATGAATTAGTGTAATCCTTATCACTTAATATAGTCTGGCATGATACCTTTACTGGAATTTGTTCTCAGAATTAATCAGCTTAAGAAATGTTAAGGAAGAGAAATGTCAGTTACTAACTTGCAATTTCCAAGGGAGAAAGATGCCGATCAAATAAAAGAAGGAGGAAAAGAGCTGCTCTCTGCAAGTGCAATCCTGTGATTTCTATCTGTACTGCATAAGTCAAACATCATTGATTTAAATACCATGCTAAAGATATATGCACTCTGTTAGGCTGCTTTTATTTTGATGTAGGTAGCATGCTGCATCAACATCCTTCTTAAATGGGGCTAGATGTGTGCATAGTTTGGGCTATACCACATAGCACCTTCTTTTGAAACACTGATATGCTTTTTGTAGAAAAGCAGTCTACCCAGAAAGGTATTAACTTTAAATGTTAGGCTTTTGTTAAACTTTAAGCCAAGCTACAAATTAGCAGCCTTTGATTTCCAGTCGGGTTTTAAACTATGCCTTATATAATCTGCAGGAGACACAGGTTTATGTGTCATACTGCTTATGTATCTTCGAAAGATCTTATTAGTATGCTTTGGAAAATATTACCTCCCCATTCAGTGGTGTGCTAGGATGTAAGGAACACCCATGTCAGACTCATCATTGGGTTAAGGAAAAATCCTATAATGGATGTTTATAAAACCCTCATTTTTTAGCTCACAGCTAAAGCTGGGGAGCCAGTTTACATCATTACTGCTGGAATGAAATAATAGGAAATGTGCTAGTACTATTTTTTTGTTTGTTTGCCATTCGTAGTTTTCAAAAGAGACTATATGTGTAATTTAATTCATATTCCTATTGTGTGCTGGGTGAAGCAGTCGCCTGTGCAAATACTGCACTCTATTAGGGCAGAGAGTGAGATTTTAAAGTGTTGTTTATATCAATCATCAGAGGAAGATTTTAAAAAAACTTTGAGCATGGCTTAATTTTTCCAATGGGTGTGAAGACTAGGATTTCCTTAAAAACACCTCTAAGGAGTGGTTACCAGCATCTAATCAGAAGTATTCTGAAGGAAAATACTTGTGGAGTGATGGACACCTCAGACAACCCCAGAAAGACCAAATTAAGTTGTCACTGGGGCAACTGGGGTTCCTCTACCTCTGCTATCTGTGGCATGTGTCAGTCAGATAGTGGGAGCAGAAGATGAGAGTGCAAAATTTATCTGAGCAGGGATGCAAACAAGACTTTGGTAACATCTACTTTGTTGCCGGCTTGCTGGGAAAATTTGTCTAACAAGATCTCTCCATTATTTTTATTTTGATTGAACATTTTGAATTCTACCTTGTATTCTTGGAGGAGATAAAAATAGATCTCTTCATTATTTCTTTAAAGTTCTCAGGCTCAAGAAGACCTTTCTTCATTTTTATCTTCTGGTCAGGTGGAGGAACATTCAAACTTCTCCATTGCTACTGCACTTTTAAAGCAAGAATAACCCCTGACTTCTGTCCATATTGTTGAACTGTTTTCCTGGTATAATAGACCATAGTACTATATGTTGTCCCAGGTGATACTAAAGTTATTTCTTGAGAACATGTAATTATCTCATTTTGAGACCAAACATATCCTGACATTACTTGGAATTCTGTTGGGGAATGATGATGCTACTTTGCTGTCATGCTTTCCATTGCAGTATTTAAGATGCCTGTGAGCTTTGGGTTTTCCCACTGCTCATACCCTCACTGTAGGTTAAAAAAGAACCATGGCAAGACATTTTGTCACTCTCCTGATGGAATGAGAATAACAAATTACCAGCTCTCCCCCATTTATGTTTTTCTGGGCATATCACACTTTCGTTCCCTTTAACCAGATACCATGTTACTGTCACCAGCCATGTAAAGAGGAGTCATATGTATCTGCAGCATTCATATCACACAGAGCCTTATACAGGCAATCTAACAAACTCTGTTAGTTTAAAGTCTGCAATTAGGGCAAGACATGAGGTGAAATAGCAGAACAGAGACACTGATTCAGGATATTGCAAAAAACAAGAGAGGTATAATGGCAAAAGGATGTGCAAATGAGTTATTTGTTGAAGTGACTGTAAACACAATCTTCAGAAAAGGCTTTTCAAACTATTTCATCCTCTTGGGATATGCAGATACTCAGTCCATAAATGATTGGCTACAAGACTGGTGCTACAGGCAGGGTTTTGGATTCTTTGATAACAGCTGGTTTTATAAGACACCAGTCCAGACAGTGATACATGGGAAAGGTTTATCTCATAGGGGCAAAAGGATGCTGGGGCAGGAACTAGCAGGGCTCATTTGGAGAGCTTTAAACTAGATTCAAAGGGGGGTGAGACTGTAGCTGGGCTTCCACCAGTGGGGCAGCACTCTAGAATTGATGAAGACCAGGAGGCNTTACAGAGACATGGTGGGACAGCTCACATGACTGGAATGTGGTCATCGATGGTTATGCCCTTCTCACGAAAGACAGGCCAGCCAGGCGAG
>VWYH01008906.1:553086-574115 GCA_013399365.1 Pampusana beccarii | reverse complement strand
TCTTCTTCTTCTTTCCCCTCCACCAGACTATACCAGTTTATAGCTCTTTCTGATTCAGGAAGCTATGTATGTCTTTCTAAATGTTAATGTTACTCTTAGTTACTTTATGTGAGTATCTAGAATGACCCATACAAACACAGTGTATTGAATTTGAGAAGCACATGACAAGATCTTCATAATAATTGAAAAAGATTGAGTAGGGCTGATAAAACAAAAACAACTGAGATAAGAAGGGGAAATTGAGGAACAAAGCAAATGTGTTGGGGTTTTTTGTGTGTGTGGTTTTGTTGGTGGTGGTGGTGTTTTTTTGCTACTGTCAGAGAACTGTAGCTGAATTTGGAATTGAATTTGTAATGCACAGTCTCACATACCTTTAATCCCAAGGATATGTCTTCCCTTCTTGGAGCAGTAAGCAAAGAATATCTAAGCAGGACCTCTCCATTTCAGAATAATGCTGGAGTGAGCAAAGAAAAAGTTAAGACTGTGTAACTATGGTAGTCAAGATGCTTTTAAAGTTTCAGTCACTGCCTGACATCTAATTCAGTTTTAGTTACACTATTGCGTCTGTGTGATTTACTCAGTGAATTTGTACACTTTTGTTTTATCCCTAAATGGTAAAGATTGTCTAGCTATAATTTTGGGGGCAACTTTACAGTAGTTCTGTGCCTCCAAATCTATCATATCTAAATATCTCAATAAACTTTCCTGGTTTTTTAGGGCCTTGGTAAATGAGGGTAGTATTATTCCAGTTCTGCAGATAAAGAGCTGAGGCACAAAGACAATAATGATATTCTTGGAGTGGTACAAAAAAATTATGGCAAATCTGGATGGGAAACACTTATTCTATGGAAAAACTCTAAATTCTGAGAAATTGTTCCTTCCCAAGGAAGGATGAGGAATAAAAATTGTGAGCACTTCTTATGAACTACAATGAGATAAAACCTCAACCATTGGTTTGGGTCTGTGCAGACAATTTAAGATTTTGATGATCTTAAACTGCCAAATGGAAATGAAGAGCTTCCTTTTTTAAAAAGCTTAATATTGGGAATAAATTTGAATATGAAAACTGGAATTTCTGTTACAAATTTAAAACTATTTTTTCATCAAATATTTTAATTAGTGTAATTTGTAAAAAGTGTTTGCTCTGTGAAAAAACTTTTGCTGTGCTGAATCTACATTTTCAGCCTGAGAAACATGCGAAAAAAAACATCCAAGTAGCCATAGTCCCTGGCGCAGAAGGTGTGGGGAAGCCACAGCTTTTGCAGCTAGGTCTTTTGCAACCTGTATTACTGCTTTAATCGCTTTAGTAACGTAGGGGGAAAAAAAATTAAGACTTGTACTGAGCTTTTCAAAGGGTTTAATAATCTGTTGGTGTAAATCAGCATAGCTGCACTGAGGTCAGGGAGGTCTGGCTGACAGGCTGCTCCTAACTGCGCCACCAAGCTGCATTTTTTTTTTTCTTTCTAAAACAAGGAAAGCACGGAAGTTATGTGTAAGTTAATATGTTGTACTGACAGAAAATGGTATTTTCCTAAAAATTCTGAAGAAAGGTAGAAGAGGGAAGAAGAAAAGCTGGAAAATGCTGAAAAAAAACCAAACAGCAACAACAAAACAACAACAAAAACAAAACAACAACACAATAAACAAATCAAACAAACAAAAAAACCACACCAAAAAAGCCCCAAACCACCACCACAAAAAAACCCCAACAGAACAACAACCAAAGCCCCACCCCAAAGCCAACAAAGATGTAACTTGCCTTTGCCACTAAAATCTTGTTTTAGGAGACCAAACATCAGTCATGGAGCAGATGCTGGCAATGCTCCTGCTCAGCAGGAGACTACAAACATATGTCCCAAGTCCCACACTTTATGTGAATATTTACACAGGCGCAAAGTAAATGGCAGTGGTTTCCCCTGTTAACTGGTACTCATGGGTACACGGGCTCCGCTTGCTTTGGTTTGGTGTCAGGGGCAGCAGAGCAGGAGTGAGTAAAGCTTAGAAAATTCAGCCCAGGGAAAACCGGGTGCATTACTGGATGTTGATGTAGGATATTTCCAGTAACTAATCTGTTGGTTTGCTTGTGGCACCAAAAAAGGTGGGTGATATGGAGCAAGTGGGAGGATAATTTTTTTTTAATTTTTTTTTTTAGTTTTAAACAAGAATTTTTTCCTTAGGCCTGAAATGTTTACATTTAGTGTAGCTGTTTGGTTTTTTTTTTTTAATAAAAAAAAAGTAGAATAATTGAGCTAATTTTTAAGAAAGTGTTACAGATTTGAGTTTAAAGGGGTATACATTTCATATTCAGCATATCCAAGTGAATGATTTTGATTTTCAGAAAATTAGTTCATCTAGGTTGAAATAGACAATCCTGAAAGAGATTTGTAGTCGATGTAAATCTGCATTTTAAGTGCTTGCTCAATCATTCCATCTTAGACAAATCTTTAGTCTACATCTTCTATATTATTTCAGAACTGTTTCATATACAGAACACTTTTACTCTTGCACCTTAGGCATAGACTGTTGAATAAAGACAGATTGTGAAACTGGAAAGGGGTCAATTCAGTTGTAGCCCAACTTAACTAATAGTGAGAGACACCAACAATGAATTTGCCCCACTACTTTGGAGTTAGAAGTCAGGCTTAATAGCAGGTGTAAAAAGAAAAGGGGCAGTCATGACTGTGGAAAAAATATACGGGAGGATTGTGTGTATTACAAGGGAATAAAAGTGATAGAATTGTAGTTAAGGGCCTTGTCTGTCTTCTGTTAGTGAACAGGTTACCATAACTGGTTTAAACCTATTCCTGGCAAAATTCAATTGATTCCAGTGGATTTACACCAGGGACTAATTTAATCTTCAGTTTTTATAGTTTTCAAGCCCAGAAGGACTATTAGCTTGTATACTGTTGACTGCTGCATACCACAGGCTGCAGAATTTCACCCAGTTATTCAGAATCAAACCTAGTAACTGGTATGTTTTGAAAAAAAGCCATGTTTCTATGGCAAAAGGTCTCAAGAAATGGAGGAAGTGCTGTTGGAAGTTTGCTGGTGTGATCAGTTGTTCTTTTTCTTGAACGAGGCTGAGACTTTGGTTCTGTTCCTAATTCCATGGCAGTCAAACTTCTTCTCTGTGCCTTAATTTCTCTGCCTAGATCTTGCAGATAGGATGTTTAATCCAATCTGGAAATAAACTTAAAATCCACAGCAGAAGACTGATACATGTAAGTAAAATATCACTCTGTGATTGTAGTCAGCTCTCTCCTCTGTTGTTTTTGTTCTTCCATGTTTCTCATTTTGCTTTTCCCATCCATAGACCTCTGATGTTTTCACTAAATGCAGAAAATGATGTGCTGACCTTCTACTGTCTTCTGATTGCATCTACTAAAATTTTGTCTACATTTACTTAAAAATACAAATTTAAACAATTTCAGAGAAAATCACGTGCATTCGAATAGAGAAAATACCAAGTTAGCCTTTCATTTGTTCATCATACAGCACTTCAAGAACATGTTTTGTTGCTGTTATTTACATAACTGTGTAATGAGACCGGATGTTCACAAGGTATTTTGTTCCATGTTACATTTCAGCTTTCTTTCACTACTACTAGCAAATCTGTCTTATGAGGATCTCATAGCTGTGTCATTTCAGCTTTTGGGATAATCATGACAATGCTGAAGTTGGAATTCAGAGTTTGTGTCCCAAAACACATGGTTTCAGGTGCGCAGAGACAATGGTACCCAGGGCTTGTGTTATGTTTACCCAGGAGAGACTGTGGCCTGCAACCCCGAGACCTGGTTGTGGATTGTCTCCTATTTCAAGTTGAGCGTTTGTAGCTCTCGGTGCCAGTATAAAAGAGAACTGACTGATGTTTTCCTTTTTGATAAGTTTTAGGGACAGGGACTGACAGCTGGAGGCTCTGTAAAGAAAGGACCCGTAACCAAATGGACCTGTGGGATACAGATACTTCATTAGAGTTCAATATTATAGTGACAGGTACCTTAGAAGTAAGATCTAAAGATTAGATTATGCAGCAAATGGAGGGCCCAGTTTCCAAGTGTGATTTGCTGTCAGTAATGGTGTCGTGGACACGAATGTCTTGAGCAATATATACATCCCTGACAGGAGCGGCTTAGGAAGAGGGTGCAACCTCTCTGCTTCTTATCTTGGTTTGGCATTTTATTAGATACTGGGACCAGTTTAGTCCCTATTGTTTCCACAAACAATATGAGGCTCCTGCCTGCAGATTGTTTTACAAAGGGTTGATTCCTCTCAAGCTCCACCACCAGGGGCTCAGTAGCTGCTCTTCCTCCCATGTAATTTGCCAGCTGAGGGATACCACACGATCATGGTCGTCTTTGCCACTGTAGGTCTTGGAGACTGGTAGGAGTTGCTGTTTTTCCTCCCTACTTTCTTGGGTCTTTCCCTGTTCCCTCTTCAGCAGATACTCCTGGATCCCCCTCCCCTGTTCTTGATGGCTTGGAAAGTTTGGTCCTGGGGCTTGTCCTACATCTCCAGTGTTCCCCTTGCCTGGTGCTGCCCTGTTGCAGCCCTGGTCCCTGGGGGCTTGTGTGTCCTGCCTGGTGCAGCATTCAAGTGACACCTTAATAAAAAGCTTTCCTCCCTTATCTCCTCTCTGCTGCTGTGCCACTGGGCTGAGGATCGGGTTCCCATCTCTTTCACACGCACACCTGGTCATAAAACACTGGGTTTGTTTTTAACCTCAAACCAGGGAGCTTTAATTAAAGAGACAGTGACCTCTTTTATGAGTTTGCTCGCATAGGGTTTCAGGGCTATTGTCACATACAGCTCACATAACAGAGCACCATTGCACAAAGCTCCATTTACACATCCTTCCCAGCTTTTTTCCTGTCCTCTTTTTGTTTTCCAAACGGAGAAGGAGGTTGTTTTCTTGTTTACCCCAAGGCAAAGTTATCTCTCATGTTAGTAGCCTATGGCTAACAGCCTCTTTGAAGAGACCCTGCCTTTCTTACTAACAACACGTAGATGTCATTAGACTTGGAGAAATGTTATTATCTATGCAGGAAATAATCTTCTTCTCCCTAAATTTGTTGGACGTGAATGACTAGCTAAAATGGATCTCATCCTCTGCTCTGTTCTCCTTAGCTAGTTCTCATACTGTATGATGGAATTTGTATGTTTCTTATGACAAACACTTCTCAGTATTCACTGTTGTATTTACTTGTATTAATTAATTTTCAAGTGCAATAAGTAGTAATAGCAAAAATATAATTTTTTATATATACTCGAGTGGTATGCACAGGGACAGGCAACAAAATCGTCCTCAGTTTTACACAGAATAGTTTACATGTAATTTACAGAAAAATTTTCACAAATGCAAACACATGTATTTTGATGCACGTATATTCAAAGATTCAGAAACAGAAAGATACGCACAAGCATGTACGAAGACCAGAACTTATTTGAGGTATGCAGACTTCTGAACAAGGCACTTGCACACAGAAGAGACTCAGCCAGGACACAGAGACGGGCAACCACAGAACTGGTGGAATACAGAGGACACACTCACAGAAGAAAAAAAATGTAGAAGAGTGTAGTTGTCCCCAGAGAACACTCTATATGTAGACCTTCAGAAGCAGGTACAAGGATAAGTCTGCAGGAAAACATATATGTAGAAACTTAAAAATGCCCAGTAGCTCTGAAAGTCATATATAAGTTAGTGTGGACACACAGAGCATGTTCAATGCTGGAACTGTCACTGAACTGTGCAAGATCTTTGCTTTCAATGGCATTGCTTTCAGTAAAACCTCACCAATATGAGAAAAAGATTACATGGTTTAGCTGCAAAGATTGTAGATATGAAAACGCATACCCTTACATATACAAATACATATAATAGATATATATTGATGCAAATACGGATTTTTTTTAACTTATTAGTACAGATTTGCCTAGACACAAATATGCCACACACACAGACCCTTAGACACACACAGATATACCCATGTCTATGTTCATTGAGAGAGACTCACTCAATATCTGTGTATGTGTGTGTGTTGGGAGAGGGTCATAACCTCCTCCATTCTTCTCCTGAAGGGGTTTGGATAATGAAGGGAAAAGAAATGAGGCCTGGGGCTAATTTGTAGTGGCATTTCCTGGCCTCTCTTCTGCCAATGAAGCTCCGTTTCATCTGTAGCCTTATCAATTCTGCAGTCATGTGGCTTTCCGCTTGGACGCCTCTGTCTCTTCACCCTCCTCCCCAATCTCCGATGCTAATGGAAACTTCGTTAATGCCATTAATCTGCTGACCGGGACAAGTCAAAAACATATCCACACAATCTGAGCCAGAGCTCAAAGTGTCCTGGGGCTGCCAAACCAGAGGCACCCCCTGTGTTCATTGCATTCCTGAAAGAACTTCATATTGATTTCTTTCGTTTGTTCTTTCTTTCCTTCTCTGCTTTCTTCCTTGGCGACGTTGCATGCTTCAGAACAGGCACCAAGTAGATGGTCTTTTCTTCCTGATCCCTCATAATGATATTTCTGCAAGAATCTTCTCCCTGCTCTTTCCCTAGTTGCAGTGCTAGTGCCTTCCTTCAGTGCGCCCTCATGGCAGCTTTTTTTTTTGTTGTTGTTTTCTTTGGTGACAGACTTGTTATTGGTATTTTCTCCTCTTGCCTAGTAGAATTTCATAACTAACCAAATGTTGTGAGAACCTGCTTGAACTGGGCTAAAATAAAAAGCACTCAACTCTACCGTGATGCCAGCTGATGGGATACAGGAAAGTGTTTAATTATCTAACCACTGTTGTTCATTGATTGTGCAGTTGCTACCAGTTCTGTACTTGAAGGGTGGTAGTGCTGGGATGCCCAGTCCTCTGAAATGTCCTGAGCTTCCTAAATCTATTTTGAGGAGTGAGGACATATTGCTTTGCATTTTACTAGTATGCTGGGGTTCATAGTGCTTCACCATTGGCTTCTATCACAATTGTGTATTGTTTTTGGTAATGTGCTGTTCTCTTAGCTATAGCTTCCACTCTCCCTGCCAGTGCAGCACACCTGCAGAAAGATGCAGCCCCGAGTGATGACTCACTGTCTCCTTATGCCACAGTGTTGTCCAGTGGCTGAGCATGTGGAAGTTCCACATGTCAGGATTACGCTGGCTGACGTCTTACTGAGAAGAGAAGATATACTCTGTTTGATACTTGTTTTAGGAGAAAATTTCAGTGATAATCAGAGTTCATAGCCAGCTCTTGAGAATGTCAGGATGTTGAGTGATCTGTATTTGATCTAGGAATCTTTGTATACATAAATGAAATAGTGACAGTGGAGGAGGAAAAGACAGCTAGGAAAGGCATGCCGTCAGAGCTGTGACATATGGATATGTTTAGAAAAAAAGCATCAAATTGATGAAAACAAGCAGAGAAGTTGGCAGTTCAGCCTGAGCTTTAATGATGTCAGGCTAAATCTGGAATGATATGGGCCATGACAGAAGGCTGAGCCTTAGTTGCCACCTTCACACAGACATCACAGTAAAGAGGGATTGTTTTACAAGGAGGGAAGACAAAGAAGTTTCAAGTTCTTCGGTCCTGGCAGGGGTTGAAGTCAAAAGTTCATCCTCGTGTAGCTTTGGGTACAGAGAGTGCATGTCGCTTCCCACCAGCCAGGAGATGCTCCACTGAACAGAGCATCTTCCTCCTCCTGTCAGTTTTGGGATGAGACATACTTTTTTATCTCCAGGGAAGATGAATGCATTGCACTGTCTGGTACAGAAGAATTCATGCTGATTGGTACCATGCTTTTTTGAGGGGCATCACTGAATGAGAGAGGAGGGGAAAAAAATGAAGAGAGCGTGTTACATCTTGGTATAAAAGAAAAAAATGCAGCTGGAATACTCAGCGCCTTGAAATTCCTAGTTAGATGACCTGGACAGTATCTGTAAACCTAAGACCAGTACCTGCACTTTTGGAGCCCCAGTGAAAGCAGAGAACTAAAATATTAGCGGCCTTAGCAAGTGTAAACAGCTCATACAAGAACACTCATTTTGGTTCAGCTGTTAAATTTGCTTTCCTTCTTCATATCCTGTGATTGGGGATTTGAAATGGAAAAGTGCTCAGGGAGGAAAAAAAATGTTCATAAGTCATGTCTAGTTCCCTGAGAGATGCTGGTAGGAGACTTTTAGCCTTNTTTTTTTTTTTTTTTACCTGAGCATGCCTTAAGGAAGCTACCAGTACCTAAGTTAATTTCTTGTGCTGATACTGGAGTCTGTGCCATGTGCATGGAGGGAATGGTTGTGGCACAATGTCATGTAGTAGATCCATTATTACGAAAACAATCTTCAAGGGAGTGAGTAGTCTGTGTGTACTGAGCTGCTCCATTCCTGGGGGCACCTTAATATTGAAGCAGGAGTACCAGGCAACTAAGCCCTATCCAAGATATAACATTGTCCTGTCCAGTGACCTTGGCAAGTCATTTCATCTCTTTGTCTAGACTTTTCCTGTTTAGTCCACTTATCACGAACTTCTGGAGTAAGAAGTGTTTCTTCCTGTATGTGCATCCAGCAAGGGAGATGGTCCTCATCTTGGCTAAAGTCTTTCAGTACTACAGTAATATAACAACCTGTGTCTCCATATGGCAGGAATTGTGCATTAGACTGAGAAGTAAAAGGTGCTTTGGGCTTCTGACTGGTGCCAAAAAATAAATCAATTCAGCAAAGCCTGCATTAGCTGCCCTGGGTACTGGGAGCATCCCAGCTGTGGCAGCACAGAGCCTATCGAGGTTAAATTGGGATCATGTCATGATGCAGCCTTCACACTGGGAAAGAAGTTTAAAATGTCAGTGCTATAAGTCTTCAGAAAATTCCTATTTGAATGCCACTGATATGCACAAAACTTCTGCTGCCCACTGGTTGGTATGCTCTGACACATCTTTTACTCAGTCTGTTCTGATAGCCTCATAGGTACTGTCATACTGCTTTGCAGATTCTGTCCAGCTTCCATTTTAAATGGAAAATGTCCCAGAAGAGGCAACGAATGCAGTTTTCAATGAAACATTATTTTGTTGCAGTCATGATGCTCTGAAGATATGGAGTAGATAAAGTTTGTAGGTTGAAATAATGTCAATGTATCTGTTGGTCTGAAAATCAGGCTTTCTTCTATTACCAGTTTTTAAATTATTATTTTATTTTAATTTTTAATCGAGGCTGTGGGTTGGTTGTCAGGGAATGTAGCTTTTGTAACAGAATAAGAAACAAATGTGCATTTTGATCGTGAGAAGACATACTCTGTCCTTGCATTACCCAAATGTAAAGTGAGAACGAATGCAATTCTTTCTCGCATTCTTTTCTGTCTTGTCTAAGGCAGACTTGCCCAGTGTGGTGTCCCTGTCTGGTCAGCAAGCCACAGCCTGGGTTCGTGAGCTGCTCTTGTCTTGCTTCGCCTTTTTTGTGCAGGCTGCGTGGGCTTCTGGGTTTAGATCCAGAGGCTGGAAGCCCACCCATATACAAACATCTCTTCAGCTTGTCTTTTACCTGTATATGTGTAGTACTGGCTGTGTCGTGATGTTGGAATGTTTCTGTATCACTGAGGGATAAACAAAACTCAGTGTTTTAGCACTCTCTCCTTCCGTCTGCCTTTAGAGTACTACTATCTTTCCTTTCCTCTTACTATAAATTTGATTTCATTCTACTGGTAAGTGTCCTTAAGCTTTCCTGGGGGGGGGAAAAACCCAGTTTTTTTGATGAGTACAACTGTTTCTGTTGGTAACTGCAGGAAAGAGCTGAAGGCTTTGTTGCTCTAAATTCAACAATGATATAACAAAATCTGGGGAATGGCCTTGCCTGGAAACATTTGGACCTCCTGGTTCATGGCAAGTGAAAACTGATCTCACTCATCACAAAATGTAGTACATTTTTTGATGCAGAGGACAGAGAAGTAGGAATTCCCACAAACACAAATGAATCTATGTTTTAAAATCCTTGCAGTCAGCAAGCGACAAAACTTCTTTGCTTTAATGAAAGCACAATAAAAAGCAATACTTTCAGAGTTTATTTAATTCAAAGATGCCAGGCTCATTAGACTACCAATGATAGAAAATGATTCTGCTTGTGATTAGTACATAAGAATCATGTTTCCTACTTTTGAAATACAGTCACTTCTAGGATGGGATGTTGGAGATGTTTTAACTTAAAAAATCCCCACAAACTAGTGGGAGGGCAAATTAGGACAGGAAAAAATAGAAGAGAAGGGATATAACAGCGGGAAGGAGTCATCATCCTTACAACTCTTGCCAAAAAGAAAAGTCTTGCCACAAAAATGTTGCAGGTACCTCTGATTTACAATCTTAGTGGAAAGTCTTTAAGTCCTGCAGCATGGTGCTTCCTACCAGCAATTGGAGACACCAGCTCACCGCTTCAGCAGCACTGCTTGTACACAGCACAGCTCTTTGGAGGACTATGAAGCTGTGAGCCAGCCAGTCTTTGCTTATGAGAACCGACAGGATCACAGCACAAGTGACTCCAAACCACTCTGCTTGCGTGGAGCAAAATCCTGCTTTCTGTTTCCCCAGAAAGGCAATAGGTGATTGCCATTGACTTAAAATAACAGGTTTATGCTCTGTTTTTGCAGTAGGTTCAGGGGAGTGGTGGTCTTTGTTTCTATAATAAGAACTTGCAAAAGCTGTTTAGTTTCATGTAAGAAAGCCCAATCCGGGTACTGAGCGCTTAAAGGTGCAGTAGAAATCTTTACCCTGAAAACCCTATAGTCCAAACTGTTGGTTTTGAATTGGATTTATGTAGCCATGTTAGGCAATCAGCACCTACTCCTTGATACCCCCTTCAGCTGCGACGTTCACCAACTCATCAGTTCTTGTGTCTGTGCTGGAATGTGAAAATGAAGTTTGAGAGCTATCAGTCTATTAGTCCAAATTCTTGGGAACTCCTAGTTTAAACAGGCAGAGGAGGTGGTGTTAAATGTGTTTTGCAGAATGTATAGATGTCCTGATAACAATTCACAGTTGATTTTTCTGCCTCACACATGAACTCATCTACTCAAACTTCAACCGATATCCTCTTCAGGGGCACATCTCTTGTGGATGGGCCTGAACAGAATTTATGAAAAGAAATGTTTCTTTGTGGTACTGAAAGAAGAGCTAAAAGAGAAGCTGGAGGTTGGCACTGTAGGAGCTGCTGGTCTAGGGTACAGGGTACTGTTCTGGGCTTGGTTGATAACAAGGAATAAACACTGTTGTTGTTGTTGCTCCTTATACTATAGCTGAGGGGATGGGAACTTCTCTATTCTGCTAAATTCCATCTAGCTTGAGTTGCTGAAAGCCACTGTAGTTTGTAGTTTGGTTGCCTGTATGAGGTAAATGTGCTGGTCTCAGCCAATTTCCTCAGACAGCCCTATGGGTGACAGTAATGGTAATTTAGTTGTTTATTTTGGTTCTTCTGAAGTGGGGTTATGAAGGAGGGTTTGTCCTGTTGCTGTTCATATTTTATGATCTCTTTAAAGGACAGAGGAGGATCGGGACATGGGATAAAGTCCTAAGACTGACCTCGATGTCCAGAGCTACAGCCTGACGTTAAATCCACAGAGAACAGTTACCAGACACTTTGTGATGTGAGTCTGGGCTCCACTTTTCATCTGACAGAGCAGCAGTTTAGGAATCAGCACTCTGTTTGCCCTACTTACCCCGGCACTGGCTTCTAACACAAGGAAGCTGTTGGCACAGGCACCAGACTGTCACTTTTGTGCCTGAGGGAGGAAAGAGAGGAGTCCTCACCCCATCTTCCTTTTCAGACAGTCTCCAGGAGTTTTGGAAGGAGCTTTTTACAAGCCCTCTTCTATTGTTGGCCAGGAGACAAAGGATGGAGGAGCTGGATTTAAGCATAATGACGTGAGCTCCTCCATGCAGAAAAACCCAGCTGAGAGACCCCCCCTGCTCCACACACACAAAAAAAAAGGAAGAAAGGGGGAGAAAATCTTTGAAAATAACTAATTAAAGTTGTTTTAGCCTCTCTCTCTCCCCTCCAAGGGCGCCTAATCTCACAGAGGGCAGAGGGGGAGAAAGGCAAGAGGAACAATGAGAACCATCCCCCCTTTCTCTACACCCAACCTCCTGTTCTCTGAGGTTTTAAAACAAGAGGCCACTTTAAGTTAATGAGCTATCAGCTGACTGGGAGAAGTCTCTAATGAAGCCTGATGTTAACACATTCCCTGGCTTGCTGAATAGGCCTCTGCCAACCCCATAACTGTCAGAAAGTTTCATTCATAAAATCCACATGCTGGTGGTGGTGGTGATGGGGGCAGGGATGGAGCTGGGTGGAGATGGAAGCGGGGGAGTGTGTGGTGGAGGTCTCCATTTGGAACAGGCAGCCCCAGAGGCCAGATAGGAACATGCATGGCTGGGACTGGCAGGCTGGAGGATCCCAGGGACCCGACCCCGCTCTCCATTGTCTGGCTAGTAATTAGGAAGATCCTCAAATGGTTCTGGAGGACATTGAAGTCTGTGGGGATAATTAGTGAAGATTTGGGGGATGTTCCAGCTGTTATGTCACCAGCTTTGCTAGGGCCACAGAGGCAGGTGATGGTGGGATGAAGCCTAGGAGTCATTCTGGGGCTTTGCTCTGTGCCATGCTTTGCTGAGCCTCGTGTCTCCTGGCAGGACTTTAGGAGCTGTGTTTGTGGGGGTCACTGCGGGAAGGAGAGTGGGAACACAGGGGAAGTTCTGGAGGAAAAGGTATAACATTGTGGTGGGAAGGAAAAGTCATGTTTATTTTAATATAAATAAGCTTAGTGGTGGTGATGTGTGCTGGAGCTAATTCTTCTTGGGTGTTGCACATGCTTTTGGCAAGAGCGAAGTGGAAAGACACAGGGTCAAAAACATTTCCTCCAAGGGCTGGACTATGATTTGAGCAGTGAATCAGTGTTGTAACCAACAGTAATCAATGAACATTGTATTCTTGTGGCCTGCAAGTTTTGACATGAGATACTTGCAGGTCTTTCCTGAAGTTCTGAGAAGCAACGTCAAGCCTTGATTTCTTTTGGGGAGTTGTTTGATCATATAGGCTGAGCACAGGAATAAGACCTTGGAGCACTGGACTTCTATCTCTGTCTTTGAAACTTGCTTCTCTGGTGTATTTCTTTAATCAGTTATAAGAAATAAGGCTATACAACTCAAGGCAGGAAATGTACTGAAGATTATGTGCCCCCTTTTGGTGCCTTTCCAGTCCCCGTGGCAGTAGGCTGCAGCAGGACCAGGGCATAATTGTTAAGTGTCACTTAAATTTCAGTTTTACCTAAAGGCACAATTAAATGGGAGACAGTCTCTGCTTCAGGGAGCTTACAATGTAAATACGTGCTTCAGATTGAGTGGGGAAAAAAAAAACACACTTAAAAGTCTTACTCAAAAACCACTGAAATAATATTAATAGTTAAGTGTCTGTTAGCTCTGATCTTTGAAACATAATCGTCTCCCTGCTTTTACACAGGGTGTCTGAATCCAGGACTCTGGAGTCAAATCCTATCCAGGACATAACTACAAGGTCAATATTGTTTATACATTTATTCTATATACTATGAAGAGAAAGGAGTGGGATTTTTCAACCTATATTCAGAAATTAGGGGTGAATATTCTTGACACACAGGACAGCATGTGCAGGGGGTGTAGGTGACGTTAAGAGCATTGGATTCTGTGAAAAAAATAATTTGTTGGGAAAGCAGCTGCCTTTAAAGGTTTTTATGGACTGGAGTACTAAAATATATCTTGAGTCAATGCCATGATATTTCATTCAATAAAACCTCTGTCTTCCCATCTACTTTGTCCTATTGTTGAAATTTCACTATAGTAGCGTAGGGAGCTGTGTGGCTCTTTGCATGTGGCACAGGCGGTGCTGCAGTGGATATAACTGGCATTTGACAGTAAAACTGCAAAGGCTGTGGTGTGGTTGAAGAATCGGGAAAGATTTTTCCTCAAACTGCTTTTATAGGGATTTTAATTTTCCCTGCCTTAGACTCGGTAGCTCGGTTACTTAGTTCTGTTGCATTATGACAGTAGCTGAATACATCTTTGCTGCTATTTCCATTTCAGATGTGGGGAAACGAAACACAGAGATCAGGGGCAGAATCCACAAAAGAGCTTAGACCTTGCACTGCTTGGTTTTCAGGTGGCTTGTTTGCAGTGAAGTTCAGACATCTGGGTTAAATATGGGCATGTGAAGATGTAAAGAGGCAGTACATGGGAATGGGGAGCTGTGTAAGCCAGTGCGTGAGGACTGCTGAGGAGCTGGGTGGGATGTGCAGCCTGGCAGGCTCTCGCCTGGAGAGGGAGACACCTGTCTTTGTGTGAGGTTCACAGTGTGAACATCTTGTTTAGGTCTGCTCTCCCGTGGGAATACAGGACTCAGAGCTGGGTGCAGACCATAGATGCTAGGCTGTTGAATTTTTCTGTGGTGAGGCTTCTTAAGTTGCTTCTGGTGAAGATCTTCCTTTTTTTATAACTAATCAAGTATTCTGGATGAGAAAGCAGTAGACTTGCGCTGTAGGCCAAAGGCTACAGAAGTTGCTGGGTGGAAGGGTGGGCAAACAGAAGGGGAGACATCTCTGGTGAATAACTAGCTATTTACACACTGTGCAGCAGATAATGGACCCTATGTTGGGTCATCTTGCATCTTCCATGTGCTGAGCAAGGATGATCTGGGAATGAAAGCATGTTCATTTCTACCTGTATCTCACTGAACACCAGTTCACATGCATTTTGAGTTGGGCCTGATGCTGCGTGGTTTTGTGGTTGTGGTGACATTCAGTGGATTAGATGCTGCCTAGTTTTCCAGCTTGGCTTTTCTCCTGCTCTGGGTTTTCTTGCTCTAATTCAGGAATGCAGCACTAACCAGATCTACCTCAGGTGAAGTCTGGATGGTCTCTACTTGTGTTGTCTTTGATGATTTCGGTTGTTTTTTTAGCTCTGTCACTATTTACTATCACCAGTATTTCTTTGGTGGCTGGCATACAAATTGGTGACAGAGGCAGATTCAATACTACTAGATCTCTGCTCCTGCCAACTTTTGACACTTCAGCACTGGTAGTGCCAGCTTGCCCCTGGCATTCCCTTGCCCTTATTAATAGTTTCTTTCCCCCTTGGCACTACATTGCTCCTGCTGGTATTAGTTTTTTTCCAGCAAATCCCATAACAAATTTGTGGAGTGCTGTTTTTCTGTCACTGCTGCTTATATTTATTTAGCAGCTGGAGGATGGCTGGGCTCTCTGTGGTTGAAGGGCCCTCCTGCATGCTTTAGACTCACTTGGATGCTCTCAGCCTGATCTGAGGGCTCTCCAACAAGGAGCCACCAACGTGCCTCTCAGGAAGTTAGGGAAACATCTGCTGAAGGGTTTCTTCCAATCAGGGCAGAGACTTGCTCACAAATTGGTAAAGGAGGAGGGTAGCAAACAGGCAGTGAGCAGGTCCAGATACAGGATAAACTCTGCATCTTGTGCTGCATCATGGGTCGTGTTACCTCTGTACACGAGCCAAGAGGGACCACTCGCTTTACCAGCCTCTCGTGTGAGCACTCAACCGACACAAGAGGCTCTGCTCCTCTCCCCTTGGGGGGACGCTGGAGGCAAGAGCTCTCAAGGGCTAAAGAAAACAAAGCAATGTTTGCTTAGCTGGAGAGCAGAGTGTGCCCTGCGTAAATTGTACCAGGGCCTAAAAGTGCTTCAGAAATGAAGTGCCTCTGAAATTGGCTCCACAAGATAAATGTAAGGCAGGATGATGCCATTTCCTCAGCTGATGGGGTGTCATTGACTCATTTAAGGGTCAGATTTTGGCTACTCTGGGCCTCAGCTCCAGGAGAAATGACTCAAAGGACAAAGTTTTCCCAAGGAAGAAGAGTTTCTTCCATGGCTCTTCTAGTCCCATACCTTGTGGACAGACAGCAAAAAGTTAACCTGCAAGTCTCACTCAGAGGACAATGGCTCTACTTGTGGGAAAGAGAAAAAGGAGAAGGGTGTTCTGGGAGCTCTGCGTTGTTATGATACAGCAACCCACAGATGAGGGAGCCAGTCAGATACATTTTTTTTTTTCTCCCAGTGGCCACATTCAAAGGCTTAGAGGAGTGAGAGGTACTTGTTGAATCCTGGGATGTGTTTCAGGGGGAACAGAGGATAACCCAGGTTTCTGTGGCCCCTTGATGTGTTACAGAATTTTTATGTTTTTTTTCTCTCTGGACTTGATGCATGAAGAATACAGGTCCTGTTTCTAATTCTGGGTATCCTTGGTTCAGTCAAAGGTGTGCAAGCCAAGCCGGCATATTTCCAGTGTAGCTATTGAAGATGTAGTACCCAACCTCACATGTATTTTATACTCTGCAGAAAACAAAATGATGAAAATACAGTGTTCCTAGTACAGTAGGATCAAAAGACTGCTTCTTGCCACATACAGACCTCCTGTAGCTTTTATTTCTGTGACTGGGTGGCTGATATAATTAATCATCTATGTACAAAGAAGAGTCTCAACATACACAGGTGGATTTCACTTCCAGCATACAGCTCATTGCAGTAGTCAGTTCCCAAACCTCTTTCCCCTACATAGGCATCTTGGTGATGCTCTGGATTTCTAGGAGTACCTTATTTCTCCTCATATATGTTTTTTCATGGGAGCTTGAAATGTATTCTTGCTGGCTGTTGATTATTGGAATCCTGAGCTATTAGTGATCTTTACAGAAATGGGGATATCAGACTGAGTGGTTCTCTGTTTGTGGTCTCCTTCCTCCACGATAGTAGACCTGATAATACAGTAGAATCTGAGTTCTGTCATGTAGGAAAGCATGTTATTGCACCTCAGTGTTAAATCAATCATCTGATGTTTCCAGCAATTCAATTTTGTGGGTGGGGGATGTCATAAACATGATTAGGCTGAAAAAAACTCAAACCACTTTTCTGTCCAAACTTTTTTTTTTTTTAATTTTTGAAGCCTGCAGTGGATTTTCTGGACTCATGACATGAGTTTTTATTATGTGGTGCATTAGAGCCCTTGTGAAAAATAAAACATGTGATGTGGAAAGTCTCTAGTAAAGAGTGACTCAGGAAAAGGAAAACAAAACCCTTCAGTCTAACGAAAGAACAGTCTGTGTGAAAGTAGCTTGGTATTTAATTGGAAATTGCAGTCAGTCTGCAGATGAACAGCCTTGCTGGCATCTGCAGGTGGGTGTTTTGCTTATGCTTTACAGTTCTCCTTCCTGCTTTTGCTCGTGAATGTGTTCTGCCTGTCAGCTCAGAGACGCAGAGATGGCTGCGATTTGTGGCTGTTCTTATTCCAGAAGTATCAGCAGTTCCCAATATCGCATAAATGAGTGTTATAAAAGTGTGTTAGTAAGAAACAGACCCTGCAAAAATAGCTTACAGTCCAAATGGGTGTGACAGCCCTTGTTTCGGAGATGGAGAGAGCCTTTAGAGGTCATTAGAGATCAAATGATGTGACCAAGGTCATGCAGGGCCTTTTGCACTCTAAATTATGTCTGGGACTTCCACCTTACAGGTTCAGAGCTCGCGAGGGCATTTTAATAGAGAATTTTTAGGAGATGCACTGACATACATTCATTCAAGGTAAACGTGATCTGCCATCTTGGGCCCAACCCCAGATTTGCTTTCATCAAGTCTAATTATGATAATGGTTCGTTTAACCTCTCTGCCTCCCCCTAACTTCTGCTTTAAAGCAAAGACACTGGCTGAGAAACCTTGGACTTCACAGTTCCATTTTTAGCTCTGTCTGACTCATTTAATGATTTGGTCAGGTTAGTTTGTCCTTGACTCAGTTTCCCCATTGTCAAAATGGGACTAATAACACTGTCCGGCTTTTTGAGGAAGGGTTATGAAGATAAATTAGGTTTGGCTGGAAAAGAGTCCTGCAGGGCTAGCAGAATTGGAAGGAGACAAGCACACTCTCTGTTGCAAGTATTATCTATCACTTATGTTTCTCACAGCCCTCCTTGACTTTTACTGACTATGTATTATTCTCTCTCCTCTTGCAAATCACCAACGTGTATATTGATCAGCAATATCCCTTGCACAGACTATAGGGCAATCTCTCCATCAGCTTCTTTGCCCTTTCAGAGGCAGATGGTTTTACAGTTGTGAGAGTGAAATCCTGGCCCCACCAATGTCAACAAAGCCGGAATCTTCCTCTTCTGTACAGCTGCTGACTATGGGGCAGCTACTGCTGTCTTTTCCTAGGGCCTCTTTAAGGAAGAACAACCCCCTCCGAAAAATGCCAAGGTGGTTTTGGAGGCAGACAAACTGATGAGGAGTGAAGAGATAGTTGGAGAGGGAAAAGCCAGCCTCACAACAATCTGACTTCTTCTAGAGAGGGTTAAGTACTAAATGCCTCTTACTGGGTCAGTTAATGATGGATGGTAGTTAGTGGGGGTGGGGTAAAGCTGACTTCCAGCCCTGCATCACTAAACCGTTCATTAGGAAAAACACACACAATGGAAAATGGCAGAGGGGCTCAAGTGTCCAATTTCTCTCTTGAACTCTCTGAACAGGAGGCTCCAGTCAGGGGAATCCCTGCCACCCTTTCTCCCCCCTCCTTCTCTGGCAGTTTCTTTATTAATTAACGGAGTTGGCTGGGGACGGAAACGGAGGACAATAATCAACATAGATGGGTCTGCAGACCTATTTTTAATAATGTGCTTTGCATCTGTCCTAATTGGTATGGAAACAGTGACCTGATTGGAACAACCGGGAGCCTCTTGGGGCCTTTCTTTCTTCCTTTCTCTCCCTCTGTTTTCTTTTTTGTTTGGTTGAAGTTTGACTTGGTGGGAGTGGAGGGGCCAGCAAGTAAGAAATATAAAACCTAACCTTAGGGGCTGTTCACAGGCCGGGGAGCAGAGAGGGGTGATGTACTGGGGAGCACATGGAATGTGGGGGCAGGGAGGCCTGGATTGGAAAGTTGGGTGTAAATGTGTCCAGGGCACAGAATCTGGCTGCCCCAAAGAGCTGAGGCCGAGGATGGGAATAAAGGGTCAGCAGCTCTCCTGGTTTAGTTTGATAATGAGGAATGTGGTGGTGGCTTTTCTGAACGAGCTAAGAAAAGCTCAGGGACAAGAGAAGCGCCCCAAGAGCAAGCTGATGGCCAGTCTCTATCCTGCTATGTGACAAATGTGCGTGCAATGACAAAGCTCCTGTCTGCAAGAGACTTCAACATGGAATAGGCAGCGGGGGGAAATGGACAATGTGAGGTCCCAAGGTGGCTCAGAAGCAAAGTGTGGCTGAGAGCCCTGGCTTGCCCAGTGCTGCATGAGCTGCCTACCAGCCCACAGATGAAGCTGCTGTAATGGCTTAAACACTGCACTGGGGAACCCAGAACAAATGCTCTGTGCTAACACAGGCACAGGGACTGTGCCTGTGTGGGGAGAGGAAATAAAACTTTGGATATAATTGTGAAATGTTATATAGTGCTATAATATTTACCTGTTGCAGCTGAGGACATTCTATAGTGTTCAGGTGTTCACGCAGCGTGCTTGTTGGGTGGGATCACAGAGACCGAGCACTACTGAGCATAAGTGGCAGCGTGTCCACATGTTCTATTAGTATAGATATGCTGTCTTGTGGCTGCCTGAGGAAGTAGCTGAAGGACTGCTATTTTCTTGCTCCCACCCATTTAAATAGCTAGCAGTAAGCTACTGCAGGCTGTGCTGTCTTTGTCCAGGCTGCCTTCCAGTGTCTTCACATTCTTTGGAAAGTTGCTTGTGAGCCTTGAGCATTTGGAAGAACACCTTACTCCATACAGCCGTAGTCTCCCGCAGAGCAGTATTGCATGGGAACTGGGAACCCGTCATCATGGGGAGGATTGTGTGCCCAAGCTGAGCAACTCGTCACCTGGGCAGGGACCGTGATGGGTTTTTTTGCTTCACAGTCTCAGTGCCAAATCACTGCCTTGTAGCTTCACTTTCTGTCAAAAGCTTGCATGTGTGCACACCATCAAACAATGAGGTGAAAAAACAAGCCCCAAACCTGCAATTACAAGGAAATGGAAGTGATTTGCATATAGGCCAGGAAAGAAACTGGACATTACTTAAAATAAAGCAAAATGGGTGGATGTATAGACAGAAGGATTGGCTCAAACAGCTGTTTTTATATCTGCCCTGGAAGTGGACAGCATTTCCAAGCCTGGCCATTGTATTTTGAGTACCACAGCAATTTTTTTTTTTTTCCTGTAAGCCCCAGCTACTAGAATGAAGCATTATGTATAAGAATCTTAGCTTTCTCTTGAGGAAGCCTGCTGTTCTTATACTTGCTGTATAAAACTTGAAGAAACAGTCTTGGTGACTTCGAAAGGATCAGGTACAGAGGTTTAAAACAAGATCTCACAAATGTATTGTGTGTAAAAATAATAAATCTCTGATGCTTTTCTCCAATCTCCATTTTCTGGAGCCTTGCTCGTTAATTTGGGCTACTTCAGCAGCTATGGAGACATTGCTGAATTCAGGCTCTGTTTATGGATGGCATGCCTGGGCATCTGTGGTATATACAACCCTGCTTAGAAAGAGGAAGGAAATAAAGAATGGAAATGTGGAGGGAGCAGGCAGTGAGCTCCTGCGACTGTGATGTGTGAGAAGTTGGCCAGGCCCCATGTAAATCAAGGACAAAGTTGACTAATTTCCTGGGTCGGTCATGGTGAAAATATCACATTTCATGGTTTGTTGCCGATTCATAGAAAAATCCTATTAAAACTGGGCAGCTTACTTATACAATTTAAACAAATGATGATCAAAGATTATAACATGTTCTGTGAAGAATGAAAAGGAATAGAAATGAATGTGCATCTGGCGAAATGGGGCCAGGTTTGATTTTTGCATGCAAACTTGCCGTTTTAGCGGTGGGAGACTGAGGGGGGCAGTACAGCGGGTGCAGGCGATTTGGGGGATCCCGGCCCTTTTCTGGCCAGGGTTTCTCGGCAGAGAGGATGGCTCTGCCCTTGGCAGCGGGGAGGTGGGAGCCCCGCTCGGGGAGCGGGCGGGGGGCAGAGGCGCGGGGCCGCGCCGGGGCAGGGGCTCGG
>VWYH01008906.1:383813-553043 GCA_013399365.1 Pampusana beccarii | reverse complement strand
GGTCGCGTCCCGGCCGCGGGGGGACGGGCCGGTGGGGCCGGAGCCTGGGGGCGCGGAGCCTGGGGGCGCGGCGGTGTGCGGTCTGTCCGCTGCCCAGGCCGTGGTTTCCTGTGCGCGGAGCTTGGTCTCGGGCGGCGGAGTGCGCGCTCCCTGCTCGGACCCTAAACCCGCCGGTACACACCGCATCGCGGCCGGGGTGCTCAGGAGCAAACGCCTAACCCCAAGCCCAACAGAGCTTAGGATGTGAGATAAAAATGAGACAGACGTCTCAACAAGACAACAGGGTCTAAACTAGCAGTAAGCCAGACTGCTATTGATCCCTGCATAGATCTGCCCTCTAATGCCTCATCACAGTGAAATGTGTGAAACCTTCACAAGACCTTCACAAAGTGTGAAATGCAACAACTGTACGTTGAAGAGGAGAATGGAGATGCACGAATGTATGTTTTTGTCCCAAAGAGGAATCCTTTTGTGATTGCTAAGAGAGAAGTGAAACAGGTAAACAGAAATGCATCTCCAAAGAAAATGGTAGAAATTTTGGTAAATACAACAAAAGGATTGGCAAGAGCTCCATGTTTACACTGGGGGTAGGAAAAGGCAGGCTTGGGTGTTGTTTGTTTGTTTGTTTGTTTGTTTGTTTTTTGAGGCAGATTTCCATATTTCGCTGTGAAACTACCTGAGCAGAAAAGGCAGAATTTAGTAATGTCCTGTGCTGAGCATCCTATCCTAAATAGTAATCCCCATGAACCATACTGTAGTGTTGTTCATAGCCTCTGTGGCTTGGAAATCAAGCTTAGATAGTCAAATCTGTGGACATCGCTGCTCATTTTTACTTCTTCAGGCTGAACGTACTGAAGCAGTACACCACTGGAGTTTCTGGAGGTCCTGTCACAAGGCTTGTTTTACATGCCTGCCTGTCCGAAGTCCTCTGTTGAAGCTCTTCCAGACACTGGTGTCTGATGGAGTAGGCAGGACTCAATGATCTTAAAGGTCTTTTCCAACCTGAATGGTTCGATGATTCTAATGTTGTGTGGGAATTCAGTTGCATCTGAAATTTAGGGATGAAGTGCATGAATTTACTGATACTGGCTCTTCTCTTTTATCTTTGGATCTGGGAAGATGTAGCAATAAACCTGTGTCTGCATGGGCCTTCTACTCCAAATCCAAACCCTAGTGCCATCTCTGTCCCAAGGGTTGTTGAGAGCCTGAGTATCCACGGCTTCCTAATAACTCAGCATAGCATATTTAAACATTCTGGCATCTGCCCTTGATTTTTCTTCAAGGACCAGACAAAACTAAGCACCAAAACCTCCCATCGTGAGTCCTGAGACCAAGACAAGGTAACTTTACTGATCATTGTAACACAGGGACATAGTGTTGCCAAGAAATTAAACACAAAGTGTCTGAGACTATCAGCCTTTTATTTTAACACTGAGGGCCTGGGAGAGTTCTGCAATGGAGATATGATGCTGCAGAGCCTCCTGTCCCAAACCCTAAACATGAGCTACTTGTGGCATCATTTATGGCTAAATAACTTGTTGATCTCTGAAAATTAACTATGAAAAATTCAAATTCTCTGAGGTGGGCTGCAGTCCTGCCACAGGCTGGACAGAATTCATCAGTAAACCTGACTGCACAGAACTGTATGTTTAATCTTAGTTTTAGTGCTCACTTTATATTGCTGGCACAGGTGATGTCCTAGAAATTCAGTCATGTTCAAAAGTTAATCAGAAGATGTTTAAATATGCTGATACTGATTTTACCACTTATCTTACCTCAAGCAATGATGCCGTTCCGGCTCCAGTGCTGATCATGGCTCAGTAACCCCATTCTGTCTGACAATTAAAAATGATACATTTTAATCTACTTATCCCCGAGCAGGTTTGGCAGAATTGAGCCACAAAAGTTGTTTAGCAGAGCCTCATTGCTGGAATGCTAAACTAGAGCCTAATTGTAATCCTAACCCTGCCTTGACCTCTGCCCAGAAACTTGCCACTGGTGGAAAATTAAGAATAAATATTTGACTGTAGTGACACCAACTTTCATTCAGTTTTGTGAGTCTTAAAGATTTAGAAAATTAATTTGCCCCTCTAATCTCTCTTGTCCCAGACTCTATCCCTAGCTCTAATCCCACAGTTTAGAAACCCAGAATTTGGCATTTTCATCTCATGATATCAGACCTTGGCTTTCCTCTACAGGTCTGACAGAGGTCAGTAATAAATGTGGCTCTTCAGATCCTGCTGTCCCTAACTCGAACTCGAATCCCAAACATACCAGCATTATACACTATACTCTCATTGCTACCAGATAATGTGAATCTGCTTGTGCTAGATTTATCTTGCAGAATTCAGGAAACATCCAGCTCTCTGTCCACATCTCTTTAATCCTGTTCTGAACCAGCCTTTACTACAGACCAAACATTTCCCCCTTGCTTCAAAATTAGGAATAAGACATCCAAGTCTACTGACACCAGAGTGCTGTGTTCGCGTGGTCAAGGGAGGGCCTTGCACCTGAGAGATGACCCTGCTTAACCTGAGCTGTCTGAGTGTATTCAGTGATTTGGCTATAGAGAGCTGAAAATTCAGTGTTTCAGAAATAAGTGATCTCAGCCCTTGAGTGGTGAATAAATAACGTTTATTATCTTTGTATTCAAGGGGAGCCGTACTGATTTATGTTAGCTGATGAGTACCATTTGGTACGTATAGATCTTTATGATAGAAAGTTCCTAATGCTGCTTTTCCATGAGGGCTAAAGGATACCTGCAGTTTTATATCGGAGTGTGTGTAGAACCTTGCTGAGCAACAATCGAGATTGATCTATAAACAATACATGCCGTTGGCTATATCCCTGCCTCTGCTAGGCTCGTGGACGCTTTAATCTGACCAGAGGATGTGAGCTGGCACGTGGGAACAGCATCTGGAGAACGTGGTGGGAGTCATGGTGCTTGGAGGAGTTGATGGAATGACTGAAAGTCTCTCTGTTGTTAATTCAATATCAGATATAGTGGCATTGGCATGTCTGATCAGTTCCAGTGGTGCTAACTACATTTGTGGCACGAATGGCCATAGCAAGTAACTTGGGATGCTGGGGTTAGATTTTATGGAGGGCTCCTACTCTCGATTTTTGTGATTGTCATCTTTCTTGACAAAATGCCACCTGATATACATGAAATTTGTAATCATCTTGTTTGGACCAAAATGCTGACATAAGAAACTGAACTGGACATTAATTTGCTTGTTCACTTTGGGGAATGAAATGCCTTTGATTTTGTTTTCAAGTAGGCAGTCAGGCTTGATTGGGGGAGGCTGTTGGTCACCAGTGTGTTCTGGATAGGGCAGCCCTGTGAGTAGCTGGTGTTACTGGAAAGTAAAATAAAGGGAAATGCATGTTAAGTTGGAAAGATAGTGGAAGCCACAGATAACTATGTTCCTGCCTGATACTATGAATAAGTATCTTTCACCACCGATACCTTAGTGTAACAATGCACTCTCCAAAGACTCATGCTTATGCAGTGCTTGGAGAACATGATAAGGACCTCTCGCTTGGTATAGCCAACTCGCCACCATGGCTGCTTTGATCCAACATTTTGTAGTCTTAACATTGTGTTCATTTCACATTAATGGTGAGTAAAGCTGATTAGCTGCTGTTTTAACCGCAGGTAACTTGTCGTTATTGGCAGGAAACATGTTTCGTCTGCATAACAGTTCCATGTGAGCAGTGGGGAACATTTTCTATTAGCGTTTGTTGATGTGAAACGTGTTTCTTAGCGGAATTATGTTTGGGACTGGAAGAGAACTTGATTTTCATCCTTAACTCCAATTAGAAAAACTGAATCGTGGAAAGGAACTCTTTGATTCTTTCCCTGCAATGGTATTTTCGCTATTACTTGTAATGTATCCAAAATCAGTCTCTATCCTGCTATTTGCCATACACACAAAGCTACAGAAGCTAGAATCAACCATCTTAGTGCTGCCAAGAATATATAAATGTCAACTGCATACTCAAAGCAGGGTGAGGGAAGACAAGGACTAGTTCCAGAGGGGCTGTGTTGTACAGCAGGCTCTGTTTGGTGGGAGCTGGAGCTCCATAGGGCCCCAGTGGGAGCGGAGGCAGGTACAGATAAGCCGTGTGTGTCCTTTTCAAATCCTGGCAGTGTAACATTCCTCCTCTTCTCTTATGTACCAAGTAGTTCTGTTCATACCTTTTATTTTCATTTTCTTTTTTTTTCTTTATTTACTGTAATGACACCTACCAAAGCTCTGTGCAGCAAGGAGCGTGAGTTTTGGAAGTAATAGAATAGTTAACACTTGCTTTATTAAGAAATATTTGGCTTCCTTTCTCTGCTCATGCTTTCCAGATAGTGAAGGCTTGTGCAGGGCTGTGTGTGTTTTATAAGAAGCTATATTTGGGTCAATATCTTTTTAAAATGCTGTCTATCGTATATTAACAAATTACATTACCATTGTGGTGCCTGTCATCCTGCAGGATCTCAAAGCACACAGTCATCATAAGTTATGAGAACAAATGCAATTATGTGACTCTGTCATCAGTAAATACTGAGACTCTTCTTAAGAAACGTAGCTTCTCCTGGCATAGAAGGTGGAAGTTTGCATCAGAATTACACAAATGTTCTACTGAGCAAGCAGAGAAGAATTCCTGTTTGTTATAAATCAGAAAAGGAATTTAGGAAGATAGTTGCCTTGTGACTTAGTCATTCTGGTGGAAAAAGTCTTTGCTAGCCCCAAGCTATAAAAATTATGCAAGGGGATGGCTTTATTACTTATTTGACAGAGGTGGCCTCTTGATTCTTGGCAATCCAGAACTGGAATTATTTCCAAGTATTCATTTATACTGGGGCACCTCCTTGTGTTTAAGGGCTTTGCAGTCACAAAAAAACATTCCCAGAGAGCTTTGAGTCCAAGTGTTACTTGGGGAAAAATAACCTATTTCTGATATTGCTGACTTAAATCAGGGAAGCCACCCACCACATTCCCTGCAACAAGTCTCGCTATTATTTGTTATTCATATTGCGGGAATGCAAGGGGTCCATATTAGCTATGAAAGCATTGCTGTGCTAGGCAACATGCGAATGCAGAACAAATAAGAGATGAGTCCTTGCTTCAAAGCTCTAGCAGTCTAAAAAACCCAAAATAAAACAAAACAAACCCCACCAAAACTAAAACAGGCCAAAGCACTGTTCCACTCAAATTCAGAGAGAGCGAAGAGTTAAAGAACAAAAAGATGTGGAAAAATCTGAAATCATCTTCTCTTCAAATGGTCCCAAGTGTATGGGGAGGAAAGAGGAAAGGAGCTGCAAAACAAAGCAAAGAGAATCTGAAGCTTGGACTGCCTTGTTTTTCAGGTTTTGTTTGTTTGTGGTTTTGGGTTTTTTTCTTTTTTTTTTTTTCCCCCAAGATATGCTGGAGACTCTTTTATGCATTAGCACAGTGTTTGGGAATGAATATTTGTTCAGTGAGATATGACTCTCCCATGGCAGAGCAGTGAAATATAGGATATTTTGCTTGTTGGCAGCAGATTTCTGGCTGTCTACGTTTTTATTAGTGGAGGTTTTTCTATATGAGTGTAGCTATTTATCTAGCAGGCAGGGCCAGCAGATAGAAAGTTGGAGAGAGCCAGCACAGTCTTAAGCTATGTCAGTAGATAAAAACCCTTAAGGCGAAATATCTACAGGATTGGGCCAGGTGCCTGAATTAGGGGAAATGCTGTTACATTTTCCCAGTCACTTCAATATCCTGCAGTTGTTGCACTTCCACAAACCCAATTTAACGCAGCTGACATAATGCCATACCGAGGATGGGTTGTCAGTTGCCAGTGTTCAGTCTTGGATCTTTTAATTCATGAGCTAGAAGATGGAGCTTTTTAGTAGTGTTTGTAACAGGCTGATGACCTTTATAGTGTTTTGCCCGGTTACTACCAGAGACGGTCAGACAGTTACCCCAAGGGGCTTTGAATTACACCAGCATCTGGAGTTTGCTGGTCTGATCTGACTGCATGGTGACAACTGAGGTATAGGAATCCAAATAGGCAGCCTGAGTCTCTGGAGGAATAACTTGGGTGGGATTGTTGGGATTAAATCACACACTGGGGTGTTCTCATGATAGAGGGAATTTTGCTTGAGTATAAATTGGATCAGACCTGTGGGACCTGATCTTTAATTCATAATACTTTACAGGTGTGGTAAATGTTCTTGGAGGTAAACAGACCCTTTACTAGAGAGGGAGGCAAAGACAAAGGTTACAAGTGAAACAGCGGAGTCAGAAACCAACTGTAGGACCCTTGTTTCCAAGTTCATTCCCTAAACCCTTGGTGTTTTGCTTGAATAGCTGCTGAGAACAAAGAAGAAAAGGCAGTCTTTGCTCTAGAGATTCAGGAAGAAACTGTAAGATAAAAGACAACTGGTTATGAGAAGAGGACACAGCTTGGGGAATTTATGGAGACTGCCTGAAGTAGCCTTAGCAGCATAAGCAAATGGGACTGTTTTTTTTTGAAAATGTCATTATAAAGGACCTTACAAGTGAGCATTGATGAAGACCAATGAAACAACCTGGGGCATTTATAAGGAGCTCTCTTCCTCCATAACAGGCAGCCCAGGAGGAGGCACAAAGGATTTGGAGATCCAGCAATTAACAGCGGGTCTGAGAGTAGGGGCAGGTAAGAGGTGAGGCTTTATTTTCTTGCCCAAAATAGGATATGTTAAGAGTACAGGTAGCTGTGGAAGTCCTTGAGAGAGAAGACAAGTAGCTTCTGCTTGCTGTGTTACAGAAAGAAGCAGCAGTGGAGAGGTACGAGGAGAGGGCAGCTGTGCAGAAACATATCAGAAATGTACAGCAAGTTTCCAGGCCAGAGAGGTGATGGCTACACAGCTTAGTGGTTATGTGGACTGGTTAGTTGTATCTATGTCTTGGATCATCTAGAGGCTCTGCTTTTATCCCCTGTTTTTAGCTCCTCCTGTAATTTGGTATGACCTGAGTATGATCTGCATAGTCGAGAGCTTGAAAAAGCGGCCAAACTACTATTATAGTCAACTAAGTAGGGTCAAAGCCATCTTAAAAGTCCCTTCCATAGAAGCACATAATCAAACTATTTAGTCAGGGTGTGGGGGGAAAACATACTAGTAAGCAAGTAAACATGCAGAACCCAAGATCTGCTATGCTTTAATACACTATATTTTTCAAGCAGGTTCTAGCATGCTCAGGTTACAGCCTCTGGCAAGGCTATAGGCTGTAGGAGAAGCATCGTTATTAAGCCCAGCTTGGAGAGATACTGGTTTCTGATCAAGTCCAGTGGAGCTACCATCACATGCAGTGACAGCAGAAAAATAATAATTTGCAGAGCAGTTTGCATCCTCTGACAGAAACAGTGCAATAGTACAATTGTATATCTACATTGCTTTAAATGATATTTTACACTTCTCAGCAGCCTTGATCTCATTTTACAAACATTATACAGCATTTTCTCTAATTCTGGCATAAATACAGAGGCATTCCTACCAGTCCAGACCAACTCCTATACAGCTTGCCCTGTGACTAAAAGTAAGGTTGTTTTCAAGAAACAGAAATACCAGCCTTTGTATTGTCAGAATGTGATCAAATACTTCCACATATGTGTGTATATATATATATATATGAGTCAAATGTATAGATATATTTCTGTAGTTAGGTGATTTAAAGTATCTTTGTGTTTTATAATAGTGTAATCTGTGTGGTGCACTCCACGTGATACTAAATAGCAAACAAATAGGCTTTTAGCACCTGAAGGTTGTTTATCTTGTATTTTAGTACAGTTCTGTTTTCTTTATATTCCCTATTTTAAGGTTTTATTTTTTGGAACAAGATTTGTACTGTTTAGAAACTCAGACTTGGATTCTTTAAGAAACACCTCTTCTGAAACATCAGGTCCTCGATATGTATTTATTTGATCAAATCCTGAAAAGATATTTTTTAAATGTGTTTAGTTTGATTTCAGAATAATTGCCTAGATGTAGAAAATAAAATGCAGAAATAAATAGGTGCTGATCCAGAGCCCTTACTAATTAATATAACTGTTCTTTTGGACTTGTTTTCTTCATATCTATTTCCAGAGTTGTAAATATAAAGTATTTTGGTTTGAAATATCCTATGCAAATTCTGCAGTAAAATAATTTATTTTATGAGATTATAATTGTATCAATAATGGCAATTACAGTATTAATGGACAATTTTTTAAATGACAGCTTTCATTCACATCTAAAGCACTTCTGACATCAGTAGTGCAATTGAAATTCACCTTTCTTTGGGTAGAATAAAACACCTGTATACCAGTGCACACCAATACAGAAACAACACAGATATTTAACAGCAGGCAATAAAAACTACCAAGCTACTCAATTGTTCAGAGCCACTTAAGTGGTCAGATAACCTGGTTTGTGCTGGAGTGTGAAGAATCCAATGCTCCAGCGTCACGATCCTTGTGCAGTGTCCAAGGTCTGTAAAGCCCACAGATGGTGAAGTTTGCCATTGCAGATCAGAGCTTGCAAGACTTATCATGGTTATGTGGGTCTGAGACTCGTGCAGAATGAAGGCTGGTTTTGTGCATAAGTCACTCGAAGAGGACTCGGAAGGACTGTCCTGCAACACGGACAAAAAGTGCAGGGAATCATGGACTTGGCTTGCTATTAATGTTAAGCATGTGTAAAAGCTCTTCTTTAAACAGAAGTGAGAGTAAGCATGGGCTTATATGAGTTTTCTGACTTGGGGTGCATAGCACATGTGTGTGGTGGTTACTTCATTGCTGTTGCTGAAGAGACTCTAGTGTGACTGCTGGTCAGAAAACTGCTAGTCAGAAACTGCTAGTGTGACACCATGTTCAATCCAATACAGAAGCCGGCGGAAGGACTCCCACTGACACCCCAGGATGTCCTAGCCAGTCCTCCTTTGTTATCAAAGCATTTGCATTCTTGTTCTCCAACTCATGTTGAGGTGTGGGTGGGGTTTTTCTGGTGTGGTGTGTTGTTTTTATTTTATTTTTTGTTTGTTTGGGGGATTTTTTTTTTTGTTTGTTTTGGTTTGGTTTTGTTTGTTTTTCTTTTTTTAATGTAAGATCTTTTCTTGATTGCTTCTGTCCATTCTCTCCATTCTTATTCTGTAAGTTTTTAGTAGTTTTGATAGCCTGTTTCTTGGTTTCTCCGGTAGATGTCTGATTCAGGGGGACAGACTTTGTGTACTGCAGCAGGGCTGGCGGCAAGTCTCCTGCTTTTCCCCCTTGGAGGGGAAGAACCATGGCATTGAAAGGTTATTCCATGTCAGAAGGAAATGAAGATTCTGCTCTCAGCAACCTTAGCATCTAGTGGAGTCAAAGGAGTTGCCCTTCATTTATGGAGAGATCAAGGCTTTTACAATAGGATTTGCCTAGGAATCAGGCTTTAACCTCAGCTGAGTACCTTAAATGTAAATTTTGTTCTAGCGAAGCAATAAGTGTGGAGGAATGTGAATACTTTTGTGAGAATTTTTGTCTGAGTGTACCGGTGACTGTGCAGGTATGCTGGTGCCTGCTGAGGCCGTGAAAATACGTATGTCAATGTGAGACTGCAGCCTGTGAGCTGCGTGTAACTGGGTGTGAGAATGCAGTGGTGAGAGTACGTGTACCTGCCCCCATGATGGTGGGGACTGTGAGTACCTGTTTGGGGGCTTCTCAGCGTGGCTGTGTGTGGTGGACAGTGTGCAAATATTAGGTGTACCTATGTATCCATATCAGTGCACAAGCACCAGTGTGCAAACATTTAAGTGAGCACGTATGTGAATGTGTATGTTGTCACGGTGGAGAAGATAGCCATGAATGCATATGTGAGCATGAGTGAGTTTTAACATATCCATAAGTGCAGAACATATGAATAAATGTGAATGAATGTGTATGTTACCAGGTGGTCTAGAGGGAGAGATCCTATTCCAGACATGGCCTCCGCTCTGTCCTGTCCATTTCTGTACATGTATTAGTTTTAAAGATGAAAAGCGCCCCAGCTTGTCTTTAGCCTGGGCATCACCCCTGAGTGCACAGTTGCTATGCCAGCTCAGTGTGTTTGTGTGTTCTGTGAGAGAGTTGGTAATTGTGAGCGCTCCCTAAGAGAATCTCTGGGGCCAGGGGATACAATAGGCAAGGGTCTAGGGTCTGAAACTGTAGACTTTAATAAAGCCACTGACAGCAAATAAGAGCCTGACATGTGAGTCACATTACTGACAACAAGGGCTGCTTTGTAGTCCCATCTGCACCCCGATCGGGTCCCGTACAGTAACTGAAAGGACAGAACAAACTGCTGCTGCCTTCAATAAATACAACAGTGCCACAAAAGCAGCTGAACAGACCAACTTTGTGTGGCTTTGCTGCAGCTGAGCTGCTCTCCTAGCTCTCTTCTTTGCTTCCCCCACCAGTGGCAATGACTGACGTTACCCTGCGAGAGCTGCTCGGGAGCCCTGGGTATGTGCTTGGCTCCATGGCAGTCATCACATGCAGCCCAGACACATCTCTCTTCCCTGCTCCCCCCTGTGCTCCCACCCTTCACAGCCCTTCTCCATCTCTGACCCTAGGGACTGGGAGAGCCCCGGAGCCTCTGCCTCGTAAGCCAGGTTCCTAGGACCTCCTGCCCTCACCTGGGCTAACCAGCACTGGGAGCTTAGCAAAGCCTTGTGTCAGGCTTATGAGCACAGGTACTTGAAATGTCTGTGGTCAGTCTCCCACTGGAGTGGTCATGATAAAAATGTTGGACTTTCCAGCACGATAACTTGAAGTTCTTTCAGACCCTTAGTAGTTGGTTGCCTCCCTAGCCCAGGTAGTATTAGAGGATGACAGTGTTTGCTATTTATCCAGATGTCACCTAGCAAAGTCAGACACATTTTTTCATGGCTGCCCTTGGGGCTTCTTGCTCTTCCTTCCTTTGGGCCTCTCCTCTTTGGCTTGGAGACTTTCCTAGTGAAGCACTTTCACATGGGAATAGAAGCCTTGCAGGTTGATTCCCCTTCAACAAGAATTTGTGCCACTGTTGTGTATTTCTCGGTGGTTTTGTGACCACCCTATTTAGTTTGTCCCAATTGCCCTAGAGAAAGGGTCGTTGCTGGATCTGACAGCGTGTGCTGTCAAGTATTGAAAGAGTGGTATAAGCCCTGGAAAAGATTGCGGGTTATACATCAAAATATAAGCCTGTGGTTGCCAAAGAGATGATGTTAAGTATCATGATAATGTTGTCTATGCCAGTGCAAGTGTGCCTGTGTTGTCTATCTTGGCATGTAGTATGTCAGCCCACCTAGCATGAGTTTGAATTCTTGTCTACCTGATAAAAGGGAACATCAAGCTTACCAGTTTATGCCCAGCAGAAACTCTGCTTCCCTCTTCTCTATGTCATGTGCTGCACACAGAGCTGAGCTCCTTGGAGGTTAGGATGTGTCCCATGTGAGACCTGTACCATTTGCCCTGTACTTCTACAGTGTATGATCGAGCTTGTAGCCTGCCCTGTCAGTGTACAGTCTAATTGACACTGTCTTCAGCCAAGAAGATCTCAGTCATAGTGATTTGTTCCTAAGGTATAAGCCTTACCAACCTTAAAGGTCAGATTTTCATCTGGCAACTAGTAAATTGCAGTTTACAGGGAAAGAACATACTAGAGGTGAGATGCAGCAGATCTTTCTGTGGGAGGGAGATCAGACTTCAGGGAGCAGATTAATCTAATTTCTGAGTATCTTTAGGAAATCCTACAAGACAATCTTCTGTCAAAAAACCTCACTGTGGCTTCACATCCCTTTCTGTTCAAGCAACCACTCTGGTTCCTGGAGCAAAGGAACATACAGAGCAGCATAAACCAAACCAGCTAAAACAAATCTGCAAGTAGTAAGAAGCAATACATCATACAGAGATGCATGCAGAAAAGACAGGATTTCAGTGGTGCCACATAGAAAATGCCCAGATGCTATAGTGGTAGGTGTTGATAGGTGATATTTATAGGAGCATCTTTTGATTATGTTTTGCGTAACACTGTGATATTTCTAATAGTTTGATATGTGGACCTGCTAGAAATTCCTATTCTCTCTGTAGCAATAAAATACAACAGATCAAACACCACTGATTTGAAATACCCTACATAGTTGAGAAGCAGCACCAGAAATCTGTAGCAAAATGTGATTTATGTTTTTCAGGGAAGTGTCTAGAATTTTTGAAAAGAAATTTAGAGTATCTCATGTCACTGTTAAAGGGAAATGCAGATTCCCCAAATCCTAGTCCAGTGCTTTGATCACATAACAAGCTTTCTATTTTGTTTTGCTTATGTATTTGCAACACTGTGTACAAAGCTGGACAAAGCAATTGCTTTGGCAGGTGGTGCCTTATGGGAATGGATACCTTACAACCCTGGAATGGAAGAGCTTTGTATTTAAGGAAAGAAGCTGTTTGAAAAGTCTTTATCAGACAATACAGATAATTTGTGGAGGGCATGTTATGGTATGCCTGTTAAAGCACAGGTACCACACAAATGAGGAAGCAGCAAGAGAGAGCAACTGATGAGCAAAGCGGTAGCTGGGCAGAAGCTCCTGGTGGAGATGGTGGCTGACAAGACTGGCTAGGGAGGGAGGAATGGGTGGGAGAAGTGGGCTGGGGTGGTTGTGTGGCAACACGTCCTATATGTCAACTGCAACCTGGTGCCTCCTTACTACCTAGGAGAGCAGAGGACTGAGTCCTGAGACCTGGCACAGGCATGCCAGGTTGTGTATTACTGCAGGTAGCAAGGAGCAACTCACTGCCCACGCTGTTCTTGCACCAGGGAATCAGGGAGGAGAGCTTTAAATTCTTCTTGCTCTTCTTTGGAAAGGGTGCAGCTGGTAATTACTTGAACTCATGTTTTTGTTTCCATTTCTCTTTCTTTTCTCCCTTCATTGAAGAACTGGTTGGTTAGGTCATTTGAGTCATCATTTGTGGAGAAGCATAGCTCATTGAGCGCTCAAGTAGTTTAGTTTAATTTTCCCAGGTTTCTGAGTGGGTTCTCAAAGTGATCTTTACTAATGACCCCTAAAAATTGAACCTGGTTCTATATGTTGTTAAGCAAAGCCTGGCAGAAAGGCTATAACAAAATGCAGTGAAAAGCCAAGTGCAGATGTAAAAAACAACAACAAAATCTTAAGTCTATCAAAACTTTGGAAAAGAAAAGGCTATGGAAAGCATTAGAAATTACTTTTACACTTTGCCATGGTAAAGCTGAAGCCTTATTCAGTTCTCCCAGCTGGGATATCTTGAATGCAGAAAAGAAGTAGGGACTGCATTGGCAGCCCATGAAGCATGTGCTGTCTTAGCCTGTACAGCCTCATCTAGCATACCAGAAAGTGGAGGAAGGCACAGGATAGTCAGGTTCAGGCTACCGATTTAAAGGTGAACATATCAGTCTCTTCTTCCACCAGGAAACACTCATTTGCACACTAAAGACTCTTCACAAATAACTGGTGCTGCAGATACCTGAGGCTGAAAGTAGCCTGAGTTGGAATTTCATGTCCAACTTCCACTGACTTCTAGGAGAAGGTAGAGAGCAACTCCTGCAGGCATTCTTGACGGTCGCAGCCTAGGCTCTCATGCTGAAGCACCAGAGCATGCACCAAAGTCAAGAACTTCCCATTAGCACTTGTCAGCTCCTCTGTTTTTCTTGCTTTGTGATCTTAGTTTTTGCAGGCTCTAGACAAAATCTTGGAGATTTGAGAGTTAGAAGAACCTGGGCTTCACAAAGTTCCAGATTCTTAGAAGATCTGACCAAATATATTAGTTCCTTATGTTTGAGGTCCATTCTTTTTCAATATAACTTATTTAGGTCTAAAAGATTTGGAAATGGGGAAAAGAGGTAACCTTCTGGGAAAGAGAGTTTAGTCCTCAACTGTCAGCTGAGAGACTTTTGCCAGCTGAACAGGAGAAGCTCCTTCCAATAAAGCCAATCAAAAGCAATTTCCTTGCTGAAAGGTGGCCTACCTGAGACAGGGCAGCCCGCACCAGCTGCACGCCACTGCTGTCAGACCTGGCCGGGTCTGTCAATTAAGGGAACACAGGGCAATCTGTGAGCGCTGAAAGGGATCCCTTCAGAGCCCTCCCTGCCTGAGAGACAGGCCCATTGTCTACATGCATGTCTCACATAGTTTCGGAGCCCTGATAAGCAGGCATGCCATGAAAAACTGCATTATATGGTGAGCTCAGGAGTACTTTGGCTGGGGGTAGATGAGGTGGGGGCAGGGGGGAGAAGAGGTAACACTGCACCTTTGCATTGTGGGAGGTGGGGCAATGAAAGATGTCGTGTTTGGTGGTCCCCCAATATAACCTTCTTTCTCACAAACTCTTGTTGAATGATGAAGTCGTCATTTCCTCTGCTTCCCCTCCTCCCCTCCATCCTTGTCCTTTCTTCGGGAGTTCAGAAATCAGCTGGGAAATTACTGCAGCACTAAGAAGATAAACAGCTTAACCACCTTCAACTGCTGCCTTGCCACATGTTGAAAATCCTTTTTCCTGAGAGTCTGGACCACCATGGTCTGTAAGTCTGTGGCTAGAGAAGAAAGAAGGCTTCAGATTTACATGTTATAGAGACCATAGAGTAGGAAAGTAGATACCGCACATAGGGGAAGGGATGGCTGGGATTCTATCACCAGCTGCTTACCAACATTTGCTTTCATCTTCCTCACCTTATAGCCTGGTGCCTGGATCCCTTGGTACATATGGGCCCTTCGTGCTTCCTGGCTACAGGCCCAGAAGGGCTTGTGCTCTTGGATGTGCATGTGCTAGTTTGGAGCAGGATACTCTCATAGACTCCACTGCTCGAGCTTGCGAGTACATCTAGGTGTTAGTACTTGCTAAAATGTCAGCCTTACAAAGCAAATAAAACCAAACTCTGTTGCTTTTATGTTACGTTTCTAGGCCACTTTGCATAGAAAGAGAAGGTTCTAACAGAACTCTCTCTTTGCAATAGAATACCCACTATGTAAGGCTAGATTTCCATATGCTTGGGGGATATAGAAGCTGTACATTGTGTGATAGGGAGCAAGGGAACGTATACATGGGAGTGAGGAAGTCTGTTACTGATGCTGTAGCATATAGTTGGAAAGAACCAACATGCTGTTAACAGTGAAACAAGGATCACCATCCAGAACATAAAGGATGGGTTGCAAGTGACCTTTCTGAACGCTTTTTTTTTTTTTTTTTTTCTCTTCTGGCTGGGGACTGTATTTTCTGCACTCACTGCAAGCTGATAATCTTCATGTTTAATTTTAGTTAAAGGCACTCTGATGTTCTCCATGCAGGATTTGAGCCAAAACTTGTTGTAGACCATGCCCACTTTTGACTGTCACAGATGTGTTGGACAAAAGCCATTTCTGATAAGTCAGTTAAATTCTGTGGACGTACCAAGGGACAAGTCTGGCCCATACACTTCAGTTTTCACATCCATTTTTCTGTGGTGCAGTGGGCTGCCAAAGAGAGGATTTGATTTCTGATCACCCAGGCCTTGGTCTTCAGCAGATAGACCTCTGTCAGGGTTTAGTGGTTGCCTGCAGCTCACCCAGTGTACAGTGATACTCCAGGAGATGGCAGCTCCTGTTTTTTCCCAGCTGGGGGATATGTCTTGGCTCAGCACGTTTGATAAGGAAAATTAATGAATTTGTTGTTGGATGGAAGCTCCTCTTTCATCTCTGACTTGCTGAGGCCCATGGAAACCCATGTTTCTTTTCATATTAAATAAAACTCCCATTGTGGATGCCAAATTCTGCTGTCTATTTCCACGCTCCTCACCGCACACTTGCACCATACTTGACAGTCCTGGGTGAGGTTATAGCGCTGACATAATATTTGACTTATTTTCAAATATTTGTTCTTCTTGTATTTATCCTTTATTTTATTTCCTTTTGTTTAGGTTTACATACTTAAATTGACCAGAGAAACTAGCTTTGCTTTGTTCTCTGTTCCTCAATTCTGCAAGTCAGAGACCTCACTAGTGTTCATATTAGTCCCCTAAAACTGTATGTTTCCCCCTGCATCCTCACTTAGGTGCAATTTGTGACTTTTCTCACCCCCAAGCACAGACCCTTCTCTGAAGCACACTAGAAGCCCCACAGCATCCACTCAGTCACACTGGAGGCTCTGGAGGGCACCTTGAAGAACTCGTAGTTTCCTTTTAGTTGTCTCTCTGAGTGTCTTTTTGGGCCTGTTGAATCTGAGTCATTCTTGATGAGGGAAAGATAAGTTGAGGCAAACCACCGAACTGCCATCGCTTTTTCAACAAAATGAACTATGTCTTTGAGTATCTTATATAAAGATAGTCCTAGCACAGTCTTCACATTGCATTCTTACTTGCTTCAAGGAACCGTGAACTAATTAAGTAAAGATATTTAGCAGATTGTCATCAGGAGGCAAGTGAGCCACTCAGGGAGATGAATGGGGCAGTCTGTGCTTCTCAAAACTGTTGTTTCAATGTCTTGTCAGACTCACAGATACTGATGGCTTCAGGAAGGATACGTATTCCATTTTTCCTATATGTTCGGGGTAGAGGTGAGCTGCTTCATTGTAAAATGGAAGCTGAAGTTGAAGAGCAGAAGGGGTAGTGATAAAATGATCCTGGTGTGTCCTGCTGTAATTTGGGCCCTGCTTTTCAAGGTACAGAACCAAACTTCTCATGCTTGCTCTGCTGTTTGTACTCCATTTGTAAGGCAGTGCTCCACGTTGGAGCTGTGTGTCACTAGCTCTGTGTATCAGTCCTTGCCTGCTCTCAGTTTCTGCTGTGCCCCCTGGCAGGGGGGTGTGAGTGTCTAGGTGGTTTTGGATGTCTCAGTCGTGTACTTGGGGTATCTAAAGGGAAATGTTTTCCCTTTTACCACATATTGCAGAGTCTGTACAGTCTGGATGTATGTGTCTGGCAAAAAGTGAACTGCTAGATGTCTGCTTCTTGGGGCCCCTGGGGACCTCTCTGTGGTTTGGAAGGGAAAGACCTTTGATCTGTGGTTTGTGTGGGAGAGGTAGATGATGCTGCGGTTTGCAAACAGACATGGGGTCTTTCCTTCAAAGAAAAAGAATTCTGTCGATATGTGATAATGCAGAACATCACACGAACAATTGGGAGTGGGCAGGATGATATGGTTTGCTCTGCAAGGTGCAGTTCACTGTGTTATGGTATGTTTTAAAGAAAAGGTGACAATAGCCTTGGTTGTGTCTTTAAGCCACAAGCCTCCTTTAGAGGCAGCAGGGAATGGCCAAAAACCAGTAATAAAACCCCACGAGCTGAAAATTTCCTTCTGCATCTCTCCAGGGCATGTAGCAGTTCTTCACCCCAGGCAAAAGTGCTCCCCCTTCTTATATCAACTTGTCTCTAGAAGGGATATTTGTGGGTGTCTACCCCATTGGGGGTCCTGTGGCACTGCCTGGTACCATTTTAGAGTTCAAAGGAGCGTGACTGCCATTATCCCTCATCACCCTGAAGGTTATGTTCAGCAGTTCAGGTGAGGACTGCTGAGAAAATGTGGAGTGTGAGCCGAAACTGCTGTGTGAGTGTTTGTGTCCATTTGGGGATGGTGGCACTCAGACAAAGCAGCTCTGAAGGAAAAGAGTAGGACTGTACTTTTGCCTCTGCAAATTTGGGAAGACTCTGATGTGCAAGAGTCCAGTGCTCAGAATATAAAATCTGGTGCACAGGACCAAACCAAAGATCTGTCTTCCATGTGATCCTGTCTCCCTACAAAGGGAATATTTAAGAAAGTGACTAAGAACAGGATGGGTATATGGTGATCTCTCTGATACATAGCATCTAGCAATCAGAGTTGAGAGGTTTCTTGAAATGGAGAATATATTTGGCTTGTAATAACTGCTAGTCTTCACTGGGTTAATATCAGTCCCTCGGGCTCCCATGACATGGTTGCCTTGGGCAGCAGGTCTGGCAGCATTTAAATGGCTAGGAAAGAGAAGCTGTGTGTTGGCAGAGGAGGGACTAGTGCTGAGACCTGCGACGGTGTGAGTGCTGCCAGGCACAGCAATCTGAGGGATCTCTGGCTGGGAAGGAATAAGAAGTGGAAACATGTAAATCAACTACATTCAAGTTGCTGTAAGTATGTTGGAGCAAAGCCATACAATTGTGGGACTGGAAGCAGGTGATTTATTGGCTATGGAGCAGTTTTTCCGTACAGGTGCCATTTTGGGTTTTGCCTAAATGCTTAAGAACCTGATCAATCTGCCTCTGACCTCTTGTGTCCTGTGGGTTTGTGGGGCTGGCTTCACGGCAGCTTGGAATGGCTCTGGGCAATATTCTGGCACTCTTCAACAGGGGTCTACTGAACACTGCTGCTGCAGCCCTTTCAGCAGCAGCCCACTCCCAACATGCTTCAGCACTGAGGGTGTGGTATACCTGGTGTGGCCATCGGACATCCATTGCAGGTGTGCAGGGCACGTGGTCCTGCCTGTGCCCGAGGAACCAGGCACTTCAGTGCCCTGTGAGAGCCAATGGCTACAGCTTGTGTGGGAAAGGTCTGTCTTCTGGGTTTTAGTGCCTAAATTTGATGCCTCCTAGAGGCATTGTCACAGTTTATGAGGAATGGGGTTCCTAGAAGAACTTAGTACCACTTTGATTCTTCTTCTTTTGAAATCAATGGTGTGCTGTAAAATTCTACCCTTGGGGCTTATGTGTTTTAGTGGGAATGGAGCCCTAAAATTTTTGAATGTGTTTTTTGTGAAATCCTTCATAACTAGGTGACTCCTACTTACCATTGCTTCTTTAGAGCTGCTGACATTTCCAAGGAACACTAGCAGGTCAGAAAGTCAGCTTGGAGAAGCTGAGCTGCTTTACCACATTACGCTCACCTAGCCTGGTGCTTTATAACACTGTCTTTAATGATTTTCTCAGCTATTTTTCCTGGTACTGGCGTAAGGCTCACTGAGGTCTGTAATTCCCATGATTGCCCTTAGCACCTCTTTTAAAAGAAGTGCAGAGTGTTGGCTTTCCTCCAGCCTGGTGGGAGAGTGACTGTTTTTAATGATAAATTGAGTATTTTTGTTAGTAACTTCTTTACACTTTGATTTCTTTAGAATGGTTGCATAAATGCCATCTGGTCCTGGAGGTTTCTTACTATTTCAATTTTTAGGTTATGCCGGTTATGCTGTTACGTCTTTTTTCTTCCTTTTAAGTTTCTATCTGTCTGTTTTCAATATATCTGGCTTTGTCTGTCCTCTAATACTATTATTGCTATTTGTAGTTAGAGAGTTAGTGTAATGTGGTCAGGGTGCCCAGACCTCAGACTGGAGACCCCTTATGCTAAATATTTTACAAATATCCAAATGAAAAACAGTTCTAATCTTGGGGGGCTTGTGGCTAGGTTTTTTAAGACAAATCGAGCCTGTGTTTTAATGGCAATGCCACATTTCCCGGACTTATCCTGTTTTCTGTACAGTTTGAAAAATCCCTATTCTTGGAGGCTAGTAGTAGAACATGCCTGTAAAGGCATCTACCCCCTTCACAGTCTGGTATTTTTGGCTGTGTCGGAGCAATAAGGCATCCAGAACTTCATCAGCCAATTCACATTGTTTAACAACCCACTGTCATTACTTGGGATAAACTCCGCAGTCTTTCTCCTTACGTAGCTCCCGCCTCCTCTCCTCACCTCACTCCTGCTGTCAGCATCTTTCTGAATGGAGTCTGCTAAAAGAGAACAGCCCTACCCCGTTCCCCTCCCTTCCCCACTCCCAGCAGGCAGGCAATATGGCACAGTGCGGTCTCCAATGCCCCTTTAGTCACTTCTCTGCTGTCGGTGTCATAGGGCTAGTGTTTAAGCATTTTCACGCTGGATTTGAAATGAGATTATAGACTGGTCCACTCAATTGACTTAATGGATTTTAAGAGACTAGATCCTATTAATGCAGTCAGTGCCCCAGGGTGCCTCTCCTACTGCAGACAAGATAATCTGCCATGCAAATTAAATCCTGCCTCAAGATGCAGGGCCTGCTTAATGTGATCCATTACACAGTTTACTTGTTTATATCTAATATTGTAACAGGAATAGGCTTACAAGCAGCAGGACTCAACTGAATAGAAGAGTAAATTACCAGGAAAATGAGGTTTTAGAGTCTCTCTCTCTCTTCCTTTCTCTCCGTCTCTCCTATTTCTTCTTTCTCTCTCTTTCACTTGTGAAAACACATTCCTCTTCTGCTTTTAGCATGTAGGGAACAATCAACAAAAGTAATATGGCTGTGAGTGATGGATTCTGCTTTTGTTTACAGAGGTGTAAATTGGGAACTTATCCTGGAGAAGGAGCTCAAGAGGTTCAACAAAGCCTTTATGGAGAAGTAAACCTTTTCTTAGCTCTTGTTGTTCAGTCTGCTTGAGGTTTTGGGATGAGGTACTCTGACTACCCCCTTTACTGCAGAAATTCTCATGGGTGAGATTTGTTCCCTACCCCATGAAGTCATGAGAACAGGCATAGGTGGAAATGGTGGTCAGTAATACAGAGACTTGTCTGATTGGAGGAGCAGGTATGAATTCTGGAAAGGAAAATCAGGGGTATCCATTTGAGCAGTTTAGATGGAAAGAGGCCAGAGTCCAAGGAGAAGTGGTTCAGCAAGGTCACAGGCTTCCAAAAGAGAAGCGACTTGGGTCCATGTAGGAATACGTGTCAAGGAACATGCTTCTATAAGCGATCCTTTCAAGGGCAGGAGGATGCATTACCTGGTCTCTCACTCTTATGATACTGTAGCTTATATTAAGGATCTTGAGATAGGGGTCTGCAAATTTAGGAACACTGACATTACATTGGAAGAGATATGTGACAAAGTCAGTGGCTTGTCCTGGAATTCCTGGGATGAGGATGTGGAGAATCAAAATGATGGGGCAGGATCCACAGCATGAATAGCAAAGAGGAAATGGATGGAAAGGGCTGCTCGACTGTTTCAAGTTGTAGGTGACTGGTACTAGGAATAGATGAGGGTTTGCTTCCCCTTGGGTTTTGTTCAGGTACAAGCAAGGTCTTAACTTGCCTCCATAACTAAAGCAATTTCCTGGTAGGGGGATGAGGATGCACTGTACCAGCAGAATGCTCTGTGCAGATAGCGAGCTGTATATCTTTGTACCAGCACAGTAAGAGTGCCGTGCGCAGGCAGTGCGGCTGTGCTGCTCTAGCTGCACTAGGGGCTGTAGGCACAGTGACAAGATGGCCCTTCTTCACACTCCAGAATGAAGTGACTGGCTGTGACACAGGTATGTAGTCATGCTGAAATCTGCATGATGCCTGTGTTGGATCCTGAGAACTATAGGGATTTCTGAGTGAAAGGAAAGTCAAAGGCAGGGGCACATGTGCAGTGATTCCTCAGCACTTGACACAGTCTCTAGCTGTAGAGGGGTCACTATGTCTACACAGCCACTCTGTGGCCAGACCCAGAGCCTGTCCATTGCAAGGGAAGAAGGTAGGAGTGTCATGCTGCTTCACTGTCACGATATCTTATTGGATCCATCTTTATTTCTGCAGCAATGGGAAGCATCTCTGGCAGGATTCAAACAATAATCTGCAACTCTTGTCATTCACATGGATTTCCTGATTCATCATGTGTAATCCAGTTATATCACCAAGCCTCACTTCTCAGTTTGTACCAGTGGGATCTTTTCAGTCTTGTCCATGTACTTACAGCCCCAGCACAGGGACTGTGCTTTTGGCAATAACCAGAAATATGTATATTACAGCTGGGGCCCTGCACACCCAAGTGGTCAATGGCTGGGCGTTTATTCCCAGTGGTGGCACAAAGAGGTAGATGAGCGCCAGGAGTGGTACCTGGTGTTGGATGGTCCAGGCCTTGTAACTGATGCTGAGTTCGGAAAACGTCTCTGTGCCAGGGAACAGTGTTACCTTGAACCAATGCTTTCACCATCTCTGCTGATGACACCTCATGCAGGAAGAGAAATAGGGGGAGGAGGGAAGGGAAGTGTTTTTTTAACTTAATTTAAAGCTTTTTATGAGATTTTCACAGCTGTGATCTTATCAGGGTTTGGCTATAGAAATTAAAGCTGCAATTATATTTTCCCCATCCTGGAATGTAAAATAAAGTCTAGTGCAAAATGCATTAAAAAATGGAATGTAAAAGTGTAATTAATGTGGAGCAAAAAGCACATTGCGTCATTAACTTTTTTATTAATATTCTCACGCAGTGCAATTTCAAAGCTCGGTGCCACTCCATTTCCCCCAGTGAAATATCTCCCACTCTTTCATTGCTGCTACCTTTAACCTCATCTTTAATGGGATGACAGCAGCTTTCCTCTGGAATTACATCTCTGCTTATCCATCTGTCCCACTAGATCCTTTCTCCTTCCGCCTGGGGTTCCTACCATGCTAGGACACAGTTCTATTCCTACTAAAAAGAGAGAGGGACAAACGCATGAGGCATTTATTTGGCATCTGCAGAACAACAGTGGAGATGCTTCCTTATGTGGAAGAAGGCAAAGGGGCAGGAATCTTTGTTCTGTTGAGCTGGAGGAGCAAGGCTTCATCTTTGAAAGGCATTGCAAGATGTCTTGCTTGCAACTCGCATCTCTAGACTTTGTGTATGTCTAGATCTGTTTCCTCTTGCTGTGTTAAGGCCTAATCCTGTAAGTTGTAGTTGCTAGGCACCATCTGGGTACTGATTTACTTTCCCTTATTTCATTGCCTCTGCCTGCAGCAAGTATTTTTCAGTTGCTTCTGCCTGCTTTCCATGAGATATCAACCCAGGCTCTTTGCATGACCCCCATGGCATTAATGGGAAGGCTAATATACAGTCCTTTTCAGCATGGTTCATTTTCTGAATGTCAGCCAGTGCCACAGAGGGAAGGATAGGGCCAGAATCAACTCTTGCTGAAATCAGGGGTGGTTTGAGTGATGGAACTCTAGTCCAATATATAGAAAGCAGACTAATAGGCATACTGCAGTGAAATCAAATGCTCAGCAGTCTTTGTAGTATGTACCCTGCATAGTTTTCCAAGAAGAGGCAAAGGGATAAAAAGGATCTAGATTCACCTCTTAATTCTTTCTAATTTCCATGAGAGTCAATTTTTCTGGACTCCATTCAGCTCCAGAATGGGCAGACACCATTCAAACTTGTTTTATGAAGACCTCTAACAGCTTGTCTGTCACAGAGTGGAAGGCGATTTGTTCACTGGTTCCTACACTTAGCTTCTAGCTTCCTCTCATTTCATTCTAATTTGATGCCAAATTAAAATTCGGGATCCGAGTTTCAGTCACTACAGTTGTTGCTAGGCTTGAAGTAGAAGCAAGACTTTGAGAGCTACCAGATATTTGCTTAGTTTTGAAATAGCTGTAAGAGTCTAGTCCAGGGTATCTGTCCACCCCATGTGCCACATGTATGCATTCATAGATGGTCCCTGGTATCCATGGAATCCAAAGGATTCTGCCTGAATTTCCTGGTATAGATGGGATATAAGCAAGACCTAGACTGTATTGGGAAGGGTGGGACACTTACTGCATCCAATGATTTTATCAGATCCCTGATGGATGTTGTAGAAGGGGATTATCTGCTCACCCATCTATCCATCTGTGCAGAATCCCAGAGCTCACAAGTTGTTTAGATCTTACCCTGGCCCTAGGAGGTAGTTGAATGATTTACTTGTATCTCACCCAAAGTATTTACAACATGATTGTGGCACTTTGATAGTTAGGTCATGACCAATAGAAGTGAAGGTGTATGAGTCACCTCATGTCAGGAAGAAGAGGAGAAATTTGAAGAAAGGCATTTGGGACTCTGCAAGACAACATGAGTGATTTGGGTGCTGTGTAGAGAAGAGGAGGCTTTGGTGAGTCTTCAAATGCGTTCTCACGCTGCCATGAAAGGCTAATTGACTTGCAGAGCCTTGGTCATGGATTCCCTAGCATCAGTAATGTGCAGAAGCAAAATAAAAGATAATCTTGTCCCAGAGAGCTTATAGTTAAAGTGCTCTGTCTGGGGAAAATTCTCTTTAAGTATACGATCAATTCTTTACTGTTAACTGGGCTTTCTCCAAAGATCTGAAGTAGCTAATAACAAAGAGAAGTTGTCCTTATTTGTCTGCCTAGGGTAGAATCCTAAAACCCACTGGGTATGAGCTGGTATTTGTTGTGATCTGCTGTTTGTCTGAAGAAGACATCTGATAGCGCCAATCAAACTTCCCATTTATTGATTTTTCAATTGCTTGCTTAACAAAACCAATGCATTTCACAATGCATTGCCAATACTATCAGCATTTTTGTGGGGGCTGTTGTTCCCATTTTGATTGAAATTATTATTGCGATTGCTTTGAAATTATAAAAATTTTCATTTAATGAAAACCATTTCCCTTGAAATCATACCGAGTTTCAGATTAATTATATATGTATTTCACACATCTGTGATTCTGAGGTTCTGTAGTATCAGTTTCATCATCCCTTTTAAGGTTTTCTTCTGCATAAAATGTCAGGAGGTAAAATGAGAGCATTTGCCAGTGCTATCCACTAACAAAGCAAAGATAGGTAATGGCTGGTGTCTGGCTCTTCACTCTTTCTCAATAGGTACTTGATTAGCTTGATGTTGTTTTCCAGCATCCTGGGACAGGACTGAACTGGAGCTGAGGAGGACTATATATTGTATATCTTGCCCAATGCTTTACCGCATGGTGCTTGAATTTTTGTAATCCGGGGGCATCAAACTCCTTTTCAGCGGGGCCACATCAGCCTCGTGGTTGCCTTCAAAGGGCCGAATGTAATTTTAGGACTGTATAAATGTAACTACTCTTACATTTATACAGTCCTAAAATTACATTCGGCCCTTTGAAGGCAGCCGTGAAGCTGATGTGGCCCCCAGTAAAAATGCGTTTGACACCCTTGTTGTAATCCCTCCTCAGTGAGTGCCAGCTACCTGTCAGATGTTACTATGTCAGGCACACTAGGATTAGAAAAATTACTTACGGCATGCACGTTTAGCTTTAGTACGTTCTCATAAAGCTAAGCTGGGGAAGTGGAAGTGTTTGGCTTGAAACGCATAATACTTTTTCAAGACAGTTATGTTATTCCATATCATCCACATAAGCTCTTTTGCTTGTAAGATTTTTTTTCTTTTTTTTTCCCCTTGGAATTCTGCTCACCTGTGGCTGGTATAAAATAATTCAGAGACACCCTTAAAATTTGTCAGTTCCTAAATGACCAGTACAATCGTGGCACTGTGAGGATAGAATGGCATCTTGGGCATCATCATGGTTAGAGAATCCCCTCTAGTCCTAGAAGTGCTCTACCTTTGAACTGTGCAAGTGGCTGGAAGCATCCTTTCCCAAACTCTCTTTTAATCATCTCAGTCAAAATGCAGTCTTTCCTCCTGGAAATCCTTGTCTAAAATTTGGGACAAAGTTATTCATTTTATAATGAGATTGATATGCACACAATTAAGCTCTGGACTTTCCTTTCCTTGGCTTCTGCTAGTAATAATAAATGCCCTGGAGATTGGGTCAGTGGTCAGTAGAACTCTTCATGGCTTTAATTTTAAAGTATGTCTTTATTTTTAAAGACTTGTGTGGGCAATGACAAAATGGAATTATTGGTTACAATGGAAAATACACATTTGCATTAAAAAAAGAGGGGAAAGAAGCAAAACTGCACTCTGTTCCATTATCTCCTTGTTGCATCCATCTAGTTTCTGTTAGTGCCAAGGAGACATATGCTGCTCCTTTCGATATTGAATGTTCTGCTGTAAAATGACAATTTCACTACTCTCTTTGAAATGTCCACTGACAGATTAATTCTGTGCTTACTGTCCTAATGCCTACAGGGGCATTTCCTTTAGCTCTCTTCAATTTCTCACTGCTTTTATTGAGGTTTTCATCCTATGTTCTTTGGGCAGTTCTGCAGAGTGGTGCTGTAGGGTTGCTGGTTAATACAGCTAGTTTGGGTGTGTATTCTTTGCACAGTTTACCCTTTCAAGGGATGTTGATACCCCCTTTGTTTGTTGAGGGATGAATATTGATGGTGATTTCAACTTTATAATGATTTACCTGCATACTACTACTACTTTTTTCCTGGAGGCTGTGCTATCTCTCTTAAATGGGATTTATATATTTCATGCCCATTCAGTCCAGCAGCTTTTGCTCTCTTCACAATTGCCTTGAGCCTTTGATCATTTTCTTCTGCTGTTTTACCCCAGCTTAAAATGCCATCTGTATCCATACCATCAACAGTTTGTTGTTCTAGTAACAACCCAAATGGCAATCTGTAGAAACAGCATTTCTCTAAAGGAATGTTCAGTCTGCACAAGTGAGAGCACTGTTTTTTGAATCCTGCTGATGTATCCACTGTAGAAAAAGATTTGGCAACCTTTCTCCAGTATTTTTCTTCTTACAGACAATGAAATATGTTCCTTTTTATGTTGTTAGTTACCTTTTAGCTCTGTAAATTAGTAAAAGACTCTTCATCCTTCTCCCAGAGTAGGGAAGTAGAAGGAGTTTCCTCATTTTGATGATTCTTCCGTTTACATCGTGATTCCCAGTTTATTTTAGCTTTTGATTTAGCAGTCATAGAATCTGAGACAGCTTGGCTTTCTCACTTGTATTTCTTACTGTGTTCATTCTGACTCCTTGTAATACATCTTCAACTCTTCTTTGGTAGTTTCGATCTCCTGTCTCTCCAATGAATATAGTTGCTTGATGATATCTAGGATATAACATACTTATATATACTTATATAATATACTTATAACAGTATCAGGTGCTTTTTTCCATTATATTATTACAATCAGTACTGAAAACTGTATGCCCTCCACTTGTGATTTTTCTGTATGATCCTGCCTCAGCTATTTATGGTCTTTTTGACAATGTATTTGCTTAAGCCCAGATATCCAGCTGAAGTTATTACATGTCTCAGTTGTTCTCAAGCTGGTAATGCATTAATATTAAATGTCATGGTGTCCATACCATCTTGGAAGAATTTGTTGCTCTCGTGGTGCTCTCCTTTCCCTGCGTGTTGCTGGTGGCTGTTTTCTCTCCTGCAAGGACTGATCCAGAGCCACACAATGGTTCTGTGCTACTAGGGGTAGCCTGAAACCTAACCAACTGTTAGTCTGGGCTTTGGGTAGGAGCTGGGCATCTGTTCTGGTTAGTCTGGGCTTTGGGTAGGAGCTGGGCGTCACTTGTAGGAAAGCAGGGCTGATAGAGCTCATCACAGCAGCAGACTGATCATGCCTGTCTAACAACACAGCAAAATTCTTGCTTCTTGTACTGGGAAGCAGTGGTAACCAGCTACTCTGCCATTCACTCTTCTCTTTCCTTACCCTCATTGGAAATCAAACTTTTGGGCAGAGAGCAGTGTAGCTGCCCACATTAGCTGACTACTACACCTCCGCTGACAGTCATACCCAGCAGACATAAAAGCTGCAAGGGGCCCTTCTGATGAGCGCAGTAGTTGAGGATGTGCTGGCAGACAGGCGGCCTCTTAGAAAAAACAGTAATCAAATGCTTATTAGATTAAAATGACCACCTTCAGATGCACTTGGGAGCAGATGGGAAGCTGGTACTGTACCCAGAGCACAGGTGGGCTGTACTTATGCCAGCTTGCTCTTCTAAGCAGGTGAATTGCTGTATCTGGACTAGCTGAGGGTCTCCAGGGGTCTTCGAGGTGTTCCACTGTTTCTCCTCTAGCAGGAAGGAAATACAGCCATGCACACACAGTGCAAAGCTGCATTAACAGCAAGGCAGACGGCTGCCTGTGTTCAGCATAGAGCTGGCCTGAACACATCGCTATTCTGTGCTTCCAGCAGAGCAGCTGGGCGTGGAGGACCTGATGCTGCCAAGTGCTGAGAACCTCCTTGGTAGTGCTGTGCATCTGTACTTCAGCTGAGAGGTAAGGCAAGACCAGCAGCGGATGGCTCTCGGCGGGAAGGAGCTCCTGTTTATTAGCACGGGCTTGCTGTGTAATCACTTGTAAGTGCAGCATTTAGGGCCTTATCCAAAATCCACTAGAACTGTAGGAATCTCTTGAGGATTTTAAAGTAGGTTTTTAGTTTTCCTCATGCATGTGAAGATTTCCTGGGGAGAAGCAGCGGTGGCTTTCCATGTTCCAGTGTGCTAAAAGCCAGGGTAGCTCCAGTGTACAGTGGTCAGATGGCCTGGAGGTGTTAAATATAGCACTGTCAGTAGTGAATGCAACCAAGATAAAGGGATATCTCATGGCCAAATCTCTATGTAGCTAAACCTACCCACTGCCTAGGAAATACATAAACTTTTGAGGCCAAGTGCTGGCTTCTGAGCAAAACCTGTGCTCCAGATGCTTGAAAAATGCCTGGCCCCTGTTTTTCATTAGTAATGCAGGCATAATCCCTTCCCATTTACATCATGCTGAGAGACATATGCTCAGTTCAGTAGCCTTGTGAATGAGGATGGGAGACTTAGAGGGTGAAGACAGATTTGTATTTTTCTCTTCTAACACTTCTTCCTCAAAAAAACCTCAAACTGATGAAATTACATGAGGGAAAAAGAGGGATTCACAGAGAAGGAGCTGGCTATCTTTACAGGCTGTACTGTGGACTGGGTTTCGTTCGGGAAGGAGGAAGGCTAAATGTCCCCACCCACCTGTCACATTCAGAACTACAAGGACAATTACTGACACGCTCTTTCCCCCAAAGATGAAGGACATCTGGAAAGGAAGGACACCCTGTTAGGTCACTTAATAAAAAATGTAGCACTGAAGTTCTTTAAAACCATTAGCCAGAGACACTGCCAAGTGGTTGAAGATATTTTCCTACTCAGCTGCCAACACCCTCTTAAACTCACGAGGTAGCCCTTGAGAACAGACTTGCTATGTTGACCCATTCTTGGCTTGGGCATAGTTACCACCCTGTCTTCTCAGTGGTCACCATGAAGGCCTAGTGCACCATCTGCTTGACCAGTAATGTGGATGAGAGAAAGTTGAGTTCAAAAGGTGGTACAAATAGGGCAATCATCTTTCCAAGGGCTTGAGATAAACTGTCGTGCTGGATCTTCTGTCTGTTCTGGCTGAATCAATAGAACTGGTACCTTCTACTTTTTTGAAAGAAAGAGTCAAACTTTGCTGACATATCATCTCTTTGATATCTGCCTCTAGTTTCTTCAGAACAGCCTTAAAATTAAGGAATAAATTCAGTCTGCAGCATGGGGAGCTTCTTACGGTTTCCTCCTGTGCTACACTTGCTAAGCATTTGCTAGAGAAGTAGAAACTTCAATCAGTGCCTTCACGTTCTTACAGAGAGCAGGATGGCAAAGGGGTCATCGGGTCAGTCTGCAGTCTGTCACAGCCACCACAGCTACCTAACCTTGAAATAGACTGTGATCCACTTGGAGGCATGGGGGGAAAGTAAAATGAAGCAGAGAGAAAGCTTGGCTGAGCAAAGAACTGGCATAGCCTGTTCTTCTCTTGTGCCTCCTCTGTCCAAGCTGAGGGTAAATAGGTAATACCCCTCTGCTGACCACCACTTATTCTCTCATCTCTTTCTCTCCTCTTCTGGTCCAATACTTTCTTAATTTTCTTGTACAGAAATGAACTTGGACAGAGTCCAAGGGCAAGAGGGTACGCCTCATTCTCTAAGGTAACCTCCTTGGTTATTCTGGGGTGGTTTCCTTTAAATCTGTGTTGGAGTGCAGTGGAGGATCTGTCTGTGGCAAGACTCCAAAACCAAGTCCATGGTGAATGCAGACAGACAGAAAGAATGAAAGGAGAGAGTAAGAGAAAGAGGAAAGGAGGAAAAGGCACTGTGACCCCTGCACCGAAGCCTTGTGAGCGCGGCAGAGACTTCTGTGTGTTTGTGTGGAACGGGGGCTGTTTAGATAAACAGATGGCAACAAATGGCATAAAATTATATACCCATAATGTCAGTTCATAACATTTTGTTCGACATACTTGATTTAATCGCTTAGCTGACGATTTTGCTTTTGGGCCCATATGGTGGCAAATGGCAAATGAACCCTCTTTACACAGCAACTCCAATCTGGCACTTTTATCACCGAGACTTAGGGAAGAATCTGGGAGGAGAGAGATGCAGATGGAAAATGAATGAGCAAGCAGGGTGGGGTGCATGTGTGGGAAGAGGAGGGTTTGAAGGTGCGGCCAGGGGAGTGTTCTTGGGAGACAGAATTGAAGGGAGGGGGGGATGAAATGGGGAAGGGAGGGCTGGCACAAAAGGAATCAGGTTCTGCTATTTTTGTGAGTATCTACAAGTTGAAACAGGGAATTACTTAGCAGGGAGAATCTGAGAGAAAAACTGTGGAGAGAAAATACATAACAAATAAGGGGAACGGTGGTAAGGGAGAGAAGGGGTGCCACCGATAGGCAAAGCAGAGATAGTAGTGGACTTTAGGAAGTGCATTCAAATCTAATCTACAAACAGGGGGAAAAAGTGTGAAATCAAGAGAACAGATTGTTTGACTGGATTCTTCAAGGGGCCCAGGAAGAAAACGGGAATGTACCAGATGAAACTGGGTTTCTCCTGTGCTGTTACCAGTATGGTACTCCTCTGAGAAGGGGTATCTTGGGAAGGGCAACGTTAAGATAACGATGAAGTTCCTATGGCAGATTACTTTATTGTCACCAAAATTATGGTAGCATCTGGCATGACATTCCGGCTGTGAAACTGCTTTCTACAACCTAGCTTTTCCTAAAGCTGGGAGGAGGCTGGACATTCACTTTGGATGTTTTTTTAGCTAGAGTGGGTTCTTGTGAAATGCTGAGGACCTGAAGTTTTCCTGGTAGTCAGTGGGCAGGGCAGTTCCCCCAGGCACATACAGCATAGCTCTGCGGTGGGGATCGGATCTTCCTCTGCGTGTGCCGGGGGAGCACAGAAGACGCAGCTTCTGCAGGATGCTGCCTCAGTGGCTCGGACGTGGTCCTCAGTAGTATGGAGGTGATATGATATGGTACTGCCATGCTGAGGCCATGTCTAAGCCTGGCAAGACTGAGGAGTTAGAAGTCAGCACTGAAAATGACATTTCTCTTAACACAACATCAAGCATCCTCATCACTTACAGTTCAGACAAAACAAACAAATAAAACCCAAACAAACAAAACCAAACAAAACCACAAAAAATACACCAACCAAACCAAACCACAAACAAACAGCAACCAACCACCATCACCGCCCCCCCCCAAAAAAAAACCCCAAAACCAACCCACAACAAAAACCCCACACCCAAAACCCCAAACACTCACCAAAATCCTCAGTGAGTCCAAAGAACTGGTCAGTGAGGCTGGGGGAAATGCATATCCTATGATGCCGAGATGTATGCAGCTAGTGAAATTTCATCATGACAAGACACACTGTCTCAGCATAACAATACTAAGCAAAAGTCAGAACATCATAAAGAAATTTGTCATAATTTAGGCAAGCCCTTCAGGCTCTGATTTTGTTTGTATTCTTTTCTGTGCACTGTTCAGTAGGGGAATGCCAGGCTGGTTCCTCTCATCTCACTGTGCTGATCAATCCAACAGTTGATGTGAATCTAATTTGCATCATACTCAGAGTGGTGAAGATTGCCATGATGAGTGCGAGCTGCCAGGGAGTTCGTAGCTCTTTTGTGGGAAAGTTGGATCCTGCTGACCTGGATCCCTCTCACCCACTTCTTGTATATCTCTAATTACTGGAAGTTTCAGCTATAGAAACTAAACTAGGTCTGAGTTTGCTCTAGGATGTCCTGTGCATGTGTCTGGGCATACTGAGCCCTCAGTTTCACTGTGTTTCTCCTGAATATTGCTGTAAGCAGCTGTGGCCGGGACCTGCCCCCTGTGCAACTAGTTAGTTTGTGACCAGTACTGCTTAGTTAAAGACTGCTTGTTTGATTGAGGCTTATTGTAGTTAAGTCTAGATGTGGTTCAGATCTATCAAAAGTTTGGGCTGTCCTAATATTAGTGATACCTGCAGTCTCTTTCTGACAAAAATTGCTGCTGCTCCTTCTTCCCACCTTTCCGTATTTTCCCAAGCAATGGAAGCTGTCTACCAAATAATGCAGCCCAGCAGACAACCAAGTGGTGACAGTTGACTGGGCTGTTCCCGGCCTTATGATCCCACTGACTGGTGGTGAGGGGTGCTAGGTGGGTCCCAAGTCGGCTGCCAGAATCCACAATGGAGACTTATGGGCTTCCAGGGTAAAGCTTGGGGGTTGGTCTCCCCACCCTCCCTCCCTATCCATAGCTCTTATTAGTTCAATTTCAAAGTCTCTGCTTCACGATACTAGTTTGGCACAGCTCCCTCCTCCTCCCCCATTCACACCCCCTGGGCTCTTTACAACTAAACAGTTTGTCCTTTTCCCGACGTTTGGGAGAATCTGGGAATGTAAGTGCTCCAATAACTCATGTCTGAGCTCTCATTTACCCCCTGCCGGCATGGGGATGCTGCACACCAGCCTCTCAGAATGCCAAATGACTCGTGGCTGCCGCCTTGTCCCCCCGCGCTCCCCGAGGCCAGCGAGTGGGACCTTCAGTCTCTGCTGGGGCTGCCTGGAGGGGGCCAGCTGGGCATCCTCACCCATTCCTGAGTGTGACAGATCGGGCAAGCCACTGGAACCAGGAGGTGTTGTGTGCAGGACAGGCAGCTCCCCTGTTTCGGCATTTTGGATGTAGCGGGGAAGGGAGAAGTTTAGGTCCCAGAGCTTAAGAAAGAGGAGTTATGTAGCTTGGATCATAAGGAGTGGTTTCATGTAGGGAAATCCACCTTTTAACTGTGGCTCTGCCACTGATGTGTCACATTGCCCTGGCTCAGTCACTTAGCTTCTGCCTGTTTCAGTTTCTCACTTTGTCTGAAAGACAGAAAAGCATTTTCCCACCATCCCTATGCAGCTGCAAGGTCCATACTGAACTGGTGCAAAATGTTTTGAGATCCTTGGTTTGAGCAGAGCAGACTGTGATGAAAACTGGGATAAGAAAAGAGATCATCAATTCCAGCCTTCGGAAAAACAGGGCTGCTTCTCAAGATCTGGGTTTTGCAGTTGATGGGCTGGGTATCTCCCAACCATACTTTAAAAACAGCTGAGGATGATTTAGGGTGCAACTCTGCAACTTTGTAGGTGAGGTCTGTTTCTAAGCTGCAGGAAAAGTTTGGAAAGCTTTGGCAGGTTTTCCCTAATGTCCTCTCCCTCCACTGGTACTGGCTATAGCTGCTTATTTTCATTTGCATGGTTTTTGCATTCATCTACTATTTGTTATCTTTGGTTCTCTTTCTTTGCAATGTAGGTGTCTCCACTTCACCATTCTCTGAGGGCACCGGTGTCCTCCCAAATGTTTTTTTTCAGTAAAACCAGCACACATTTCACTACCCACCCAGCTCACGAGGCTCTGTAACTCTGTGTAAGGGCTACTATTCCTATTTTGTAGAAGGGAGCACAGCACAAAGTGGTCTGGGGCCATCAGACTTCTCTTGTCCCAGGCCAGAGAAGTTATTTGATACGCAGTTCTCACTGCAGTGAAGCTGGGAGCTTGTTGTGGTGTCACCAGCACCGGCAGGTGGGTAATCAGATGGAATGGTATGTGTATGCCAGGCCTCTTTCCTTCATCATCCTGTGTTTGGGCTGGCTCCTTGACCACGCTGGACACCTAACCACGACCTGCCGTGCAAAGGGATCATGCCGGCAGCGGGTGCTGACTCACTGCTAGTGAACATCTTCTGTTGCAATGAGGTGGCTGGCTGGCGTGCTCCGGCGGGGAAGGGGGGTCTCCCAGAGGCGGGGTGCAGCCGGCTCTCCCCGGAGGCTTGGGACAGAGCAGATCAGAGCCGTCTGTCCCCGGCGCCCTCGCTCATGCTCCTCCCTGCGCTTCTTCCAGGATGGCCTCGGGAGCACGGGGGGCATCAACCCGGCTCTGGGGCACCTCGGCCCCGGGAGCCTCCCCAGCCTCCCCCCGCCCCGCGGCCCTAGCAGGCGGCGGGAAGTGCCGGGGATGAGAGCAGGTCCCTGGCGTCTCCTTTAGCTGCCATCGCAGCTAAATTAGAACAGAGGCCTGCGAATAAAGCACCCCCTCCCCGCTGCCAGAAGCTCTGCATTTCATTCAAGTGCCCACAGGGGAATTTGCCCATTTACTCTTGTTATTTGCATGATAAAGGCTGTTCTGCTGCCTTTTCTGCAGCCTGCCTTAAAAAGGCAGGGAAGTTGGAGCAGGCAGGCGGGCAGAGGAGCCAGCGGGGCCAGGGCACCCGGCCCGGAGCCGCCGAGGGGGCCGCGCCCGCCGCCCCGCCGCTCGGCTCCCGGCGCGGAGGCGGGAGGAAGGCAGGCTCGCTCCAGCACGGGCTTTCGCTTTCCAGTTTTGTTCTTATTAGCGGCTCTGTGCGTTCCCTGCGCTCCTCACAAAGAGGCTTATTCTGGCAGGGAAATGTGCCCTCTGGGGTTTGCTGAGAGAGAGAGGGAGGGGAAACAGGGAGATAGACTGCGAGAGAATAGGCGCTGATCCTGGGCTGCATCCAAGCTGTTTTAGCTGGAACTCAGGATGGGAGTGAAAAGGTAGATGTAAACCTTCCTGGTTGCAGCCCACCACCTCCATCCTGGATTAATCAGCTGGAGTAGCCTTGAGGTTTTGCTGGTTTTGACCTGGCTTCCTCTGCCTTGAACTAACCTGGCTAATTTTGTTTCAATGTAATTTCCTTGAAATGAACAGAAATAATCTGCAGTCGCATGCCACTTTCAGTCCACTTTTCACCCTGGTTCTGATTTAGATTAAGAGCTCTATCTCCTCTCTGACTAAGTAAAACTTACCTAAATGAAAATTTGACTTTTTTTTTTCAATGACAACCTGATGTTTCCAGTAGTGTGTGTGGGGGGGTAGAGCCCTAAAAGTCACGTTCATAAGGTTTTGTTTTCATTCCTGTGCAGAATAAACACAGATTTTGAGACCTAGAAAGCAGTCGGAGAATTATTTTTTGGCTAGTTTGATTTACATCTCCAAGTGGTTGGTTGCCAGGCAAGAGTGACTGGTGCTCAGCAGGGCCCTCTTCACGGTTTCCTGGCCTGATGAGGCTCCTGTGCCATCGATGGGGAATAGGTGACCACGCAGGAGCTGCAGTAGTGGTGCTTTACCTCTGGGGTGTTCATATTTGCCATGGGAATCCTCTGTTTGCCTGCTAAGCTGGCATTGCACACGCTTCACAGGTGTGGAGCTGTCTGTAGCTGGGCCCAGGTTAGGTAGCTGCATCTGTAATAGTCTTTGTCTCCCCCAAGTATCTCGTTGCAGCTAACATGTATACTTACCTCCCTGTCAGCAAGCACAACTGAAGCTCCATCACTGCAGCCTCTGGAACGCTCCAGCTGTGTTGGCTGCAGCTGCTCTCAGCCTGCGCTCACCAGCTGTGGAGTTTGGGGGCTCAGCCTTTGTGAGAAACCATAAAGGTATAGAGTGGGTAAGAGAAAAATGCCCAGAGAGAGGAAGCCCTCTCCTGTCTTGGACTCTGGGCTGTGTAAGGTGGTCTGTGTTTTGGTTTGGTTTGGGTTTTTTTGAAGTGGCGTTGCTGTGTACTGTGCATGCAGTAGTGTGTGAGGGTAAAGAACTGGTGGAAGTTTAAGCAGGCAAAAGCAGCAGTGGTGGGTACTGTATGAGTGCCCCAGCTGTGCTTTCATGAAGAGCTGGTGATAAAAGCTTGGAAGTCATCCCCATCTGTTGTGCTCCCCAGGCCTAGACAGAGTACTACATGATGGGGAAGTGTGTATAGAATAGGATGTAGAACCTGTTATGACTGGTATTGGACTGGCAGGATGTGCCGGAGAAAAGAGAGTATCTGGAGTCCTGTCATACAGACGCAATAAGATCTCTATGAAGATTCTAAGCACTAAGTTTTTGTTTCTGTTGTATTCTCCTTTCCTTTTGTCTTTCCTTTCCGTTGATGCTCCTTTTTCCCAGTGCACATGTTGGAGAGAAACCAGCTGCCCAGAGTGACAGGCCACAGCCCTCTGAGGATTTCTGATCTGTGCACAGGTTCTTTTTTAATAGACTTGCACCTCATTTGGACTCTGAAGCCCATTGAAGAGGCCCCGAGGGCTGGCCAGCCGGGTACATCCCAGACCAGTGTGGTCTGCTGTTCTTTTCTTTAAGCAGATTTAAAGAGGGAGATGCAGACGTATAAGTGTGGATCTGCCCTCCAGACTTCAGGTAGAACTCTCCACTGAAGAAAAAGTCACTGGAACTCTAGGTTTTGCACTTTCATTTTAACAATAATAAGGTTAGTGAAAAAAAAAATGTACTTCTGTGCCTTGCAGCCTCCTAAATATTCTTGGAAATGTTTGGAGAATTCCAAGATATTGTTTTTACTGAATGCGGATGTTCTTGATAGATGTGGAGGGATTTACTGATACATAACTTCACAAGCAGCATTTGATCAGTGTTTCTACATTTCCCAGCAGACTGCACTTTCGCTGCATCCACAGTGAGCTCAAGAACCAGGATGCTGCTGGTGTGTGGCCGTGCTAGAACATGGAGTAGGACAATACGATTGCAGAGCCTGGCCCTGCTGCAGTTCCTGGCCGCTGCTCAGGATGGGTTCCAGAAACAAAGCTTGACAAGCTTGCATTAAATCAGGGAAGCAGGTTTGTGCAAGCATGTGGCAGGCTGCACAGCCAGGATTCTGGCATCCTAAGTGGGTTCTGGAGCCAGCAGTCTTGGAGCTTGTGGCAGCTCCTGACTGGTGGCTGGGAAAAGATCCAGAATGAGGACATAGTAGCATCCTGTTTTTTTTCAGATTCGTGATCAACAAGTTCAGAAGGCCTGTTCTCATATCTGAACTTCCCTCTCTCTGAGAGACCTTTTGCATTTTCAGCATGGGTAATGATGCCAGCCCCATTCTCTCTTCTTACCTGCAAGGAATCAGATCTGCAGCCCTGCCTGTTGTCTGAGTCGCTGCTTCCCAGCTGCAGAGCTGTGAATCTCCTGTCTGTTTGGAAACTTCTGTGCTTATTGTCATTTGTAGTATTTCTGGTCTTTGGATTTGGTTTCCTGGTATGTCGATGCCAGTTCTGCATCTTAGAATAAACCTTCCTTCTGACGCTTGTAACTTATTTTTTGATGGTATTTGCTGCACTGTTGATCTAATGGAGGCACTCAGTTTAACAAGCAGCTCTTGACTAGCGAGCTTCTGGGAGTCTTGTCAGTCTTTTATGATGGCTTCTGTTTTGTACTATTTGTAGATTAAAATTAATTTGAGATGGCTAAGCAGGGGCTTTATTCACTCTGAAATGGCATGATTTACTTATTCGCCTCCCTTGGCATCAACAACGAAGGCGGTTGGACATACAGAGAACTTGGCTGTGACTGCTTGCTGCACCTGAAAGGCACTGGGATAAAGATGACAGAGGGGTGTGGTGGGCATGTTCAGTAGTATCTCTGGACCAGCTCGAATAGTCTGGCTGAGGAAGGCACTGCTGAGAGAATCAGGCAGGTCTGTCTGGCTAGTGACATCCACAAAGATGGAATTGGGATGCAGGGATTAAAACTGTGCAGCTCCTGACACATCAACAGGAGGTCAACTGTGGTCAGGATGCTGTCTTCAGGTAAGGAGAAGCAATTATCTACTTGAGCACAGACTTCCTACATGATTCTGAAAAAAAAACTCTAAAGGTAGGGTTTGTTTCACCTTGCTTTAGATGCCTGGTAGTCATCTCGTTCTAGCATGCTTGCCTACAATAGATAAAGTTACATCTGGATGTGTTTGTATTCTCTCCTTTGTCTATGGAGGGGGCCTATATAGATGAGACTATGGCTAGTTTTTGTGTGGCAGAAACCTGGTGAGGTGAGTCCCCCTTAGCCTCGGTTCTTCGTATGTAAAGTGGAAATGGTAGTGTTGCATAGTGAGATTGCATGGTTGTGCAGTAAGGGGCATAATGTGCATTCTGCATTGGTGGAAGAGGCAGGAGAAGAGCAGAAAGAGGTGTCTGTGGAGTAGTTTGCCAATGTGCCCAGCTCTTCTGGTATTTGGCCGTATACAAGTGGAAAGGTGTTTAGATTATTCTGATAAGCTTCACAAAATATTTTTAACATTATTTTCTTACAAAACCAAGTTTATGTTGCTTAAGTTACATTATCCTTAGCTATCTTGTGGCTTTTCCTGAATGGTGGACAGTATGTTGCTAGACAAGGAAGAATAAGGTATTCCCATCATCTCCTTGAGAAACAGTATCCTGGATAGCTCAGTTGCTGTTTTATTAGAGGCCTCTGGACTATTCTTTCACTTTTTCAGGTCTCCTCCTGAAGTTCTCACTGCCCAGGTCTAACTATTCTGGGCTTCTGTTCTCTGTTTTGACCTGTTCAGATGGAAAATGGAAAAAAAGTAGAAAGAAACAAGAATGAAAGCACTTCTAAGAGTCTCTTCCTTACTACGTTAAGAGGCCAAAGGTTATGCAAGGGGCGTTTATGCTAAAGAGATTCTTTGCAAGTTCTCTGAAGCACGTGTTCTGCTTTTTATTACTGGTTTGAATTAAGATTGATTTTCCTGGGATTCCTGGTCTCCCCCTTGGGACCAGCTCTGAAAACCCTGAGGCTCACATGAAAATGGAAGGTGCTAATTAAAAGCACCATTTATCTCTCTTTGAAAATAGACCCCAAGAGTACATGGGGATTTGCAGGGACCACTGCTGGAAATAAGCTGCTCTCCTGCTTGATGTTGCAGGTGTTCAGTGCCACCAGGGCTGTTAAGAGCTGTATCTCAGTGGCAGAGATATGTAAAATATTATCTGTGAGCTCCAGTTCCGTCCCAGCTCAGACAAAGATTTCGGGCACGAAGCACATAGGACCTTCAGCCTCTGTTGGGCAGGAATTGCAGGTACTGTCTGCGTGTGTATCCAGGAGATGAGTGTGTGTTATGTTGTCCCCACTGTACCTGATGTGTCAGAGTAAAACTGGGTGCTTTTATCCCTAAAGGTCTTGAATTCAGCTTCAAGAGTATCGGCCAAGCAGGGCTGTCGCACTCTGACTCTTTAGGACTGAGACCACCCTCTGTCTCTCTGCCTCATTCTCCCTTTCTATCCCCCACCCCAACAAGCCTTGGAATAAATTGAGTTGGCACACAGTGTGAAGAGGAGATGGAGCAGCCAGGGACTGATAACAGGGAGATGATCCAAAAACTTTGCCTTCGAACTCAATTGAGTACAACCAAAATGGTCAGTTCACTTATTTCTCCATCAAGTAGGCCTGATCCAAACCACTAATCAACACTATGCTGCTATCGCTGCACAAGGAACATAGCTTCAGAGCTGTGTTAACTCCTCATTAGTAACAGGGCTGGGAAGGCTGCCGTGTACTGTAGATGGTGTATGGGAAATTGATACAAATAGGAGCAAGAAGCCAAATTTACATTTATTTTACTTACTCTAATTCACATCCTAGATACCTAATATTGATAGGTGAGAGGTTAGTGGAAAGGGTTAAAACAAGAAAGTCTATTTGTAGCCATTTAATGGGATATTAAAAGTGGACTCTGAAAGTTAGGTATGAGAATCCCTCAAGAATCCATAAGGGATCTACATACCTTTGGCTTCACGTGTATTTTCAGTCTGACCACAGACACGTGGAGTTGTTTGGATGAGTTTCTTCTGTCTCATGATTGTTCTCCAGGCTGTTATCCCTACCACACCACTTCCAACAGGCAGGTTATCCTCATCGTGCCGAGTTCTTAGTGCAGTCTCTTTCCTCTCATTATATGGCACCTAGAACAGATTTGGATCATTTTTTTTTCAGCCAGAACTTAAAAATTCTGTCCCTGTGAGGTTCTTCACCCATTTAAAAGGGTTCAGAGAAAATATTATACATTAAAGGGAAAATATAATCCCTGATCTCCTGTTGGCTGCTTCTTACTGCGGGTGGCTAAATGCCTTCTGAAGCTGGTGATGGGGTAGGGAATCTTTTGCTTCTTGTTACTGCAAACTAATGCCAGTGAACAAAAGTTCCCAATTTCTGCAGCCCAACTGGTGAAATGCAAAAAATAAAGCTAGAAGATAAGTGTAGGTTTTGACCTGTAAACACAACAAAATGAACACTTTTACTGACAGCCGTAGAGGACAGACTAAGATATGCATGAACCAGTGAAACTGAGAGTCGCTGTTGTTTTCCAGATCTGGGAGGGTCTACATTCTCTGTGCTCAAACTGCAAGCTGTTGCTTTAGTGACCAAAAACCTCCACAATGGCCGGCTTCCCTGCCTTTCCATGTATCTGTTGTTGGTGACAGGGAGAGAGTGTCAGCAGTTTGTTTTTTGTAGTATCCCAGCAGCCAAAAGCAAATGACATCCTTTTGCCATTGCAAGAAAAAAAGTTTGCTCTAGAAACTTGGCAAGCTGGGCAGAGGGGAAGTGATACCGAGTCCCTGGTGCCTATCACGGGATTAATGTCATTAGTCTCTCAAATACAAATGGCACCCTGCAAGTGAAACTGTGACACCATATGCCTGATGTTGATTTCTGAGCTACAGCCACTGCTCTGGAATGCTGGTGCCTGCATTTTCCAGGTCTCTGCTAGAAGTGTCTGTAGCGTGCTCTGCACGAGCCCCATTGCTGCTTGGTTGATGAGTTCCCAGAATAAGGACATGTTGTCTAGTAGTTTTACTAAGAGAGATCTGACTTTTTGGCTCATTGTCAGCTTTCAAACTAGTCACCTTGTTTTATGCAGTTTATTTTCCCTACTAGAGAAGTAGGGATAAAGTGATTGTTACTCTCCTTGCAAAGCTTTTTCTTGTCCTGCCTTCCAAGAGCCTTAGGGAGAGGCAGGCACTGGCTGCAGGCAATGCACCACAGGGTCACCAACAGCCCAGATGACGTGGGCGGCATCCAGGAGATTTCCCTGGCTCATTCCAGCAGGGAGGCACAGGTGGCACCTCGGTAAACATTTCACAGCAACTTGGCACGGAGCATCGCGGAAAAGCGCTTGACTTGGGTGTGCTCCCCGCTGCATGTGTCCAAGTCCCCTGTGCAGCATTTGTGGCTGTTAGAAAACAGATCCGGGTGGCATCAAGCAGCCAGGCGGGAGTGGTGAGGGCAGGAGGAGATGGGCACACATGGAGTGCCCGTGGGGCTGCCAGGCACCTCTCATTAGGATGCATTTATTTCGTGATATTACAGCCGGCTGGTTCCTCTCTCAGTCTCTTTCTTTGCGAGGCTGTTGCGTACAGAAGGTAGAGGCAGGGACTTGGGCTGAGTCCAAGCTCTGGTGCAGCTCTGCCTCTCCTCTCCTCGGTCTCTCGCTGTGCGCAGAGCCGGGCCCCCCGCTGTGCCCTCGCCAGCTTTTACAGCCGCCCTGCCTGTCAGAACAAATGGCACGGCTCAGAAAATAAACTCATCTCATTTGTATGACAACACGGCCCCTCCGGTTAGAATGCTGTACCATTGCTTTTAACAAGGCTTTAAGCTGTTCAGTTCGGAGACTGTTACAGCCCCTGGTTTATTGATATACAGACCTCCTGTATAGTCATCCCAGGTGCGTTCCCTAGTGCCTGACCCAGACTATGATGTCCCCAGCCCCATGCCCTGGCTAAGGCTGCCCAAGCTGAATGATGTCACTCTTTTTCCTCCATCATAGTCCAGGGTCCTGCATCCCATGTGCTGCTCCCTATGTTGGGGAAAGAAAGGATGAAAAAAGACCTTTATTCCTAGATAGCATAGGTGGCTGTGAATTTCTTGCTGAACTACGTTGTGACTTGGTCAGTCCGTGCATAGGACGGTATCTAGATATGGCTCTGGATATGTATGTGCGTGTGAATGCAGGTACACTAGTTTCCATCTCCCCTATTCTGTGAGTGTCTCTATGTGTGTTGAGTTTGTGTGTGCGTATCTGTCATAAACTGTGTGTTTGTCTTGTTTCTGTGTGTTTGATGTGTTTGCTTTTAAATATGCTTCTGCCTGTGCCTGTCTTTATGCAGCCAATGATTGTGTGTACTTACGTCTCTCAGCCGTGTATGTGTATTCCAGTAAGCACGCTTTCGTACAAATCTTGCTTACCAATACAGAAGAGTGTGCAAAGGTCTCATTGTATTGTGTGTTCCCCTTTGGTGTGACATGTTCCTGCAGTTCACAGGCAGGTGGTTGACTGTTTCCATTTCTTTTATACAGCGTGGAGTGGTCCAAGAAGGGACCCTGGAATTTTAGGTGAACCTAAAGGATGCCTTGTTAATAAAGAAGGAAAAAAATTACAAGAAGAGGGGAAAAAAGCATTCATTACACACCTGGTGACATGCAGCTCTTTCCAAAGCAGAGAATCTTATTCTCCTCTGTCACAGTCAGTGGTAGCTTTTCCAGGGAAAATGGGTGCAGAATCGTATATGTAGAACAAGAGTAACTGTACAGCAGAGATGCATGTGTGTGCCTGTAGATGAATCTATTATTCTCCCCTTTCAGCAGCCTCACTACAAAATGCCTGTTTAAGGTTCCTCTGTGTCTTCCATGCCCTGTTTAACTTGTGCCAGACCAAATGTGTTACTATTTCATCTTCTCATTAGCGCAAATACTTAGAATGAGGATGCCTGAATCCTTGCTTTGCCATTGGTTTTCTGTGTGACCTTGACAAATTGTTGTGTGTTTATGCCCCTACTCCCTCATTTGCAGGAAGGGCAGCTGATAGTGGGTTACCTTTCAGAGATGCCAAAAAGCTGGTATTACTAACATGTTTTGAGATCGCTGGATTAAAGTGGTACTGACAATCACAAAGTATTGATTCTTTAGCAATATTAACACTGCTGACAAACAAACAAACAATTCATCCTTAAGCATGGGATGGATTTCTCTTAGGTAATAGATCGGGATGTTAAAAGGGGAACACTAGCTGTCAGTAATGGATGGGGTCTAACAGGAGGATCTGGCTGAAGTGGTCTGCCCTCTTGATGGGACAATAGGCAGCTGCTGCTGCTCTGCCTGGTGAGTTGGGCTCTGTGAACCCAACTTCGGTCCCCGTTTGTTTGGCACAGGGTCAGAGGCTCCCTGTACGTATCTTCTAAGGCCCGTGAGCAGGGATTTCCACGGGGGAGAGCGAGTGCTGCTGGAGCGCGCAGCCATTTGTTAGCTGAGGGCTTGGGGTTTGCAGAACTGTGTACATTCCTGCTGACGAGTGCACAGACAGAGGAGTAAACAACGCCCGCCAGATTTACTGCTGCAGCAAAAATAAACCATTTGTCAAAGAGAGGATAGTGCAGGGATGCCAACAGCTTGAGGCCATGCCACCTTGGGACATGAACCGGTTAGAGCTCGCGAACCAAGTGAGATGGGACAGAAGTTCCACTGGGGTTTGGCTTGGAGTCCGTTCAGAAACACCACCTGTAGGGCTGCCAGGGAAGGTGCTGGGGAGCCAACAGGGGGTGCACAGAATATTTGTTTGCATAAAGTTAGCAGGTCCTGGCAAATACCAGACTAGGTAAAGAAGTCTAAGCGCTATGCTCTAAAGCGCTTCTGTCCTATAAATCGGCTGCTCCCAATTACAGTGCCAAAAGAAGGCTCTTTTCCATATACACGAAAGAGGGTCTCGAGGCTTTGCTGGGCGTTCTATGCTATTTTAAGAGTACTGTTCTCTGTGAACAGTACAGCAGCATTGATCAGATCATTTGTGGTAATTAAAAACCCCATGGCAAGTTTCATCAGGGCCAGGTGACAGGTCAGTTAATTATTTTTAGGAAGCAAAATTCCCTCTTCAGTTCTGAACATGTTTGATATCTCTTCCTCTCTACAGAAAGAGAAAAGTAACAGCAAAATTAGGCTTTCCCAGGGATTGTATTGTATTTCCATAATATTAATAGAATATTCTTCCCTATATATTTGGCCAAATTTTGGTGAATGGCAATATACAGAATACATTAATTATGTGTTTGGTAAAAATTAGCAAAATTAATAAAGAGTTATTTAATCTGGAAAATCGAAGCTGATTTTATGACAAAGGGAATGTGAATTTAACCTGAAGCGTGACTTTTAATAGCAGGAATAAGTCTGTAAAGTAGAAACATTGGTAGAGATTTGCCCGGTGGGAAGCTAGATGCCAGTGTGTACTGAGATGTATCCTGAACTGGGGAAGCCAGTGCACCAGTTGTCCTCCCCTTATGCATTTGTAATGTTTTATGTATAATTAAAGTAGCACAATAGTGAAGAAGATAATTTGTCCACTTAATTTTCATTTGAGTTAGTGACTCCCACGTTGGCAAATTAAAGGGAATGAGGCTCAGTGAAGGACCAGGATGCTCCTAGAGAGTCAGCACAACGCAGAATACTGATGCAAGTCTCCCCCCAACTTGAAATACATCACTCGTATGAGGTTCATGCCTAGGATGTATTGCCCTAGAGCAGGGGGGAGGATGATTCCACTTGCATGCTGGGTTGTGACTGGATGTAGGATAACATTAGGGGTCTTTGGTACCAAGAGGACTTGGACAAAGAAGCTCATGCTCAGAGAAAAGCAGAAAATAGTCTGGTGTCAGCTGGCACTTGAAAGAGTAAGAGAATTGGAAGGATACGTGCTTAGATCTCAGAGAGCCTTCCAACTCCTGAGAGCAGGGAGGTGGCAAGGAGCAAACATCCAAATGCTGAGTGCTAAGTAGAAGTTGATTGAGGAGATGGAGTGCATGGCTCTGAAGATCCATGCCTACCTGTTTTCTGTGACTATAACAATTAATATGAATTAAGTGTTTAATGTGAAGCTGCTCTTTTGTTTGTCATATCAGAAATCTAATGAATGAATCCCAGAGCTGTAGTTGAAGCTGTTACAAATGGATTTGGATTTGAAGTCCTCATGGGCTAGGCACAGGGCAAACCTGAAAGCTAGTGGCAAGAAGGTTATCTTGAGAGCTCTTGTACAACTGCAGAGCAAACACTGTAGCACGTTCTGCTCTACATAGCAGAATTTGCTCACATTAAGCCCTTGGAGAGACTCTGACATGAAGTATGCACCCGTTTGTCTGCCCTGTCCAAGGAAGCCATGTTTATTGCTATAGCATCCCCTTTCTTCTGTAGGCAACCCACCATCTCTACCAAAAACAAGAAGGAAAGAAAGCCTAAAAGGGTGAAGAAGGATTTTCATTATGAAGTTAATTAGCTTCTGAGCCAAGCTGCACCTTTTCAAGAGGAGGAATTAGAGGGATTTAATTGCTTTATCAGCCTTCTCTTTGATTTTCAGCAATCAGGCCGATTCCATTTAATTTAACTGCCACAGATGAGAAGAAAATTGATGCACTCACCTGCCTCGGAGCAGAAAGAGAGTGAGAAAGAAAAGTTGGAGAAATTGGCAAATATAGTGTCTGCAGATTAATGAAAACCAACAGCATTTGCTCACAATTGGAAATGATGTGCCTGCCCTGAGGTGTTTGGAGCTGTGTGTGTGCCGCTGTGCATGGTGATGTGAGACCCATCTTAATGGCGGAGGACAGGGAAAAGGGGCTGGACCTGCCCTGGGGAAAGAGGGAAATATATTCGTGAGATGATCAGGGATCAAATAATGAATGGATGTGCAGGGGGGGCAGAGAAGAAAGGGGGCGGAAAGCAGCCAAAGCCTCATGCTAGCGTATGGCAGGCAGAGGTCAATGGGCTTGGTGTGGTGCCTTGTTCTCCTCTGCCAGTGAGCTGCATCCTGCACTTGCTTGGGGAGAGGCTTGGGTCGTGTTATTGGTAACTGTTTCTTTTGCTGAGGTACAGGGAAGGGTTCGGAACTGCAGTGCAGGCTTTTGGTACGTACGTGCCTTTGCTGAAATGCTTTTCCTTCTGTCAGAATGAGGTTTGCTGTTGCTCCCTTCCATGCTCTAAGAGATATTTAATGTGGAGGTGAATGAGGCACAAAAACAATGTGTTGAGGAGAAAAAGGGAGATCAGAAGCGACGGGAACAGCAGAGGATGGTCCGTGAGGAAGTGATGAGGAGCAAGTGGTGGGAAGGGAGCTGAGACCCATGGAGCTGGGATCCATGCGATGAGAGCTGACTTCCTCAGGTGTGCCTTTGCAGAGGGTCTGCTGGGGTTTATCTGTTAAACGGAACAGCTGCCTGCAGCCATCTGTAACCACAGTAGCAGTCTGGAAGAGTTATCTGGTTTTCAGACCCTAGCTTTTCAAAAACGAGGAGTTTTGACCCAAGTCATTTTTGAAGATCATGACCCAAAATTATAAAGTGACTGTATTGGAAAGGCTGATTTTCAGTGGGAGGGCACTTGGTTTCCACATCACGTTGCTTTGGGAGTATGTTAGCAAATTTCTTAATCTTTGCAGACCCCCAGTTTGAGGAGGGCTGTTCCCTCACTTAAACAGTGTCAGACAAAGATCTTGGTTGGCAAACAGCGCCCTTTTGGTCTGTGCAGCGAAGGCGAGATGTGGTCCTGGGTCTCTGGCCAAGTCTTCATGTGAGGGAAGGTGGTAAGAGTGGGTGAATAAAAAGCATTCAGAAAGATGGCATTTTATTTTAGCTGAGTCCCCTCAAAAAAAGATAACATCAGAAAAAAAGAAAATCAGGAGAAGTGTTTGGTTTTAATAGAGAGCGTTTTGCACCAGAGAAGACTTTTGCAGGGAAAACAAACTGACCACTGAAATGTCAGTTTCACTGAGATTTTGTTTCACAACAGTTTTTGTAGGGAAGACTCTGGGTACAATTGACAACTTTCAGTTTCACTCCTTTGAAAGTGAAAGGGTTTCTTCTCTTCAAGATAACTTTTGTTCAAGAATGTGTTTGATTCTATAATATTTAGAATCTTAGTTTTAGATGGTTCTTTAAATGAGAATGTGTTTTGTTTCTGTTTAATTGCAATAAAACATTTTGGTTGACCAAAATTTGTTTCTGTCAGGAAATTTATTCTATGACAGATTTCTTTTTGGGTGGATTATATCCAGTCCTAGGTTAAACAAATTTAAAAATTGGAAAGTTTTTTTAAAAATTGGTAGTTTTCAGTTTTTGCATAGATGCCACAACTGGGGCCCTGTTTTCCCCTGGGATTCTGAGTCTGTGTTCTGTTTTGGGCCTACATATTGAATTTTAACAACCCTCTTATCAAATAGTACTTTCTCCATTGTTTACATTTCGTATTATCTTTGGGGCAACCCGACTATGAGAACAATCTTTAATTATTTGTGGAAGCCCACGTTAAGGTTCGATCAGATTCGCTACGGTTAGATACTACTGGAATTGCATGTGAAGAAATGTCTTTTTCTCAGGTAAAAGAGGGAAGATGGGCAGGGGAAGGGACGGGAAGGCTGGGAGCAGGGGGGGGACTGTGCCAGGGCTGCATGGCAGCAGGAGCAGACCCGGGAACACGACCTGTGTCTCAGGGCACACGGGGAAGAGCCGAAGGCAGCGGCCTGGGCTGCCTCTGCTGCCGAGCCGGTCTCTGGGCCCCTCGCCAGTGGTCAGGCTGCAGCAGCAGCATTTAGAACGGACATCACCCCTGCAAGTCCATCTATAGGTTTTGTGAGCTGGAGTTGGCTCTTTGCTAGAATCCAACACCTTTAGGTACAGACTTAAAAAGGAGCAGCTTTGTGGGCTGTAATTAAGACTCTTGGAAGGCACTTTCTTTCTGATGATTCTCTCTGCTCACCCACGGCAGGTTAGATGAAAGGGTTAATAAGGTATTATTTCCCCACAAAAGCCCTGACGGTGCATTTCCTCACAGCTTGCCTGCCAGGCTTGGCCTAGCTCTGTGGATCAAAGGCTGGTTATCACTAATATTGAGCTGTTGTAACCTCTGTCCCCTTTGATTAAAGTGGTGCTGCTGTGAATTTCTCAGTTAATCATGCCTTGGCTTGCAGGGTCAGCTTGCAACTTGGCAAGTTCAGAAAACTACAGCGGAGGAGAGAAAGGTAAAATGTATTATGCAAATACAATTATGATTGAGTCCAACTCCACCCGGTCAAGGCCCCGTGCTGCTGGAGAGGCTGGAGGGAGAGGAATCAATAGCCCGTCCTTTGACAGGAGCCTCTCAGTGGGGAAAGGGGAATGGAAAAGTAGGCTCTCCTTTCTTCTCCCCTCAACCGCCCACACCAGTGAGGAGTGCAGGCTTTTGGGGACTTTGAAGCCCCCAGCAAGGCATAGTGTGTTCAGGGGAGAACGTGACCTCCTGTTTTCCATCCCTGGGAACTATGATTTATGGTTTTTCCTTGAACTACATTGAAATGGGAGCTCTGCCAATGGGTTCAGGACCACTAACTCTGCTTTCCACCCCACATCACTTCGCAGAGCCTCAGGATGAGAGGAATCAGCAGGCATCAGGGCAATGTGGATCCAATTTCAAAGCACACAGTAAGACAGACAGGTGTGTAAGTCATGAGGTGTATGTGCAGGGCTAAAGATGAAGGTTTGAGCCCCGGGAAGGCCACAGTGTGGGATGTGAAAATTAACACAGTGACAGAGAATTAGGTTAGTGAACACAGCAACCTAACCCTGTTTTGAGGATGGTGAAGGAAAGGACTGCTGAGTAGAAAGAGGTCAGGATTGTTGAGTGTCATTATGAAAATAATTCTTTCCAATTCTGTCTTCTGGTTTCCCTGCCTGCACTAGGGTGTGATGGCATTGCCCTGCCGTACGGAGGTGGGTATGAGAGTTCCTCAGCACTCAGGGTATGGGTCAGGTTTTTTTAGGAAGGTACCCTATTCTTAATAATATTTCAGTAGCCCCTAGAATTGGTTGTCAAGAAGTGGGCTATCTACGGTCATACGGTAAAGCCATATGTGCATGCAGAGATTTTAATGGTGTACGAATACCAGCATAATGTACCAGTGAAGGTTTTCTACTGTGTTTGCAAACCTGAGCTGTGTACTTTCCTGCTGAATCCAAGTGAAACAAGCTATGGCTGCAACTCAGTTTTTGCCATTATTACTGCGTCTTCAGGTGTGGTTTTGCCAGCCAGCTCTTCGTGAAGGATCAAACCCCAGCTATCAGAGTTGCTCCGTGAGAGGTGTGCAGCCTAGGAAAGGTCTGTGCAGAGACGTCAGACCCACAGCAGGTGTGGCAGAGCCACTCAGCCATGGTTATGAACAGCTCAGCAGTGCAGCCAGGAGCAGACCTGTTCTCAGAGCTCCAGCTCCCCTGTGCCAAAATTCCTGTTTCTTCTGGCCCTGGCTGACTTTAGCAGTAGTTCTCAAATTCAAGAGAGTACCTACAGATAAAAGGAATTTGCTGTTTCCACTGCCCTGACAGAATCTTTCCTTATCAGTTCATATTCTGTCTGATCCCAATCTAATTTGCTAAATTGTCACACTCCTACCTTCCTTCCTACTCTTAGGGGAAAGGGGTGTGTTTTCGTGCCACTGCTGGAACCTGTTGAGCTGCCTGGCTGTGATGGTGAGAGGAGGGAAGGAAAGGAGTGATGCGTTTCTGGGGGAACTGGTGTTGAGGAGTGCTGGTTGAGGTGGAGTAGAGGGGTGTTTTGGCTCCAGCTGTGCTGCAGAGTAGATAGATCTGACCTGGGGAGCGGAGATGAGGGGGCAGGCAGCGCAGGGACATGTCTCTGCTGCCGCAGCACTGGCGGGAGCGCTGAGTACAGGGGGGAGTGGGGGATGCTGGAGGAAGAATGAGCACGGCGGGGCATTCTTGATCAGACCCACTAATTAACTGCTTGCTCTTATTTTATTTGCTCCAATCTTCCTATTTTTGCATCATTTGTTTCCCTGTTCAAGTGAAACAGTGAGGAACTTTTTAAAATTTAAATTCAGAAGTGCTGGAACTGAGCTCCTGCTGAGGAGAAAGTCCTGGAGCTCTGCTCCTGATGGCTTTTGGGAACAGGTGGCAATATTTCATTGTCTCTCGCTCCCTTCCAAAGGCAGGTACCACTCTGCTCTGTTGGGGCACGTGGCTCTCGTTATGTTATCAAACCTCACAAGCATGGGAATGGAACCGCAATGCCTGCTGCTATTTGAAAGACCCCCAAGCTTGAATTTTAGTAGGTAACACATAGAGACATCTTCCTACCAATGGCTTTTCCTAACTTTACATCTATTTTTCCCATGTGTGCTTCTCAATCCTTTTGCACTGGTTTGTTGTTTCAGGTTTCTAACAGAATTATTCTGTTTTTTGGTTTTTTTTTTTGAGATTTTAAAGATACTATCTGGATGGCTCAAAGGTGCAACATGGTCCTGGGCAGGATTTAATTAAAAATTACAGTTACATCCCCACAATCTCCTCTTAAAAAAAAAAAAAAAAAAAAAAAAAAAAATATAAAAAAAAAAATATATATATATGCTAAATTGCAGGTCCTTTGCTAAAGTGCTTTGGGAAGATAATGCAACAGTGCCGTCCCCATTGCATGGAAAAATAATGGCTGGCAGAAACAGTTCATCTACGGTCATGGGAGGAATTGGTACTGAAGTCAAGAGGTGAATAGGTGTTCCCGGTAGTCCATCTGCTGCACCACATGCCCCCTCCTACAGAAAGCAGGTTTTCCTTCAGCTTCTGTTTCCCTACCTTCTGAATCTCCCTCTGATTTCTTGGTCAAGCCTCCAAGAGAGGAAACTGGCATTGTGCTGTGAGCTGAGGTTTAACAGAGTTTGCTCAGGTCCAGAGCGAGTGCCTTCTGTGATTCAGTGGAAGGACGAGGAGCTTCACTTTCCAGGAAATAGTGATGAAACACCACAGTCCGTGAGACTACTCCTCTGTCAGGACTCAGCAGGGATCTGTGGAACAGGATCTGCACCTTGAACTTCCCCTGTAAGCTGTGAGGCAGTGTAGCTGTAAAAGAAAGGCGTGATGGGCCAGAACCAAAACTCTTAAGTTTCTGTATCTTACCACACACACTTCATGTTTCCCCTGGCAATAGCAAGGACCTTCAGCCCAGATGAACTTTCCAGCATCCTTTCTGTGGTTTCCTTTGTAGATCTGGATCTTGATCTGTAAAGGAGCAAAATGAAATTAGGCTCCCAGGTCCTTTTGAAATCCAGTGGAAGCTGGGCATCTCTCACCCTTCACTTAGTTAAAAAATCCCTAGCAGTGACATACAGTGGGATCGTCAGAGCAGGTTTCTTTGAAACACCGAGTGCCATATTTCTTCAGTCATTAGTATCTGATACGTGCGCTACTGGATCCCCCAGTAGTGTTAATGTGATTGATTCAGCTGCAGGTACGGGTTCTGTTCCGTGTGCTGGAGCACTCGCTAGGGTTTTTAGGCCTGCAGTGTTTTTATGCAGTACAGGACATGCAGGAGAGTTGTGCCTGGGCAAAGAGAAGTCATAGTGGGATGAGTCTGTGGCTCAGGTTGTTACAGATTCTTTAGAACAGATATTCCTATGGACAGTCCTTGCCATAAAATACTGCACTCCTGAGGCTGCTCTGAATCACATTCCAAATTTCCCCCTGTAACAGCCCAGTGTCCCAAAGTTACAAAGGAGATAAATGTTGACCCCGTTTAACTTAGAGGTCCAACATAAAAGCTTATTCCTTATTTATCACAGTCAATTCTTCCAGTTGTGCCCATCACTTGTAATATCCTGCTTTCTCTCTCCATATCTTCCTTCCTTCTTTCCTTCCCTCCTTCTTCTTGCTGCTCTTTTCCTTCCTTTCTTCCCCTCAGCCCTTTACTTCCCTGTGTGAGTTTGCTGCCTCTTGATTAAAATGTTGACTTTAACTTGGAATTAACCTGATTAATGTAATTGAAAGTAAAAGTCCGCTGCTCAGCACTTTGGGTGATGAGTGGAGATGGATTGAGAAAGAAAGCTTTCAGATTGAATACACTTCTCTCCTCTGGCTGTTAATTGCACCGTTTACTGGTACCTGACTCACTGACCGTCAGTGTTTAGTCCAGTTAATGATGATACACAGTCCATACTTTCCAGAGATAATTAAAAAACATTCCAGCAGACACTCTGCTGCAGAGAGTGCTCCTGTCTGTCGCAGTCAGCAGGTCCCAGGGGTTAGTGCTGTGGTCTGGGGGGAGAGCAGGCTGTTCCTGGGTGCAGACTTGGGCTGGCCTCGGTTGTGCGGGTGTTTCGAAGAGGAGATGGGCAGCAACTTCTTCACGTGTTGGCTTTAGTGTGTCCGTCTCCTGACTGTACAGTGTTGTATGTGGGTGAGCATGGAGGCTCTCTGGGGTTGAGGGCCCATTTTTGTGCTACCGAAGCATTTTGGCTAAGACATAGGATTTGTAAGTAGAGCTCTCTCCCCGCAAAGTCATTTGAGCTCTTATCCATAGGGGTAACTCAGCACTGAGATCAGTGAGAATTAGGCATTTAAAGGCTTTGTGCATCTGGACATTGGTCTCTTGTGGCATACTTTTACATCTGCAAAATAGGAATGCTCAGACTTTCTTACAGATGGAGAACTCTCAAAGGACTGTGGACAGAGATTCAGAGAAAATGCTTTGGCTGCCATATCCCAGAGACTCCCATACACTGAAGTGGTAGTAAAAAAAAATTTTCTCCAAATATAAGAATCCATTTGGATTGGCAAGGAATGTAGTCAGAACTCTTATATTGCTGGAAGAAGTATTCAGGCAAAACAAACAATCTGTACCAATGCCAGCTTTAGTTAACATATTTGCTAATGACCTGAAAAAGGAATGAACAAAGGAAAGAGGAACTTGTAGGTATGGCAAAGGTAGCTCTGCTGACCAAGATCAGGAAAGATGACGAAGAACTTGTGAGGGACCTAACAGCAGTAGATGAGTAGGTAACAGAAGGAATAGATTTACACATAGAAGGAATCCTGAAGTTATCTACTCTTCCCTACTGAGTGAGGCACATATTGTACAGATGATGTTGAGACTGAGAACTCGCTGTTTCGTTGGCACTTCATTCCAATAGCTGATCACTGTAAATTAAAACTGTGGACTATATTTTTCATCCAAATTTGTGTTCTAACTTCCAAGCCACTGATTCTTGTTAAGACTTTTTGTGCTAGTTTAAAAAAGCCCTTTTATACCTTACATTTTCTCCCTATTCAAATACATTAGTGCCAGACTCAAATATGTTAGTGCCAGATAATTCACACCAAAAGCTATGATTTGCATTTCCTGTGTGCCTTATGCTGTCAACTCAGGAAAAAAAAGCTAGGTGTCACTGTGACCAGCTCAACAAACATAAGTATTCAGCATGTCCTCATCCACCCTCTCTTGTCCTGCTGCCATTTCCCTTTACACAGGGGCTATGTGCAGTGACCTGACTATGAGCAGTGTTGAAGCTCTGGGGAAGAGGATGAGATTTTAATGAGAGAAATGGGTTAGTGTTTATATTACAGTAGCAATGAAAGGCTCGCATGAGATCAGAGCCCTTGTCATGATAGGTTTTGTGGTGTGTTTGTTTGTTTTGGGGGTTTTGTTTGCTTTTAAATAAAGGCAAGCAGATTATATCTCAAAGGCTTTATAATCCAAATGGTCTGGAATTTGGGAGGACTGTATCCTCACAGAGGGGAATCAAGATCTGGATTTTGAACACACAGGGGGAAGCAAAATGAGGACTGCAACCCTCACCTCTTGCCCCTTAGTCCAGCACTGGTATTCTAAGAGCCTCCTGCATTTTGGGTAATTTTTTAAATTGGTATTGCTGTGCAGAAAAAGAGTGAAACAGTGATTTTTTTTTTTTTTTAAATTTTATTTTTTTATTTCTCCCACGTCCCCCTGTCTCCTCTTCCCAAGAAACTAGTAGTCTGCATGTAGCCATGGCATATTTCTATATATTGTACTGAAACTTTAGTAGTGATAAAAGTAAGCGTTAGGGGCTACAAAGCTCCCTTCCTCTGAGCAGGCAACTCCTCTAGGGAATTTTCAAGCATTTAATTCTGACCCATTCCAGACACTGTATCTGGTCAGGCATTTGGTCAAGATGACTAGCCAAAGCATCCAAAAATAATGAGTCAAAGAGAGTGGTTTCTTGTCCTGCTTCTCTGTCTAAAGGCGTGGGTTAGTGGTGTGGGTTTGGTTTGAAGTAGAAATCTCTGGTAAATCCCAGCTAACAAACAAACAACAAAACAAAGCAAAACTTTGGAGTTGAATGAAGGGCTGTGTCCTGGCTCTATTCCACAGCCCTTCCCTTTTCATTTTTCGCTTCCCATTCCTATATCTGCTTTATCCTTTGTTTCATGCTCTTTTCCATGGTTATCTTTGCTGACCCTTCTCACTCTGCTCTGTATTACATCTGCTTGTACCCTTCCCCAGCAGCGCTAGGTCCTTTATCTTTGTACATAGCCCCAGGCTGCCTTTATCAGCTTTACCCTCAGGGCCATCCCATGGAGTATGGGAGTGCTTTTATCTCCATTCAGCAGCAAAAAAAAACCCCAAACAAACAAACAAATCACAAAAAAACCAAACCAACAACCCCCCCCCCAACAAAACTAAATAAACTAAGAAAAAGCACAACAAAACAAAACCACAAGACTCGGAAGAGCAAAGGAACTTTAGGGCTACCACGCAGGTCTTTGGTACAGCTTGGTCTGACCAGCCCCTAGGACCAGGAGTGCTTCGTCACTTAAGAGCTGGGTAACCTTCCTATTCAGTGGGACTTTTTTCAGTGACAATTTTTTCCCATCATATCAAAAGTGGTAAGACGAGAAGAGGGACGCTTTCCTCATGGTGGGCTGGTCTCTGCCCTTGGCTGACCTGTGCCTCTGGACCTGGGACACACATGCACCTGGGGGCATAACCAGAGTCCTTGAGACCTGGTCTGCTGGCTGCTGGGTGAGTTCCCCGGGGACGGTGACCCGTCACAGTAGAGAGCAGCCCTGCGCGGGTTGCCTTGGGGTTGATCTCGGTGCTGCGGTGAGTCCTGGGCAGTGCCTGGGCGCGGCTGGCGGGGCAGAGTGCGGCAGGAGGATGCTGCTGTGGGACCAGTTGTGCTGGCACCTGCGAGGAGCCCCGGCTGGCTCGTGTTTGCTATTCCCTGCACACACACAGGGAGCCTCGTGCACTAAGTGACATCAAGGCTCATTATTTTCATCAGATGCCACATTTGTAACCTGTTACCAAGTAAATTGTGATAAAATAGACTGGAGCAGCCCAGAGTCTGGCTCTCTGTGCTGAGATGGCTGCTGTGAGCGTAGCAGGCAGGCACGGAGCCTTACAGGACTGCTGGCTCCAGCTCCTTAAAGGAGCAGGGAGCTCTCACAGCTACTAGAGGGTATGGGTCACAAGATGCTTACGACCCATTTTTTTGGCAGACACTGTGTGTTTGGGATGAGGGTGAACTGTGGCCTTCCAATGGTCCCAGGAGGTAAGTCACTTACCTCCCTCCCCCTCCTTCTTGCTATTGGGGAAACTGAGTCATGGAGAAAGAGAAGTTACCCACTGTCACATAGTAAATCTGCAGCTTCGTCTCCTAGTTCTGCGTCCTGTGCTTGGAGCTGAGAATGGGTCCTTCACCAGTTACAATCCAAATGGCAAGGTGAACAGGCGTTTTCACGTTTTCTTTCCCCCGTGTTAGAGTCCAGATGATGTGTGTGACTTGCAGTGGCAGTTGAGAGCATAGAAAACAGCTCATTGCTGGAGTTTAGTTTTCTGTCTTTGAAGATTCCCAAAGCCTGCTTGGGACATTCAGGTTTTTGGACAGGAACTGTGTTTGTTTCCATACTAGGAGGTACCAACTCTGTTTCAGTTGCTTTGTGCTTCCCTCCCAAGCCTCTCCCTGCCCCACAGATACAGACGAATATGCTTGCCTTACATCATATTGTGAAGCTGGATTAGATGTTATCTTCTGTTTGTGTGTGGATGCAATGAGAAGCTAAGAAATTTCTGCGATGACACTTCCGTGTCTTTGAGAATTGGAAAGCTGAGAGCAGGATTCTCTCCCAAGTGCTCTCCCCCGAGATTTCCAGTCTCTGTTTCTCACATATGTGGAAGTACCTGCTGTGGTTTTAAGGAACAAATGGGACCCTTAGTGGAGATCAGATCTTCCAGTGCTGTACATATCGGTGACTGAACTGCTCCCTGTAGCACGCTTTGACTTCCAAATAAATATGTTTTTACAGGATTAATAGATGCTGAATAGCACCTACAAAGATGCTTCACATGTGAACGGTGTGTGTTACTGGTGGCGCTGCAGTGGAACATGCTGGAGGTGGTTATTATGATGGTTGTAAGTACAGAGTTTCTTAGGAATTTTGATACATCAAAAAGTGTGCTGTGATTCAGAACAAGAGTAGTTTTTGAGAAGTTTGACTAAACAGAATGAAGTCATTTTAAGAGCAATGTAAATATTTCACTTTGGCAAAATCAAGGCAGGATGCTTGTTGGAGCTTTTCTGTGTTCTGATCTTTTACAAATAGAAGAAAACATTGAAGTGAAAATGTTTTCAATAGAAGTACAAATATTTATCAGAAAATGAACTGATAATATTTGTTTCCACATGTTTAATTTAAAAATACCTCTGACATAGTGAAATTATAAAGTACTTTATTGATATGAAAGGTACCTTGAGGGGGGAGGAAAAGCATGAGCCTTTTTTTCTAACTTTAGCTATGTGCATCTGGACTCTGGTTACCAGCTGACTAGCTCTTTACTGCAGCACTTCTTCAACATTTACTGATCCCTTATAAATATAATAGCAGGCATGCTCGACTCTCTGCCCCAAAGGTCTTACAATTTAAATTGTCAGCGCAGAAGAAATATCTCCGTATTTCAAGAACTGGAGCATAACAAGATCAGTGATTTGCTCAAGGTGACATGGAAAGTATAAAAAAACCCAGCACCAGCTCATTCCACTGTCTGGGTGAGATCCATCCTCCAAGTTACCCCTCGTTTTGGGAGCCCTCCATGATTTCGAGCTGGGCAGCCGTACTGCCCCAGCAGCTGGAGGTGGCCAGTGGCTGGGACAGGAGTGTCCAGCCAGCTCTCCTGCAGCCGTCACTGCTCTTTGCTGACAGTTGCTGTAATCCATAGTGCCTGCTTTTATGGTGCTAATTAATCTCCTTTAATTAATGAAATCCTTCTACCTCATGTTCCTCCCTTTCCTCTTCGCCTCTCTTCACCTTCCACAGCTGAAACCTACAGTCCTCCTTGAGCAGGGGCTGATAAAATCTCCAGCCTTTAAGCATCTCTGTGTACTCGTCTGTGGCAGCGCTGGTGGCTCCATCTGCTTTTCTCCTTTGGTGCGGTAGCAGCTTAATCTTCATGGCCTGTTATCTTTGAAGCACACTTGATTTCTCAAAAGAAAAACAGCTAAGCATTTTAGCACCCGCTGCTTTTCTTCATAGGCTGCTACATGTCATTGCTGTTTAATCATGGCCTGAGTTTGCAAACACTCTGTATGTAATGGTACTCTTTTGAATAGACTTACGGGCTTGATTGGGACAACACATTCAAATAATACTGCTTGCCAGCATCTTTGCACTCCAGGACCATTTACCTTCTTTAATTCCATCCCTTAACTCCTGCTCTTAACCTTTTCTCTCTTCTCCTTGGGGCACAGAGTCTAATTCTTGTCCTTGTGCTTTGAAACTTGTCATTCTGTAATAGGTAGATCAAGGAGCAGAAAAAAGGCTTAGGAATTGCCAGAGTGGACGTAGCCAACCTGTCTGCCTGCACTCCGCGTTAGCACTTTTGGTATTCCTGAAAAAGCAAGGACCAGAAACCTGCTGCACAAGCAGTGGACAGCACAACAAAAATATAGCCCAGGTCCTGAAGGACACTCCGTTCATCTTGGGACAAAGAGTCCATTTCTGGACTCACAGACACATGTCACTGCTTGGCTGAAAGGTGATAGAAAATTCTAGGGAGCAGAGCCATCAGCATTACAAGGGGAAGTTTCCATACCTCTGCACATTCAACTGCTAATCACAGCATATTTTTTTCCCTTTGCAAACTCTGCCAGATATGTTGCTCTCTTTGTTTTTTTCATCAGTTTCTTTCTCTCTCTCAATATCTAAGTTTACAAGTGCCTTTCCTCCAGCTCTAGTGGCTGATTTACATACAAAGGGTGATCAGCTGTGGGAAGAACAGTCTAGCGGATCAAATACTAAGTGACATTAAGTGGCATCTAAATGACATTACTTCGATTCTCTGCTGAGCTATGAGTTGCAGTGTGACCATGCACATAGTAATTAATTCCTATGCCTCAGCTCCCCAGCTGTAAAATGGGCTTGGTTCTGAGTGCCTGGGAAGTCCTGTGTTAGTCTGGGGCCAAGGTGAGCAGCGCAGAGCTGAGAGACTGTGGTGGTGGGATCGTGTCAAACACGTCCTTAGAAAGCTGCTAGAAATGTAGTTACTGTGAGTGAGAAGAATTATATTGTGTCTTGTTTGTATGACAGATCCATGCTTTTATGACTGGAACTGCATAGGGACCCTCTAGTTATATTAGCTTCTGCTTTTTTCTGTTCATCCCCCTCCCTTTGGGTCAGAACATGCACACAGTCCAGTGGAAGGTAGAACTGCACACTGGCTCCTTGGCACAGTGAAGGTCCAGGTGTACAAATCAATACAGGGAATTACATCAACATCAGAAAAACTTTAATGGCTCACATAGTAGTTTATAGTTTAGTCAGAGAGAGAGAAAATCGTACTTTAAAGAGTGATCATAGGAAAGTGACTGTAGAAAAAAACCCCACAACTATCTTGCTGAATGCATCTGCTCACACTTACTCTGATTCTCACTTTCCTCATGATGGTGTAAATCCAGAATGGATCTGTTAAAGTCAACATGAATAAATTAATTTTCAACATATGTTCCCTATGTACTTGAACAAAATTAATTCATTGGTGTATCATCAAGTCACAGTTACAACAGAAACTGTAAATGCTCTATGAAAGGCATATACCTTGTAGCTTTAAAGGACCAGATTATTTTCCTAGATTGGCTGGTGAAATCGCAAATGGTCCTGTTCAGGTCAGGGTGAACCCTGACAGGCTGAATAAAGCCTGGCTCAAGATACAGAATTATCTGAAAAAGGAAAGGAGCAACAAGGAAACCATAGAGAATTAGTAAAAGCACTTGTTGTCATCTTCTCTCATGGCTACATACAAGAGGTCTACCCCAACTTTAACACTGTCTCAACCCAAAAATAGACCCCAAGTGTCCCTTGCAGAGACCTTTGCCTCTGGATCAGAGTCAATTTCACCAAAGCACTGATTTGGATGTACTGAACTTTTCTCCCCAAAGGGGAACCTCATCCATCTTTGAAAGGAGACCTGTGGAGCAGCATGTGCTCTCATGCCCCACCACGCTTCCCAAGTAGTAAATGAGCATCACTCACTGAGACTGTGGGGGCTGAGAGAGCTGTGGGGTCTCCACTGGCACCAAACACGTCACTAGCTGCCAATACAATGGGAGCTGGGAGAGCTGCTGGCCTAGGATCAGGTGTCAAGGAGAAGTGGCAGGAGGTGAGAAGTGCCAGGAATGCTGCTTCCCAGCTGGCTCTGGAAACAGTTTATGCCTGTGTCCGTCTGCACTCAGATCAAAACCTCCCTGAATTATTCAGGTGCTCTTTGAAAACTCTCATCGTGCAGAAGGTGAAGGCAGCTTGGCACTACCTGTTGGAAAACAAACACTCATTGTATGCTCCAGGGCCAAACCAAGGTTCCTCTGCTCACACAGTGACAGCAACTCCTGCCACCTTTATGGCAGGAGTTCTCTCTTCTTGTTACACTAAGTTCTCACATATAGGCCTTGAATGTGTAGCCTCCAGTCCTTACAGGTTTCAGTAGGTACTTTGCATCTAATTAGGCCCATCCTTGCAGTCCTGCACCAATGTATTGATAATGTCTTCCCCAGCATTTTGGGCATGTGGATATAGGTATGCTTAAGAAGAACTACCGTCAAATCCACCTGTATGGTGTTGAGTGTCTCCAGCTGTATCAGCGGGTAGAACATTCACTTCAGTCTAAAGGAATCACATAAGATAGCACAAACTTGAGATCTCCAGGAGGCCGAGGGCAGCGTGCACTCTTCTGTGCCGTGATGCTGCGACCACTCTGTTGAAGTGAAGTGGTTTGACAATTTCACACTGGGAACTGATGACCTGTTGCATTCTAGCTTAGGCAGGTAAGTTGCCACATGCTGCCAAGAGATGATGTTTTGAGAAAAACACGTGCTTCAGAGAGGAAGGGATTATATGGAACGATGTCCACAACAGAGCTGCTGTGCAGGGACCTGCTGAGCTTGTCAGGCTGCAGAGTGAGCTCTTTGAGGACAAAGTATTGAAAAAATGTGTGACAGCAGAATAGAGGGTGTTCCTGTAATGAGGATGTCTCTTGGGGTAAGAAAACAGAAGCCCAAAATATCCTTTATTCCACTGAGTGAGTTTTGCCTTTATTTGCTATCTTTTTAGACAATAAAGGTGATCAGCATCTCCCTAAGAAAGTCTGTCCCAAGAAAAAGTAAATTTTGTGACCTGATTGTTATTAGGTCCTCTGCTATCAAAACTGTTTTGTATCTGATTTCTCCTGTCATGCCTGCTCTGTGAAGGTGTAATTTATTTCTGGCACCAAGTAGGAACATTTTAAAATATTTATCCATTGTTTTGATTATTTATAGTATCATTACAATATCTGAGTGACCTTGGCATTACTTGTGGTTTCTAGGCATTCATGATTCTTGTTACAAAGGAGTTATAATCTAGCGAAAATTATGTTAATCGAGTGTTCCATTCTGAATATTAGCTGTAACTTGAGAGAATTAGCTTGTAATATGATCCCCATTCTGAATATCAGGAATACAAGGGGTTTAAAGGCCAACAAATGACAATCGTATACCTAAGTTTCACTTTTAAAATTAATTGTTTTCCCCATCACTTTTCAGATGAAGCACAGGAATTGAATGAACAAGACTAGCAGGGATCTCTGGGGTTATTGACTATGGGTTTTTTTCCATGGAAAAATGACTGGGTTTTTTTCTGACTAATACTATATTGTAATGATTACAAAAAGTGATGGGAGTAGTTACTAATTCTGCATGCATGCTAATCCTCACACTGTAGGCAGTTACCTAAGAGTCAGTGGTAAAAGCTACTGCAGACTGAACATCCTGCAGATCAGCTAAAACCATTTTTGCCCTTGTACATTACTCATTAGCTGAAAAAAACTATTATTTTCCTCTTCTCATGTGAAACTAAGGAACAGAAAATATTTTTCATCTAAATTTCTCTGTGAAATATTGTTTGCTAGAAAGAAATGAGTGCTAAGACGCACACTTAAAGCCTGGTTGAGAAACACTACTACAGTTGATCTTGGAAGGGATTTGTGAGGATCCCATATGACTTAAATAGTCCTTTGTCAGCTGAGTTTCCTGATCAGGCTGTATCTTCCATAACACACTAAGATTTATCCATTACTGGAAAAGTACTGAGAGAGTGGAGTCATAAATAGAGATACAGATGAATTAATAAATACAGATTGTCATTGGATCAGATGTTTGCTTCCTGGCTTTTGTTGTTCGAGATGGGCTCTTTAGAGAGTGTTGGCTTTTGAGGATGGAATAGATATCTCCCCCCGGCTTGTGTAAAACTTCCCTCTTTTAAGGAAACTGGCACAGTTATTCTGGTTTGTCAGCTGGCCTGTGGTGTTGTGATCGTGAATGGTTGCCTCTGGGATAGGGATGGGTGCAAGGGATTCTAGGATATCCCTCTGAGGTGTCCTCCAAACTTTTGAAGGATCTGACTGGTAGCTCCAGATCAGGAGGATGTGTTTTGGAGTTTGTGGCGTTAAACTAAATCTAATGTGCCATCTGATGTGCTGGAGGGTCTATCTGAACTGCTAGATCTATTCTCCCCTCTGTGTAACGTGACAGGCAAGGCAAGGATTTCTTGCCTTTTTAAAGCAGACCATGGTGGGGTTAGGAGAGGTAGAGGCGACAGCGTTTTGCCATGATAGAACTGCAGTGATTCACCAACTCAGACTTCTGCTGTGTTTCATGTGTCCATATTGTGCTGATAAGCATGGAGAGACAGGTGTGTGTGTAGAGAGACATCTGCAGAAGAAATGCACCTAAGCCACGTATTTGAATGCTCCCAAAAGCTGGGAAAATCTAGACCAGGGATCCAGAACTTTGAAGTATAGCTCTGTGTCTCAAGGCACCAGAGTAAATAAGGTGTGGTCTGGAAGCATTCTGACACTGCAGATCTTCACTGGATACCAGTAATGATGTGCAGAGGAAGAGATGTTTCTTCTTCACTAGGCCACTTGAATCAGCAGAGTTTTCAGTGGGACGCCTGAATTCTGAAGCACCAGTGCAATATCACCGCTCCTGGGACTTCTTTGTGTTCTTCAGCTTTTATATGGAAGGCGAAGTTTTGGTTCTACTGACCCAACTGGAAAATATGTGTTGGATTAAACCAGAATGCATCCCATTGTTTTCCAACCAGATAAGAGATTGTGAAAAGCAACCTATGCATCATTTTAAAATCTCTGCCATGTGGTACAGACGTATTTCTGTCTCTTGTTTAAAGGTGGAGATGTATCTCAAGGCCTGGGTCGATGTTATCTGTGAGGGAAGTGAGTGTATTCAATCTTAAAACCACAGCAGGATGGAGAGGGGAATGGGGTAGTGAAGCACTGGGGTGGATTGCTTAGAGATGTTGTGTAACCTTCACTGTTCTTAAAAAACAGGCTCACCAAAAATGTTTAGAAGTATTTTAATTATGGTTGATGCTGTCTTGGCAGAGCCTTGGTCTTGACAATCTCTTTAAGTCCACTGCAGCCTTATTTTCTGTGATTCTGTAAAAGGAAATAATAATAATAATAGTAATAATAGTTGTTGTTGTTATTATTATTTCTGTTTCTATCATTCGAGGACCACTTCTCAGAGATCAGAATCTGGCGTTGCCTGGTGCTGTACTCGCGTGCTGGTGAAAGATGGTCCTGCTCTCAGAGAGCTTATGAGTCCAGAAGCAGCGGCCAGTATGGACAGCTGAGGGAATAGAGTAAGGAGCAATGAGACGCTATTGATCAGCAGGATGGGCAGTACTCATAATACATCAGCAGCCTAACTGCTGTCAGGTTTTTGCAAGCATCATGGCTAAGGAGAATTTGAAGGAGGATAATGAGGAAGCTTTGCAAATGAAATCTCTAGGCTCCCACCAGCTCTGCTGCAGAGCTGGGCAGCAGCGGGATAATGATTTCCCTCCCACCTCTGGCTGTTCTCGTGTCCCTGCCCGCCGCTGCCCACTGTCTCTGAGGGCACAGGTGGTGATCTTGCAAACTTGCTCCTGGCCTGCGCTGCGGTAGGACGGCAGGAGACAGAGCCAGGAGCAGGCCCGGCTCTCTATCGCACATGCTGTGGGATCTCTTCCAGTGACAAGAAGTAAAGTTGATGAGTCGGTATTGAGACAGTGAAGTGACCCCCGTGCTGCTCCACATAATTAATAAATAAAGCACTGGGGGAGTTTTTGCCATGCCGGCTGCTATGACAGGGCTGTCTACGGTGCACTTAAGCATTAAATGACCAATTTCTGTCAGACTAACTTCCCAAGCCTCTCTCTCTCTTTCACACACACACAAAGCTAGCTTCCTCGCTCCCTGCACTTGGAGTTTTTCAGCAACTGATGGCTCCTGGTTCATTTCTGTGGAATTAATTGGTCCCTGAATGAATTCTGTTGACAGGGCAATTTATCATGTGTTTGGGTTGACAGTGTTGGATACCGGTAAAGGGGGGGAGTGGTGTGTGAGTGGGATGAGGGGAGATGGACAGGGTGGGGGTGGGTGGGAGGATGAAGAAGAGGAGGAGTAGAAGAAAGGGGAGGTGGAGGAGGAGATTTAAAAAAAGAAAAAAAATAAAATGAAAGAGGAAAAATTCTATTCCTCTTTGGCTCTCTCCAGTCCAACTCAGTGCAATGGAAAATGCACAAGAGGCATGGGGAGAAGACAGAGGGAAGGAAGGGAATGCCACTTGTCTCATGATGGGAGTTAGGATGTTGCTTTTCTACAATTTGCACCATGGCTTGGGGACAAAAAAAAAAAAAAATCAGTAAAAGCTTGTAGTTGTTGCATGGTGTTTCTGAGGCACAGCCAGAAGCCTCCATATGTAGTGCCCACATCTCTACTTTTCCCTCATACCAAAGTGAGTGGGAAGCTGGGGACAAATCTGGTTAACCTTCATATTGCTGATACGTGCCCAAATACTGTTTCAGTAGGTACTGAGTGGTGTCCAGCACCTTCCAGTGCATTGGTATCTGCCATTGCGTCTACTAGTCAGTTACATCCAAGAAGGAAGCACGTATTCCAAAACAACATCAGTGATTTGTGTTCCCGGTTTCCCCTCAGTGCGGGTCAGAAAGGGGTGTGTGCCTTTTCCCCTATGTGCCTTTGGCACTCTCAGGTTACATCATTGCATATTGCCCAAGATAGGGACAATGAGGGACTTCCCAATATAATTAAAATTACATTACAATTACATTATCATTAAGATGTTGTGACCCTGTCTTATGGATTCAGTTTCTAGTCAGCACAATCTACATGAACATTTTAGTCCTTCTGGCTTCACAACTTTTAAATGCAGGAGTGTGGGTATTTGTGCATGTACTACAGTGTGGGTTGTGTTAAAACCAACCAAAGCCAGAAAGAAATTCACTTTGGATGAAACTGAAGTATTTGAATAAAGATTAAATAGATTTTTTAAATGATGTATTTTTCTAGGAATCTTTGAGTAACCTAAAGAGGTGTACTGAAGACTCCGTCAGAGGGAGGTATGTCTATGAAACATTGGTTGCATGCATGTGCAGAAGACAGGGTCCATTACTGTCACCTTCACCTCTGTCTCCTCTCCCAGCCTTCCCTACACCTCATGTGGGATGTTCTGTAATACTTAGTGCTGAGGCCAGAGTTACCAGTAGCTTTCCTGCTGAACTCGCTGGGAACAGCATTAAGTCAAAGCTCAGCATTTCTGAAGTGGCCAGCCAGAGCCTTTCTTTAGCTGCAGCCTAGTGGGACCTGTGTTTGTTTCTCAGGGCACTGTGGCTCAGTTTACCAGCATTCAGTCCTGATCTTTGCCTTGGCACGAAAGGTTTCTATCAATCCAGCTGACAAAACAAATGCCCGTATAGTAAACAGCTTGGAGACAGAACTGGACTGGAGGGGCAAGCCCCAAACTAGAGGTGGTGAAACATGAGTGGTGTGGTGGTAGATGATCTCTCTCTTATTTTGTTCAGCCAGATACAATGAAAATGCAGATATAATGCTCATCTGGTAAAAACGGTGCAACTGAGCATCAAGGAGACTGACTGTTTATGGTTGTCTTTACATTGTTTTTACACTGGGTTGGGCCAAACCACTAGCCTGCATCCTGCCTGAGAACATCTGAGCATCAGATGGGGCAGGTGGGGTGGGGAGATATAGGAAGCAGAAAGCTGGCACAACCGAAGGGCTGCACTGCAGAGGATATAAGAGGAGACATTTTGTAGGGCCCTCAAGTTTCCTGCCAGTTAAAAAAACAAACGAAGTTACTGCTCTAAGAGCAAATGTACAGGAAAAGACAGCCATGCCAAGGCATACTGGGTAGAGGGAAGATTTATTTTCAAATACTTTTATTTTTCTTCTCTTAGTGCAATCACTCCAAGGAAATGGTGCAGGCAGCTCCTTGTCAAGGCTTTTGTAACAGGCTTCCATTGTAGTTACTCAGGTAACTAAAGCTGAGATTCGTCTGTAGTGCAGGAGATCAAACCTAGAAATACTCTCCTTAGAGATGATCAGATCCAGAATAACAGTTGTGACTTGAGATAGCAGGTTTCAGGAGAAAACATGAGTGCAGGAATTTTTTATGTGGGATCCTAAACTGCAAGTTGTTTGGGGTGAGGACTCGCTCTTTGTTGTAGTTTAAGACAACAAATACAAATATATATGGGAACTAACATATACAAATTTACAATGGTGGCAACAATAACTGAGCAGTGATTTTTTTCTGGATAGAAGTCAAGCAAACAGACAGAGCTTAATCAGAAAACTTGAGACACGTATGTGGTACTTGGAAAGGACCAGTCTGAACTGGGGGTCTTTGTGAAGGGAGAACCTGGTGGGTTACAGTCCCGCAGAACAGAAACATGGTTGTGGCTAATGAGAAGGTGCTTGTATAGGAGTTGAGTGTATTTTTATAAAGAAGGCTTCCACACAGAGGTAGGGAGTCTAAATACAGGTTATTTCTAGAGGGTTTTTTCCTAATTAAAAAGAGTAATAGTATTTCAGTTTATGAATGTGGACCCAAATGAAGAACATAGAGTTTGGTAGCAAAGGCTCTGCTGCATAGTGTACAAAGATCTGACAAGCGCCAGCAGCTGTAAGTTGATAGTAGGTAAATTCAACCAGAAATAATGTGTGTATTTCCAACAGTGCAAGAAATCACCTCTCGAAATATTTTAGCTAGGGCCCACTGTATTTTCCAGCACTCGTACCTTTATGCTTGGTAGCAAATGTTCCTCAGAAACAGGTTCCTCTAGTTCAACCTCAGCTACTGGACCTACAGCAGGAATTAGTTCAAAGCAGTGCTATGGGTATCTCATATCGGAGGCCAGACAAGGTGATCACAGTGCGCTAGGAGTCTCCTCTGGGGTAGCTGTGGCAATGAACTTGAAAACAGCTATCTTAAAAATCAGTGCCTGATTCCACTTTCACTTACACACTGTTTACATGAGTGTAACTCTTTTGACTTCAGGCTTCTGACGGACGGTGGTGGATACAGAAGGCAAATCAAGCTTCTGAGAAAAATGGTTATGATCAGGCTGTCCTGAGCCAGCCAGGTGAACATGACGTAGGACACATTAATGGAGGAAATGGGCATTTTTCACTTGTGCCACTGAACCTTTGGAACAGAAACACAAACATTTCTAGAAGAACATTTTTATTAAAAATGTCCCTAAAAATTGAAGAGAGGGTAAAACCTGAAACAATACAAATCTTTCTGTATTGTGAAATGAAGATGAAAAATCTCTTGTGGTTAAAAAGGCAATGATTCAAAACTGAAGTCTGCATAAAATACTGGAGATGAAATGGGCCAAAAGCAGCTCCAAGCAGGTTTCATTTCGAACTAACCAGAATGCAATAGGTAGCTAGTGAAGACAGCAAGATGGGTGACTTAAAAATTATTCAGTGTGCATCTGCTTCAGCAGTGGCTATGATTAGAAATGTAGGCCAGAGTTGCAGGCTGAGTTTCCTCACTTTTAATGCCAAATCTGTGGATTTTGGAGTATAGGATTTGTAAGACTGGGCCAGGCTCATGTTTTGTGTGGTCTACCATCTCTAGCAGCAGCCTCAACAGACTCTTAAGAGGAAGGCAGAACAACTGTACAATGGGTAGACATAGGAAGCATCTGCAGTTTGTTGACAGCTCAAGTAATCTGCAAGCTGGCTTAATTCCAGAAATATTCTTGTCTCTCCAGAATGATCGTTGAATGCTCTTAACTCTAGGGTTTTTTTAATGTATAAAACTGAACAGTCTTTTCTGAAATCTTGGTAACTTCTGTGGTTACAAATTCAGTTGGTCAAAATACAAACTGTTGGGGAAAAATTTTAATCAGCTTTGAGTTTGCTGCTTTGTAATCTAATCAAGTGTTGTCTTTTTCTTGTGTTCTTGTGCCCTGCAGGGTCTGGCTCTGCTAAGGAAGCCTCTGTCTTGCCTTCTGGGGAGCATTCAGGAACCTTTTTGATGAATTCCAATTAATAGTCTTCCTGACACCGGGGGATGGGGAGGTCGAAGAATGCCCTGAGCAGCACAGCAACATACCACATGGAGCACAGATAAAGGTAAGAAAATGGCATAATTGTAAAACAGAACAGAAAATTCCTGGAGACATGGAAGGGATTTGAATTGGGAAGGATCTTTGAGTTAATGGTTCAACTAAGATTTCTGTCTGAAGCCTGGAAGAACTTGATAAAGATTCTTGTATACTTGGTGGAGAAAGTATGTAGTGAGTCATCTGGAATGGAAGTTTACGGAGTTGTAAGTGGTCTGATCAAAACCAAGAGCTTTTTCTAGTCATGTGAGATTTGTAAGGAAGAATTGTTGTGGTTGCTTGAATATAAGAGATACCTCAGTGCCTACTGTGTGCTTGTGATTTCAGGTGAAGGTGTGGGAAGTCTGTTGCTTCTATAGATCCTAACAGAAGTGTTCTAAGACACAACACCAGTGCCTGGTCTTGGGAGAGAAGCAGAAGACCTTGATATGTTGCTAGAGCTGGCACTAATCTGTATAGCAATTTGTATTTAACCAACTCTGTATATGGCTAGTAAAAGGAAATTCGGGGGCCTAACCTCCCAGCCAAGTGGATACTCAGTCAGGAGCAAAACTGACAGATTCTCACTGACATTTGCAGAGTCAATCTCTGTCTTTAACAGAACACAAATAACTTGTTGTATCAATATGGTAGCATTAACTGAGCTAGATGGGAGCTCTCCAGTGAGTTTGAGGGACTTAACCTCAATGTAGGTAAATATCCGTCTGGCTGTAGGACTGAGAAAAGGTAGAGACCTTGGACAGAAAGGTAAAATCTCCTTGCTCAGGTTGAGTACCATAACTGATTGCATAAACAAGTTGGTTGCTATCAGTATCGTGTATTGCAAACACTGGAGTCATGCTGGAATTCACAGCAGAAACTATTATCATGTGAGTAGTAGTGAACTGCTATGGCAGCTCAGAGAGCAGTACGAAGGAGCTCATTTGCACGATGTTTGTTCCAGGGACACAAAATCCTCCGTGGGGGAGGTATAGGTCATGTTCACAAAAAGGTGATGACTTGTGCTTTTGTTTTCAGATTGTTTTCTTCTCTCTTTGGCTTCTTCAGTCTGGACTGAGAAAAGCTCACTTGGGAGAAAAATATCATACAATGGGGTTAGATACAGAAACAATATATGTTCTTATTTTGGCTCTGCTAACTGAACTAGAATCCTGCTATTTTTTTTCAAGATCGATCAGTTTAGGAGCAAGCCCAGACCAATGGCTAGCAGCATTAGGAAAAACATGATCCATCTTTGCTAGGCAAACGAGATGATCAGTGGCTTACAGATTCACCGCAGTTTTGTCGCTTTGAAATTGGGTTGATGAGATAAGCGTGATTACAGGTCCTCTCACTTTATGTCTGAGGAGAAGGAGCATAAGGAAGTCTGCAGCTGTATGGTTTTTGTCAGTATATATCTCTTCTGTTAGCAGCACGGGGAGTTTCAAACTGAGAAGTTTCTGTTTTGGAAAACTGAGAGCATGAGAACCCTTCTGCTGTTCTGGAGCATAAACCAAACTCAGTAGTAGGATTCCAGCTGGCTTTTGAGCCTTTTGTTTGGCCCTTTAACGCGTGCTCTGATGCTCACTGTTATAGTACACAGATATGTATTGCACAAAAAACACATGTGCAGGTGTGTGCGTATGTAATCAAGGAATCCAGGTTTGACTTCTCTGTGTTCTGAGTGGCTATGCAAGGGAAGAGACACATCAAAGCTCTTGGTTTTCCTGTATTAAAGCCCTTGTAGTTCAGAGATGACACAAATTTAGTACCTTTGCTGTTGTATGACTCACTCAGAAGGAAGGGCTCCAAAAGGCCTTGCCTCCTTTCCTCCCTGTCACCTTTGAATGGGACACAAAAATGATGAAGCCCAGCCCTGTGATATAACCACATAAGCATCTGCCTTCCCCTGCCGTATCCTTCACCACGTCTGAAACGTTCCAGTGTTTCTCTCTCTTCTGAGAGAACATGTGATACCTGTGCTCAGTCTCAGTTTGTGAAGAAAAACAAGTCTCAGAGTCAATCAAAATGTTATTGATTTTTTGCTTTTGCTATATCAGCCAAGCAAAATACATATGAAGAGGTAAAACACATGAATAAACAAACAATGATGGGTCAAAATAGGTAATCCATACTAAAAGATAAAAATAGAAACATGCACAGGACGATACTGGAGATATCGATAAGGACTGTGCCAGGTTTCCAGAGTCAAAGACTGTTCTGAGTTCCCTTTAGTTTTGTTTCCACTCTCTCTCCCCTCCTTTTGGTGGGAACTTTTGTGACACCTTGACCCCAAACAGAATTCTCTAGGGAGTCAGTAACGGCAGAGAAGTTGCCTCCAAGGAGAACAAATGTTTGACATCACCAGGATGCTTCCCAGGTGTAGTACTTTGTGGCCTTTAAAAAAAAATGTTTTGCTGTTTATAGTTTATTTTTGTGGTAGCTGTTTGAGGCCTCTGGTGCGATCCAGGAGCCCACTCTGTTACCCACTGTGCAAACACATGTCAGTAAGAGAATTTCTGCTACGGAGACTAATTACCTTAATCTAGAGGGAGTGATCACCTGATACAGACAGAAGGGGGAGCACAATGGAATAGTTGGAGCAGGGGGTATAATTTAAGTCCCTTCTGTTTTATAGTAAAACTTAAAAAGAAGTCGGATGGTGAATATCTATCATAGCTGGTAGAAGAACAGGGGAAGATTTTTCCTAATGAATTTGGAGAAGGGAATTTTCAAAGAAGGGCAAGTTAAAAATAAATTCGTTAATTAAAGCTCAGGTCTGATTAGACACTGAGAAAATGATGGATAGATTTTCAGGGATCTTTAGCAACTGTTGTTACAAAAATTTTCAAAAAAAAGTTCAGTGTGTAATGTACAGCTGAGTGTCCCAAACACTCCTCAAGGTCTTCTGATAAAAATACTGATCTGTATATATTTACATGCCTAGTTCACGTTCAAATGTTTTGAGGAGCAGTTCACTGCTGTAGAAATTGAGCCTTTGGAATATTCTAACAAAGGTGAAGCTGAATAACAAAAGATTATGCAGTTCAGAATACTGGCCAGTTTCTTATGGTACTGGCCAGTGAATCTTCAAAGTAGAGTACTGGAAGGTGAATAAATTATGGAAGGAAATCTCATTCCGTTCCTGAGTGCATCTGCAAAAAGCACAGATGCTTATGAACCAGGAAAGTGCTGGGCTGTTGGTGATTTGCGAAAGTTGTGGTGTTTGGTTAGATCTCTGAATACAGGTTACATTTTTGAGAGTTGCTTTGGAGAGTCTTGGCCAAGCATCTCCCTGTATTAATAGCTTTATGGCTGTTCTTTGGGCTATTGGTGTGCGTCTGTGAGATACCTCTTAGCACTTTCTTTCTGCCATGTAGTATTCTAAAGTTTCTCTTCTATTTTGTCATGGTGTTTGCCAACTCATTTGCTTAGACATTCTTTACATTCTGTATGTATTCCTCTGCCAGAAAAGGCTGCAGTAGGTAGAAAACCTGTATTGAAGATTCGTTGTCTTTTCTTTCATTTACTTTCTCAAGAATCCGGCAAACCTTTCAGGGTACGTCAGCGAGGTGGGTCTGAGCAGCCACTCTTGTCTTTTCCCAGAATGTGATTGCTTCCCAGCATCCTTCTGCCAGGGCTAATTGGTGGCAGCCCCCTTTGCTTTTATTCATAGCTGCATAAAGGGCAGGAGGATCCCACGTGCTGGCATGGCTGGTGAGGTTCGTGTGTCACTCCCTTTCTGTCAATAATCAGGTGAGCAGCACTGAATGACTCACTTCCCCTGTCTAATGATAAGTAGGTTGGTCAGGACAAGAATGATGTCTTACTTTGTATAGTACAGAACGCACAGAGTCGTCGTCGTCTCGGTATCTCTAGGTGATGTTGTAATATGGTTTGTAATCACAATACACAGGGACTGTAAGGATTTCTTCCATGACTGTAGCCTATGGCTATGCTACTTAGTGTATTTATTCAGTATCCCTTAAGCTGTCTGCTCTAAGCAATCTTCCAGCAGTCTTTTCAAGACCTCAAACAGTGACATACAGATTGTATTTTGACCTTATACGTGTAGCCCAGCAAATGTGTATATGAATGCTAACTAGCATCATCTGGTCAATGTTTTACTAGATTCATCTCTCACATGAAAATTGGTACTTTCTATGCCCAGTTTGGCAAGTCTCAAACACACAGTAAGCAAGAATTGCTTTCCTCCACCTGCAAGAATAATGACATGAGCTTAAATGTCATAAAGAAGGGATTTTTTGTTTTTAAACTCTTTTTCTTTTTTTTTTTTTTTTTTTTTTTGGCCTGTAATTGGAACTGGATGGTAGAATCAAATTAACTCACAACTGTTTTAGGAAGGCTGAGATTTTCACCTTATGTTCTCTGTAACTAGAGCAAAAGCACAAAACTTTCATGAGACTTGTGAGGTAACTGTGAGAATTAGTCATGCACCATATTCTGGTTTTGAGAGAGCTGGCTGGCTACTGCACTGCCAAGGCAATTACATTGATACCTGCAAACAGTGTAAGTGACATGATGGCAGAGTTCTGAGCAAAATAAAGTAGAAAGAGAAAATGCAGGTGCCTGAGATGAGTTTTGTGATGGGATGCTTAAGAGGCAACATAAATCCATCATCAGGCAGCAGTTCTGTGGAAGAACAAGATTCTTCAATGGTTCAGTGGCAACCTAATGCAAATATGCAAATTATTACACTTTGAAAAATTAGGTTAAATTCTCTTTTTGAATGCAGAAGAAACAGTTAATTAAAATTTGGCACTCTTCTTTGGGAGTAGACAGCAGAACTCAGAATTTTCCAGTGAAAATGGGGCAAGTTGAGATGTCCCCTGAAGTCTGATCTCTCTGGGGGATCATTCCCGCAGGTATCACCAGCTCTTAAGTGCCCCAGCTCCTCTCAAGCACCATGGTGTGAGCTATTGCTTTTTGCTGTCATTTTTCTTCCTCTATTATGCCATTATAAAATATGCTTCCCTTGACACGCAAGGCCTCATTCAATCAGTCTGTGATCCCCTCCCTTCCTAGGAGAGAGGTAGAAATATCCCCTCTGCTTCTCCTCAGTGGGTGACCAGATAGGCAGAGTGCTTTGGAAAGGGGTTTGGAATATATCCTCTCTCTTCTCTGTGGTATCATGGCTCAGAACCCAGAGCCCCAGGGATGTAGCATGTCACATTTACCACTCCTACTACATCCTTTCAGCCGCCAGAAAACCTGCGTAGTTTAAGAAATCAAAGCTTTCACTTCAGATGTGAAAAAAACACGTCCAGAACAAAAGGTGATGCCAGTTCCTTGCCTCTCACCAGAGCCGTGAGGAAAGAGCCAAGCTGCAGATTGTGTTGAAAGTGAGGAGGGTGAACTCCCCCTTCCTCCTTCCCATCCCAGCCCCAACCCAGCCCCCAGTAAGGCTTCATCTCTCCGTGAATGGAGTCCCTCTGAGCACGATGCTGAGCTGGAGGAGTGACAGGTGCCTCCTGATATGCCTAAATGAGAAGAACCAATCGGAGGAGCCTGCCCAGCTTTTGTTGTCATCTGGCTTTGCTCACGAAAGATGAGTTTGATTGACAGATGCATCAAGGTTCACAGTTTATTGGTTTTTGCAAAAGAGCCAGATCTGCCAATTTAGACAGGGGAGTGACACAAAACTTTCCATCTAAATGGACTAATTTTACCACAGGGAATTCCCAGGCAGAGCGCGCCAAGGCAGGCGCAGTCCTGTTTTATTTTTTAACAAGGACTGAATGACAAATATAAACGACAGTTCTAGGCTGACGGAACATCAGCATTTGACACTTCACAGGGGAGCGGTGAAATAAACAATAGGCAGAGAAATTGAATTAGAATCAGATGAGAGTCAGCTAGAGAGGGAGAGGAGGGCCTGATTCTCTACCGAATCATTTATAAAAGAGCAAACTGAATACTAAGTAGGTACAACATGCTCACATCCTGGTTTATTAGCAAATTTAACCTTCTAGTGTGTTACACTTGTGTGATGTAAATAGGTCTCTGGACAAAGGTGAGTGTTAGGGGAGACTAATGCGCAGAGAGTGGGAGCATATGAGGAGTTTCTGTTCGTGGTGGTGCAAACCTCTTGTGATAATCTTACCCAGTGTTACTAATAGACTCTACAAAGTTAAAGAGCAAAAAGTATGCCAAGTTCCTTTAATTTCCCTCCTGTTCCCTCTGTCACACTGCCTGCACGGTTCTGCCCGGTCTTCCTGTATTAGGGCGCTTGCTGGCTTCTGGGTACCCAGTGTTGCAGCCCTGGCTCAATTCTTTTACTGCTATTTTTTTCTCTGGGACTTTTTGGTTTAAAACAGGCAATCCATGACATTTAATTCTGTGCAGAGTCTGTCTCTGACTTCTGAGTGTGGACTGTGTCTGCTTGAGATAAAAGGTTGTCTCAGCTGATAGCGTTAGCAAGATATTATCCTATTGCTACTCAGCTTTAACAGGGGGGATAGGATATATAAACTTTCCCAATGGGTTAGACAGCTAACCGTTATCTAGCCATTGCTTGGTAGAAGTTTGGATTCCTGGATTTTATGTCATGCTTTGAGATCTGAAGCATATCTAGAGAAAGTGATTTTCAATCTTTTTCAATTAGCAAATGGTAAGAACAAAAAACAATCAGCAGAAGAATAGCTGCCAGTGTAGTACATCTAGGTCCATAAGCTCACTTTTTGCAGTTACTTTAAAAGCATTTTCCTTAAAAACAGACTAGAAATTTTGAAAACATGAGCTAAAAACTACTGGTCTTAATGTTAGGGAAAGGGACGTGAAAATAAGGGGCTTTGGATTGATTTTCTTGTTAATGATGATTTGACTTTCATATATGAGTCTGGCAAGTGCATATGTGGAAGCTGCCTTATTAGCTAGGCGCTATAACTAACCATTGCTGGTGTATTAAGGAGGTGCCAAATGCAAGTTTGTAGTTAAAACTGCGTTCTGATGGAGGCTGAGATGAAGGACAAATGCTTCTTTCTTATGTACTCAGAGGTACTGTATCTGTGTGAAATTTCACAGTGTTCAGTCTTATACCCTTTGGGGTTTTGTGTAGGTTTTGTTTATCTTCCTTTCATAAGCGTTCAACAGGATGTGTTTGAAATTGGTCTCAGGCTGAAAGTCATTATGTTTGTAATATTTCATTGTTGGTGTGTCTCTTTAAAACAGAATGATTCATCTCCTTTCGAACAGGCACAGGGGCAAAGTCAGCCTAATTCTGATGCAAATAATATGTTTTGAAAGGAGATAATTTAGAAATGAAGCCATTTTTGTTATATTTCATAACAGAAAGCTTATCCTTCAGCAAAGACTAGTGCACAGCCTTTGGTGAAACCATGGCCATGCGTTGTGTTGCATCAAGGTGGTCCCTCACGGTTTTTCCCGCAGGGACAGAAGCCACAGGCAGTTTCAGCTGGTCAGCATTTACTTACGAACTCCAGCAGCAGAATGTTAGGCTGCCTGTAGTAAAGATGGATGTTGCCTCTGTCCTGCAAGCTGGTGTTCCTGTCAGCGTAGTAAAGGGGACTGTGGAGAGCAGCGGGAGACAATAAGGGTGGAGAAGGTCCTCTGAATATGTGAGGAAAAGGGGTGTGCAGAGAAGCCAACAGCGCCAGAGCAGGGAATGTGGGGTGCGGGGTGGTGTCCCCAGTGTGTATGACAAGGAACATGGGAGGGTTCAAACCTGAGAGGGTAGAGGGCAGAGAAGCAGGAAAGGGGATTACAGAGAATCCACGTTTTCCATGTAAGGGGCGACGCTGAGGGACAACATGCCTGGGGCAGGAAAACTGGCAAGACATTGAGAGGGATCTTGAAGGAAAGGGCTGAAGAGGTGAAGAGGCAGGAGGCAGGGTTTGCGAGAAGTGGCCAGGGTTGACCAGGGGGGATTCTCCTGCTATGGAGATGAGGAACAGTGGACAAAGGTCCTCTCCAAGCAGCTGCTATGGAATGAAATTGCAGATAGGGTTTTGAGCCTGAAATGGTCAAACATGCTTTGGATGGGCAGCTTCCACCAAAATGTCATGCAGCAGGAGGCAGGAAAAAAAACAAGTTTTTGACAAGCTTTGGTATCACACCAGCTCTGTCAGCCTTTCCAGGAGTTACAGGGCCGTTTCCAGATCTTGTGACATTCGAGCTGCGTCTGAAAGCACTAGACCACAGTGTCCCTGCAATGTGGCAAGGTGCTCACCTTCCACTAAAATAAGTGAATTTCTGACTCTGGCAGTGAAAGAGGTATAATTAATAACATGTCTATAGATGTCTTGAGAACACTAAAATTAGAAGTCAAAAGTTATTTTGTTTTTACTTTATATACATGTATATAAATATACATATATACAAAATGGTATCCGGTGTGATATACAAATTACATTATTTGTAGTCAATCTTGTGATTCTTTCGTGTACTTAGTTCTTGATTTCCAGGTATGAGGGGCTGGCAGTACAGGTGCTAACAAACTGTTTGCTTCACTGCAGACAGCTCCTGAATCACTTAACTGTCCTGAGGTTATTCCCAGCTTTTTTTCTGAAGCAGACAAGAGTGTTTATTATGCATATCTTCATTAACCACTGCTTGTTTAGTGAGCTGATCCTTCCCTTAATATTTTAAAGTATTTTCCTTTGGATACAAGCATCATTGTTTAGGTTTACTGTAGTTTTCAGGATCTGTTTTTTCCTTTAAAGACTTGTGGTGCCATGTTTGCTGTTCTTCCATTTTTGCCATTCCTGAGTTCCATACCATTTTTCAGTACTGATTTTGTGTCCAGTAAATTAATCTGCTACCTCAATTAATACCTTCAGATGTGTATTAATATTATCTTTAAAGAAGGTTGTCATCATCTCAGAATGTCCAAGCTTTATTTTTAATTGTCAAAGTTACTGTAAAGACAATTTCTTTACTTAGTGTTGCATAATCTCTTACAATATGATTTTCCTCATTAGGAGACAGATTGTGGTGCTCTTAGTTTTATCACACAACATTTTCACACTGAGAACTGCCATTGGTTATGCAGGATTATTAAAGGAACGTAACACAAATTGGAATGGTAGAAACAGTTCTTTCATGCAGATATTTCTTTTTGCAAGATACATAAGTTCTTGGAAGTTGCAAGAGTTTTGCTATAGTTCTACTATCAGTTACGAGACTCAGCAGGAATGTCAGAGTGCAGTTCTCTGTATTAAGTGCGATACAAATTAGATGATCATGCTGGCTTCTGCATCTTCCTTCTAAGATTATTTTACCAGGATGAATTTTGAGGAAAAAAATTTTGCTTTCTTCTGTCACATCTGTCTGTTGATTCGTAGCCTTTCACTTCTGACAGCAGATGTACATTAGTAATTTCCTTTTGTTCCAGTCAGTTTAACATCCAGGATCTCATTTGTTAATCCAGTGTTTGATTCTTATCACCTAAACTTTGGTAGTCAAAGATAATTCTGATGCATAAGTATTTCAGAATTTGGGAATCCAGTTTTGTTCCAATTTCGAGTACAAGCCTATCCCTGCATCACATCCCAGGTCTGTCTGTCTTGCAGGCAGCAGACCCTGGAAACCTGGGGTCTCTGACTTCAAGACAGTTGCAAGGTAGTTTTGCTGCAGTGTTGTGAAAATTGAATTGCTTTTACAGACTGTTTGGATTTCAACAGATTGACTTTCACTCATGGAAAATGCCCTGTTGGAGGATTTTCAGCCTATTTTATTAGTACTGCAAGGGAAAAATATTAACTGAAACAAAAGGAAATGTTTTAACTCTCTGACGAGCAAAAGCTTCATGAAAGCATTTGATTTCCTGGCAGCATTTCTGCACAGACTTTCCTTAAGATACACACTCACCAGCAGAAAATGTGGCCCACTGGCTTTCATGAGCTGTTGTGAAAATGACTAAAAATCGTCAAAGCAAAATTGATTTAGGCTAGCCTGACTCCTTGCTACATTTTTACTCCGCCTCTGTGACCTTAAACTGCATCTGACTTCCTGGAGAATTAATCCTTGACTGAGGAAAACTTGAGTGAATACCTCAGTATTTGGTATGTTTATAGCATACCTGGATATAATGCCTAGCTCTTTGTTAGGCAGACAATGAATAGCTTGCAGAATGGGTTATTAATGACTTTGCATTTGGTTTTGCCCCCCGGTTGACCAAGACAGATAGAGATTAAGAGAGAGCAAGCTGTAATAAAACATCCGGCTAACAGAATTCTTCTCGTGAGTAGCGGGGGTAAGACCTGAGAGCTGTCAGCCACCCTCCCTTTCTCAGGCCTCACACACAGCCCCCACAGTGCTCTGATGGAGAATCAGGGCTGGGAGTGGAAGAATTAAAATCCTCATGTTTTTTAATTCTCCTCCAGGTGTTGCTCATCCCTGCTTGGGGCTGTGAGGGAACAGGCATCGAGAGGAAAGGGACTGTGGGTTACCCCACATCTTTCTGATGTTGCGGCTACCTAACAGCATTTTGATTTTCTGAACTGCCGGGGGACACCTGATGCGTTATGGATCATTGGGAATCAATTGAGTGAGATCGATAAAAGAAGGGTTTGTGCCGGCAGTTAATAGGAGTGGGGTGACGGCAGGTGGGGCTCAGAGGCTGGATTGCACTGAAGGGTGTTTGCAAGCATATGCAGTGCCTTCCATCACGTGGTATGGCGGTTGTTAGCAATGATGGTGTTGTTTACATGGTGCCAGAAGGGTGCTAGGTGCAAGAAGTGTAACACCCCAGAGACCTCGAGGGGAATCCACTGGAGAGAGAAGCACTGAGGGGGAGAGAGAGAGAGAAGGAGAGGCAAGAGAAACAAGCCAGAAGCCACAAAAATGACATACAAAAAAAAAAAAAAAAGGTTTTATTTCTCATGTGCACAAAAAGATAAAATAAAAGAGCCAAACAGAACTGAAGCAATGAGGAAAAGCCAAGAGTGGCTGCAGCAGCCTAGAATGGACATGACCCTGCACCTGGCACTGGCCCCTTCCCCTCCACAGTCCCATGTCTGGCTTAGCCTGGAGAGCATCAGCAGGGCTGCTTATGGCTGGATTTGTCGTCAGTTCTGTAATTGTCATTGTTTGATCCCTCCTTCCTGCTTTGCAAGTTTGCCACCATCCTGGGCCCAGCCAAGTAGCACGCTGTGGTGTTTGTGGGGTCCCTCAGAAGCCCTCGTTCTGTCAGTGCCAAAGAGGGCAGCTATGATTCTTATTTCTTTTCCCTTTTTCTCAGGAACAAAAGGGTGGGTTTTTTTCCAGCAGTTCAGCAAAACAGAAATTCCTTTAGGAAAATGTTTATGTGTATATATAATTACACACTCAAGAGGAGAAAGGGGTGCAGGGGTTTTTGTTTTCCTTTTGTTGTTTAACATCCTCACATTCATGTTGTGATTAATTCTGAAGTCTTACTCTGAATTTCAATCATTGCTACCGATGGGTCAGGAAGCATGCAGGCTTCTCCCTGTTTCCACAGCAGCGCTTGTTGCCACCAGCCCTCCCCGACAGATTTACAAGTTGCAAGGGTGTCAGCTTTAATGCATCTGACCCGTGCAACACTCCCCCCATCTTGCTCTGTATCCCATTGGGCCAAAACGACATGGGAGCTGCAGAGAACAGGACTCAAAATTGCTGCCCAGTTTTAAATGCCATGGTTCCTGTTGCTTCCAGTGAAGCATGGCATTTGAGAACTCACAGGATTCTTCCCTCATGAAAAAGATGGTGACAAAAGGAGATCCAGTCACACAACATTTCTGCTTGATCCATTAGATAAAGCAAATGTAGCAGCAGAGCTATGAATGATAGGAGAAGAAAGAAGTGAAGGAAATGCTAAGGAAGAAGAATAAAGAAACAAAGAATGATTTGTGAGAAAAAGGAGAAGAGAGGAATGTAATGGAAACTTTAATTATTATTCAGAATAATACTTAAGACTTTGATAGAATTTTCTTTCCAGGATCTCAAAGCACTGAGCCGGTGCTAATTAATTCAACTGTGCAACCCCCCTGAGAATGAGGAACTATTGTTATCCCCATCTTATAGAAGATTGGAATTGAGGCATAGGGGGGAAATTGGACTCGACAAAGGTTCTCTAGAGCCATGAGAAGAACTGGGGAGTTTGGGGTCCCAGATACCTGCTCTTATATCGATAATGCTGTTCCCTCTCTGTATAGAAAGTGCATTGGGAATGAAGAACAATAAAAGAGAAGGTTAGAAATGGAATGAAGAGTGTGAGAAAGAAATGGGAGAAATGGAAGAGACAAAAGGATGTAAGAGAGAGATGTGAATCAGAGACTTAACTGGATTTTGCATAGTGATTTCTTCTCCAATCCTTTTTCACTTTTTCCTGTAAAACTTTTTAAAGAATAATGTAAAAAAAAAAAAAATCCACCTATAACAAAGCAACTGTTGACCTGTTGGGAAAGGGGTCCTTCCAAGGTTTGGCTGTTCCCTCAGGTTCTGGATTTGTGCTGTGCTTTATTGAACACATCGTTTTGTTTTCAGTGAGCACAACGAGACTTGCACAGTACAGACAGCGTGTTCCTTATCTACAGGATGAGACGAGGCTGTTTTAATAACTACCATGATGAAGATGGAGATGAACTTATATACAAGAGGAGTTGCCTTCACATTACACACATTATCTTCCTACAAAGCAGCAATTGTTTTTGCAAATAACATAATATTAAATAATTGGTAGAATTTTTGCGTTTCCTGCATAGTCCAGTCTAATGGAATCTATATGAATATTGATGGTTTTCTTCTGCATAATATCACCACATAATTCCCCATGTCAGCTACTAGACTTTAGCTATAATACTCCTTTACAATGCATCCACCAACTGTAAATCAAAACAACCAACACAAGAAACTCTTTGGCAAATGTAATTCAGTACATTCGCATGGGGGTCTACAGATGGTGGTGGAAGAGGATTAGACTGCCCAGTCTTTTGCATAATTCTGCTTTGTTTTTAGTTTTCCTGGTCAAACTGTATGCCATACTTAGGAACTTTCCAGACCGGTCCAACACCTGGTGGAAATCCTCTTTTATCAGTGGAGTTACACCAACAATGGATTTGGCCCTCTGAGGATCAAATCAAGTCAGCCATGAGTAAGCCAACTAAATCCTGCTTTCATACCCTAGCTCGTGTCTCAAGTTTATTGAAATACCACTATAGAAATAAGCATTTCTGAGCTGCTAGCTTCTCTTGAGGTGGCCCCTGGGCTGAAGGTTGCCAAGCGTGAGGCATAACAGTCTCGTTTTCTCTTGCCTCCTCAGAAGTTCTCCTTGCTGCTCCTGTGATTTACTGCGTATGCCCCGACCACCTGCTGAGTGAAACTGGGTGGTGCACAAGCAGAGCAAATGCTGTACTGGGAGACTGAAAGGGAAACTTTGCTAACAGGGTCCAACATCTATCTGGTGTCTGTGGAGGAAAACAGAAGGAGTGGTAAAAGTAAATTTTTGGAAATTACTCAGAATTTTCTTCTCATATAGAAAGAGACAAGATAATGGGCCAAATTCTAGTCTTGGTGACAGTGTAACAACTCTGCTATTTGCAGCAGGTTACTCAGGGGTGAGACGTGCAGAATGACACTTTTAATAGATCAGGAGTAACCTTTGACTTTATTCTGTACAGGAACAGATTTTAGCTCTATATCTTCTATGTAAACATCCCTCCAAATACCGTTACCATTTGGGCACCCCATTAAAGAAGACACAGACCTGTAATCAGCTAGAGCCATGCAAGGGCTAAAAGTGTCAGGTGAAAGGGGCCTTTGGGATCAACACAGCTGTTTACTGATGATGGATTTCATACATACAAGTTAAACTTGGAGACAGAATAACGAGTCCACAACCACATCTCCTCTGAGGCTTGGAACTTTGGATTTTATACATAATGTTGGCTGCACAGATTGCTCCGCTGTTCACTTTTACACCCTTCGGGGGTTTGATTTTCAATCCTGTTTTTGTCCATGGACAGTAGCCCACAAGTTTTATCTGAAACCTCTCTAAAACAACAAAGATCTATTTTGGCAGACCTGATGCCCTAGGGACAGGCTATAGCTGCCTTCATGTTTTCTTTGAGTATTTTTTAGGAAGTGTCAGTGCAAGGTACAGTTTATGAGTTTGCTGACAATACAGGAGTAATAAGCATTTCTATTGACAGTTAGTCTTTTGCAGAACAGTGTTTGCCAGTCACTTGGGAACCAAAAAGAGCAGAGAATCCCTAGAGAACCATCAAGTGAGCATTTGGGATAAGGGGTAAATATTAGGGTGCACAATATAGGACTGAAGATGAAAAGATGGGGCTGTATGTTGGGACTGGCTGGTAGGATGCAGGCATATGGATTTGAATGGAGGCCTATAGATTAGTAAGTGTATGAGCCGATGGACTGGGAATCAACGGGGGCCCGTATAGCAAGGCTATAGTGGTTAGGAAATTAGGTGTCAGGCACAGATGATGAGGTGGTTGTCACTGGCAATGGGGATCTGGAGAATGGGTGTTGGGCACATCTAAAATTGCGAAAGTTGGGGTGTGGGTGAACTGAAGTCATCACGGGTACAGGGATTAAGGTAAAAGGAGCAGAGGCTAAGGGCTGGGGAACCAAGCAATAATCCCAGCCAATCCTGAATTTGTCCATCTCAGTCTCAGCTGTCCAGAGGGCAATCAGATGGGCCCACATGAAGCCCCACACTTTCCACCACACAGCGCAGTTAGAGCGCAGCTGGGCTTGTTTTCTTTGTTTGCCAACCAGTGACATGGAAAAACGTTTGTTGACTCAGAGTGCTTTTTTGTCGACTGATGTGTTTGGTAACTTTGTCAGATGTGACTTGTCCACACTGCTCCCCAGAGACAGGATCTGGGAAAGGGGGAGGAGGAGGAGGCGACAGGGGTGGAGCTGGCATCCAATCCTCTCCAATACCACCATCCCATTGTAGTGCAAAACAGAAAGGAAACAAAACCCTAGAGTGAAAGAGGAGCATCAAACGTCAGAGGAACTCGTCCGCCATTCAGGTGGCGGGGAGGGATGGGACTTGGAGTTTTATTTTTGTAGGGTTTTTTAATTATTATTTTGGTTTTTTTGTTGCTTTTGTTTGCTTGGGTTTTTTAGAAAATTGGGGATTTGTTCTTTTTTTTTTTTTTTCTTTTTACAGACCTTCATGACAAAGCATAAAAACACAGTTATATTTATATATCTATTTATATATTTCTTCATTTCGTCGGTTGGTTTGTAAATGTTGCTCCATCCTCCTGTCTGAGCTGATTGTGTGTCACAGAATTTGTGGGTGTATGTGTGAGGTTCCTCCCAACTCTGGCTTGCAAAGTCACCATGCGTGATGTGCAGCCAACTATGGGGGAAGCCACGCTGGAAGGTGGGGATGAGGTGCACAGAGAACCCTTTGTGGGGTGCAGATAGTTACTTGGTCCTTTTCTTCATTGCCAGATGGGCCAGGTCTCTGTACTGCCATCTCTGCTCTAGTCAGACTGTTCCCTCTGTCCTGGGAAACAGGATGAGCATCACAGGTTATGCGTGTCGAGGAGTCCACCACAGAAGAGCGTATCTTTGGGGAACAGTGTTTCATGAGCGGCATTCTCCCCTGCTTCCCCCGGCCCTTACCGCTCCCAGAAGAAGGGCGTCCTGTAAGGCAATGGTTGCCAGCTGCATTGCTTCCCAGTCACCCTCAAGTCCTGGAAGCCAAGGGGACTTTGTGTGGCGCGGAGGGCTCCCGCAAGAGAAGCCACTTGGCCGCGGGTTCTTCCCGGCGTGGGGGGAGCGGTCGGGGCAGGGGGAGGGCGAGGACGGGGGTCTCAGTCTGGCGTGGTGAGCGCTTGGTCTGGCGCCTTCGTGGTGAAGAGGAAGGAACTGGACTGTGGGGAGGAACGGAGAAGGTCTCTTCACCCTTCCCAGGGGTGGAGGGAGGTGATCAGACAGGTACAATGTGGAGGCCTAAGCTGTCGCCCTGCAGTTTCATGTGGTTTCCATGGTAACTAGTGGCGGTCATAGGCAGCGGCAGCAGTGGGAGGTGCGGAGCCCCGGGATGTGGCACTATAATAATAAGGGGAACCTGAAAGTTAACACAGGAGAAGAATGGACTGGTTGAAAGGACAAACAGTAAAAAAAAAAAAAATAAAAAAAAATCAAACGAAGAAAGGAAACAAAGGAGAACTGAAAAGGAAAGGAAGAAAGAAAAAGAAAAGGAACCAAAAGAAGAAACTTGGGGAATCAGCTCTTAGTGGGATTAGGGAAAGGCAATCAGTGGAAGCCAGCTGAGGGCTGTGTGTCAGTGGAAAGATGCTAATGTGGCCTCTAGCTCTGAAGCCCCTCTATGGGAAGGCGATTGTTTTGTTCCTTGTGACCATCAGGAAGTTGCTGAGAGGGAAACCTGTGAGCATTCCAGCAGAAATATGCCACACCTGATCCACAGCCACCAGGAAAGTGTCAGGGCCAGGTGTTCTGAGCATACCTGACAAGGTATAGTGACCCACTTTTAAAACCAGGAGGGGAGAAATGAAACAGAATTATGATATTTCATTACTTGAGATTTTGGTCACATTTGGCATGAAAGCTCTCTAGGTGGTTATTGAATGTGTGCTAAATAGTGATTGATTATTAAGATCACATTTACTGAGGTTTAACAACACTGGAATAAAATGTGCCTCTATTATCTAGTTGTTAAACCTCAGTAAATACATTGGTAATAATCACAGCTGATTTATTTTACATATAATCTCTTCCTATTCCCTTGCAAAGAAATATTGTGTTAGAAGATATGGTCTTATGCAAAGTTTTTTCCCCTCCGAAAAAAACTTGACTTTCTGGGCATTTTAGAGTCACTGGAGATGGATATATCCCTGCAAGTAAACTCTGCTGGCTAGTATAAACCTCGTGATGCAGGCTGTCTCCCACTCTGAACACTGTTCTGACTGGTCTGATAGGAAGAACTTCTGTGAGATTTCCAGATCCTCAGGAGCTGACTGTGGGTTTAGCTTGGGGAAGGAGTGAAACCTCATCTGGATTTTTAATAAGACCTTGGATGGATAATGATTGCAGCCTGAGAGAGTACCAGAACCTGAATTTTACTTCTGATCTCATCTGGAATAAACTGTGGATGCAGGACATAGAGAAGACAGAGATGAACTGGAACTCTGAACCATCTCATGGAAGAGAAGTCAGCTTCAGGACAGATACAAAACAGATGTGAAGTATATATCCATCTAGACATTGGACTGGAGAGTCAGGAAAAAGGCCTCTCACCTGGCCAAATGCTTGAAAGCCCTCTTCAGAAACAAACAAAAATAAATAAATACATAAATTAAAAAAAGAGAGACAAACAGAAGGAGCGCGAGGCTGGGGGTGTGCTGTGGGAAAGAGGTACTCACTTAGTAACGCAGGGTTGCTGAACCGCCAGGCCTCGTTGTAGGTTGTGTACTGAGGGTGGCTGTAGGGATTCCCTGAGAACTCGCTCCCTGGAAGAAAGCAAGGGAGGTGTGAAATGCAGTTAGGAATGAAGAATTACTTTTATTATTCCATCAAGCTAGTGTACATGTCGAATCTGTATGCAGCACAAAAACTAGCGTATCTAGCTTCCTTGCCCAGCTGGGACTGTGCCCTTTGAGACACTGTAGTGTTTGCTCAGTGCAGTGTTGCTTACCCATACAATTAAAAATGATAAGATTGACCTCTTCAGAATCAAGAAATTAGTTTAACATAATGAAATTCAGTAATGCAAATAAATAATCAAATTGGTTTGTTCTTCATTGCCTTCTGACTTCTGATTCTCAGGTTGCAGTAGGATTGCGTATGCAAGCTTTTTCTGCAATTAACTATCAGCTTTCTTTTAAATAAAAATCTAAGGTTCTGCAGTTGTATCAAGACAGCAGGCATGGGAACTTGATGGGACAAACTCACAGTAAACTCTTTGGAACCAGTAGTGCTGTTGGTGGCGATATGTATTGCTAACTTCTGTTTGTAGGGTACTGAGGGTGATGATGTATTTGTGGAGGTTCATTTGTTACTGGATATGTTCTGAGTGTAAGGTGGACTTAAGTATAAAACAAAATGGAAAACATATTAATAACTTTCTCTATATGATGTCAGTCAGAAAAGTGATTCATGTATGATGAACCCCACCTTTATGCTTAATTAGTGAGTTACAGAAAAAACTTGCTGTATTCTAGTTCCAGAAAATAATTTTCTAATGATTAGTGCTTTAGGTGCTGTTCTGAATCGGAAAGACAAGCAGGGCTACAGCTCCCTTTATCACATTCAGTAAAATGGGCCCAACCCAAAATACTTGTGAGCTTTGTGATCTAATAAGATTCCAAGATTTGAAAGTCGTAGAGTCTTCTTAAATATTCAGTTTTATTGTGCATAAGGAGCTGAGTCTCCTTGTTTTATAGAAGGCTGTGCAGGGCTAGGAGAATTATATTTAGTTTATATTTAGTTATTGAGGAGGTATGGGGCCGCATTCAGAATAAATAAACCTCCGCAAACTTAAAGGTATGTAATTCTGTTAAGTAAAAACATGCCGTTATCTGATCATAACCTCAATTTAACGCAATATCGACAGGCTGGGGACAATTAGTGCCATCTGAAAGATATCATGTGCTTAAAAGACAGTGAAAGAAGTGTGACTGTTGACTTCTGCTCAGCTGTGAGGTGGGGCTGGAGTTGTTACAGCAGAAGTGTTGGGAAGGCACCTGGGGTTCGTGCTAGATACCGTGGAATATGGAAATAAGGCAATGCAAGACGCGCTGGATGCCTGTGAGACAATTACCAAAGAAATGTCAATTAATTATACTGTAATGTCTGCGAATCTCCCCTCACCGGAGAGTTAAAGCTAAAACCACAGATTCTCTGGATGGCGGAAAAGAAGACTGTTGAAGTCAGGGGCTTTGCACTGGTTTAAACTTGAGGAGAATTTGTCCAGACAGTTTTTTAAAAAAACACTCAGGGTAATAACCAAAGTAGTCAGTACAAAAATGTATATGTATCAAAAACAATCACCATCCAAAGGTATTTAAGTCACAGTAGTTTTTAGTTTTAGCATAAAGCCTCATTTTGTATGACAGACCTTATTAAATAGTATTTTAATGATAACTTGGCATGTATCCATATCTAGAAACATTCTGCACTGAAAATCCTGACAGCTAGCTGGGAAGGAATAGGTAAAACCTGCTAACGTGACCAAGATGCTGTGGGGTAGGACACAAAGGCAAAAAGCAATGCATAGTCCAGATTAATCTCTACTGAAGTGACCTGTGAGATATACTGGAGTGAGTTTGCCAAAGAAGGAAAAAACTATCCAGGTGAGAATTTCTGTTTTGAAATGCCTCATATAAACGTCACTTCTCTGCATCGAGAGAAGTTCTGATATTTCCAGGCTTCTCTCTCAGCCTCTTCTGAGTTGTCACCCTAAACTGTTTACAGCCTTCCTAAAGCACGGGTTAAGTAGAGGAGAAAGAGCCCCAGCTCCAGAGCGCTGGGGAGGAGGGAGGGCAGCCACTGGAAACAGTGTTTATTGACGAGGAGTGAAAGCATGCATGCAGCAGGATAATGAGCTTTTGAGCTCAACTGTGACCAAGAGGAACTGAGCTATCGCCTTCCCCGATCACTAATGAAACAAGTGTAATTTCCTCATCAACATTGGATTCTGTTTAACGACTCCCTGCCGTTGCCATCACCAGCCTTCCTGTGCATAGACTGCAGTTCCCTTCAGCGGGTGCTCACTTCACCAAAACAGCGCAGAAACTTGATGGTGTTTCTGGGAAAGAGGAAGAATTGAGGCAGGGATCAAAGGTGCTCTGTTACCTGTGTAGGAAACACCTCTCAGACATATAGGTTAAGTATAGCACGATACCTGATTCACGCTTCTTTGAGTGACTAACCCATGCTTTTTCAGGTGTGTGCTCAGGGACTACTGGCTTTCATCCATGTCTACAGCCTGGGACCTGAAGTTACAGGTGAGGGTGAATGCAGGGTATGTTTCTTACCACATCATCTGCAGAAATCTCAGAGATACCTGCATGCATGACTGACCACGTTGCATGGATGTCCTGCTGCTGGAGACAACTCTTCTCTAGGTTATACAAGTAGAAGTCTAGTGAGAGGTTGTCATGGATAGAACAGGGCAGCTTTGGTTAGCACTGGTCAAATAATCTTCTCAGAAAGAGTTTTCCACTGGAAAACACTGTCTCATCAAAAGGAAAATGTTTTGTATGAGCTTGTCAGTTTCGATGGTATTTTGGAAAGAAAAGTTCTGAAATGACTGCAAATTGAAACAAAGTATTATGTTTCAACTCTCTTGTTTTGTTTCATTTTGCCTTTCTCATCTCATTTAATTTCCTTTCAACTCTTTCATTATTTTAATGTCTTGACATCTAGAACATGTTGACATTATTGAAATGTTTCATCCTGATGTTTGCAAATTGAACAATTTCAAGATTCTGACTCCTCATTCCAATGCCAGATGAAAATGAATGTCAAAAAAGCAGAGTTTTTCATGGGCTTGAAATTCTGCTTTCTGACCAGTTCTAATTTTAGCTCTGCACCTTTATTTAGAGAAGACAGAGCCTCTTTTTCATATTCACTCACATCTGGACAATAAAGTTTGTTTGCATGTCAGTATGTTTCTTAAAGATACTCTCTGAGTGGTTGTCTTGCTGGCTTCTTGTTTCCAGTGTAGTAACAGCACAGGCCCTTCGTCTTTCTTGGCCCAGGAGCATGTAACGAACCATTGGCAACATAATATTTGTTTTCTCTGTTCAACCTGGACTCAACAGAGGTTGCAAGCAAGCACAGAGGATAGATCTCAGGAGGCCTATATTCTGTGCAATCTGTGCTCTGGGAACCTTTACTAACAGTATTTCCTGGTATCTGTATTTAAATCTTGGCACGTTTAGTCTTCTAATACAGAAACCATGAGGCATGAAGTGAGCCTAGCAGGTGGCAGGTTCAGAACAAATAAGGGAGGTAGTTTTCACAGAATACGTAGTTAAGCTACGGAACTTCTTGCCGTAGGTTGCTAAAAGACTTATAGGAGTTCAAGAGACACTGTTTAGATTTGTAGAGAAGAAACCCATCAATGGTGTTTAATATTAAACAGAAAGATACTAAGCTTGGCTTAGAAAGTCTCTGAGCTGCAACTTGTTGGAGGCTGGGAGATCTTTTGAGAAAGTACCGATACATGCTTGCTCTGTTTTCATGCCCTTTGCCCAGCATTCACTTTTGGCCCCTGGCAGAGAGTAGTGGCTGCAGAGATCTGCAGTGTGACGAAGGCCAAAGCCAAGTCTCATGTTCCTTCCCAGGAAGCCTCTTTATCTCCATCTTATTGGCTTGAGTCACATTAGAAGACTGGAATAGAAGGGCTGCCAGGCTGGGCCTGACCAGTGAGGTATGACTGAAACAGTCGGAACTTGATGCTCTGTGGAAAGATGCAGTACCTAATGCAGGATGCCCAAGTAGGCCACCAGAAAAACTTCCTCTAATTGAATGTTGACATCAGATTTAATGTGAAGATATCCATTTGACTTGAATAATCTTTTTTTCTTTGAAGCATAACTCAACTTTTTTTCTTTGTCATCCTGGTCCTTTTATTTTGGGGGGTATTTGTGTGTTTTTGAGGGCACTGCTGTCTTGTGGATAAATAGCCTCCACATCAAGGAGCTGAAATACCCTGTTCTTGGATAAATGACCCCTTTGATTAGGGGTCTTAAATTTTTTTGTCCCATTTTAGATGCTGATATCATCATTACGATGAGAATGCTAAACTTACATAGCAGTCACTGAACAGTGGAGAAGCTGAGAACAGTCAGAAGTTGAGAATAGCCTGCTTATAGAAGTATGTATTCGAAGAGCCAGCTATTTTTGTGTTCTTAACCGTTTCTATATGCCATGAGCTTCTGTAAGTTTTGACCTATAACTGACTTAAATGTTGACAGCTCAGTCTACCTACTGTTACTGTGGGGGGGCTTTTAATTGATATATATTGCCTTAGTGCTTCTCTGATTCTGGAGCTAAACCATCCCCCTGAAAAATTTAATGTAGACAGAAATGCCCTAAAATTTGCCAACTCCTCACCACTCCAAAAATTCAGCCAACTGGTCAACCATGCCAAGGAACTAAACTAGGGAGACGGGGAACCAATCCACTGTCTTTTCCTGATCTGGAGGTCAATCACATCGTCTTCACAACATAGCCTGGGATTTTGTTGTGCCTTAGGATCATTAGTGATAGGCAGCTTGTTAGCTCTGGAATGTGACCACAGGTGCTAGCCAGTACTTCGTGGTGTGTATATATATAAGCAATGATTTATCACTTAAAGATGTTAAGAGTCTGACCTGCAAACATTTCCTATCAGTGATGTTTTCACTGTCCTCTCTGCAGTCTATGTTTGTTTAGCTGGCTGTTCTGAGATTTGAAGGAGGCTTAAGTTAGGTGTTTCTTACCATGGTGATTTAAGAGCTTTCTGTCCTCAGCTTTCTGCTGCATCTGTTCTGGAGTCATACCTCCAGTAGCAGAGGCTACGGAATGGGCTGTGTACCTGCTCATTAGCCATCGTGACTCCCAGCCCAGGGAAGTAACATGAGCAGAAATCAGTGGCAGACAAAGTTCTGAGCTGCCATGGCTGAGAAACAAAAATCCTTCCTCTTCTTTTATCTGCTGGGGATAACTGTCATCAGAGGAGTGGGGAACAGAGCCTGAGGAAACAAACTCTTCAGTTGCTCTAGGGTAAATGGTCCTCTCTCCTCCATAAATACTGGGAGAATCCATTTGCCAAGAGAAGGTGTTTCTCCAAAGGCATTGGGTAGCAAAGAAACAGTTTGCCTTTGGACGTAGGATTAGGCAGATAGTTTCTTGGATTGGAGGCACTGTCTTACAAACAGGAGATGGGTAAGTGTTTGGTTGCTGAAAGTGAATATTTAGTTTCTCCTGAAATGGTGTTAATCATTGCTGAACTCTTAGCTAGTTTAGGCTGTGATCAGTAGGTCTCTGAAAACTGCAGGTATTACATTATCATTGATGATTTTCAGTTTGATGCCCTGGCTTTAGATAGAAGGTAAGTTGTTACCCAAAGTTAGTGGATAGCTGAATATCCTGAGCCATGAGCAGTACATAATAATCTGTATGGGTCATTGGAAAATAATTACGTTAGTTAATGAACACTAAGGTTAATTAATTACTAATTAATTGCCACAGGTTATAGATAGCTAGTTGCCCATAGCAGCAGTGAATCAGTTACTAGAGAGAAAGAGAAACATTACAGAAAGCATTGTTAGCTACAGTAGTTATAGGCACCTGATGATTTCTTTATTAAAAGAATAGGCCTTACTATCAGCAAAGCAATAGTAAAACCAGCTGTGAAAGCTCTTACAATGCTAGTATACCGGTCAAACGTGTGTGTACCGTTACTGAAGTCTGGAGGCTGACTTACCAGGAACCATTCCTGCAAGAGTTGAGGTTGGGTAGCTGCCTTGTCCAGTTGGGGGAACATGGGGTGGGTAGCCAGGCAAGGTGGTGCTTGCCATATCACGACCTGGAGAGGGAAAGAATCAGGACAGGTGATCAACAGGGACAAGATCTTTCAATATTGATTTGATATCACCTTTTGTCCCACTGTCACATGACTAGCAGCTTGATAGGCAAGTGCTGTGCAGCCTTCTCTTACATAAGTGCTGTCCATCCACTGAAAATCTTGGGGGAAGATTGTGGCACTGTGACACTGTACGGATGGATGTTAAAACTTTGCTTTGTGAAGCTGGAAATAATTTGGTTTGTTTCACTGTACATTTTGAATCTATTTCAGCTAAATCAAAATGGCCTTGAGCTGCACAGAGAATGGCAGCATATTCACTGCCAGAGTAGCTGAGCTCCTGTCTATATGCAGTGGATGCAGTTCCAAAACTGTGGTGATGTTGCTTTAGGGTATGATCAATGTGCAAGGCATTGGAAAGTGATCCCAGGGTTTTCTGTGCCTGTTTCTCTTCCCACCTCTGCTATTTACCTGCTGATTATTTTAGGCAAGTCACTTCACCTCTCTGTGCCTCTTTTTATGCTGCAAACTCTTTGGTGCAAGGACACACTCTTAGTACATTTGCACAGTGGTTAGCATGAGATCAATACTGGTTGGACTCCTTCCAGGTGCTAGTGTAATTAATATATATAATCATAGGATCATGCGAATTAGTTTGAGTCTCACTTCATTTCTATTACAGGTGCAAGTTTTTGTTAGTAACACGTAAAGTTGTGATATCTTTTCTGTAGCAAAGAAGTAGAGAGGGCTGTGGACTGGGTGGATGATTGCAGTTTATTTTTCATCTCTTAGGAAGTGCAGCTGGAGGCTTCTTGGCTGATGCCAGAGGCATTTCCTCATTTGGACTGGTTTGCCTAAAAATGGGCCAGCCAGAAGGGCATTTGCTGTTAGTGCTTATTGCATTTAAATGAACTAAAATTATCTCAGAAGCTGCTGGGAATTTCAAGCCAAAACCAAAAAAAAAAAAAAGCTAAATAAATTAAGATAATCTTTCCCCCACAGCTGCTGGGAGTTTACAGCTCAGCCTCCAACGCTGCCTACTGAGATCTCAGCCTGTTCCAAGCATCTAAGCCTTTCACGTTCCCTAGGTGAACTGTAGTTCACCAAGAATTTGTGCCATTTGTTGTTCCTTTGTTAAATTTTATCTCTCCCGTCTGTTGTAACTGGCGGGCTGGAGTCTGATTCCCCTTTAGAAGTGACAGGTTAAGTGTGGCCCATGAACACCACTGGGGTCACTGTAACTATGCTGGGATATGCCAGTGAAAGAAGAATAAGAGTTGTTTTGGGTCTACTAGTGGCAGAACAGTAACTGATAAAGCAGGTCCTGGAACAAGCATGAACCTTGCCTGGGGAATTAAAAATAAATGATAGTTACACAGCAAAGCAAAAACTAATCAACATGGAGCAGTAACCTGAAGGGAGAAAGTTTCTCTGGGATGAGGTAGGCTAGACCAGTGTCATTGCTTTCAGAGGTCTTGAGTAAAAATTACGAAGGTGATTTGCTCAAGAAAAAAGAAATGCAAGTTCATTCTTTCTCCTTGAAGAGGTTCATGATCAGTGCCTGATGTTCCTAGCTCACCTCATCTTAGATAATGGCACACAACTACCAATGGCTGAGCCGTTTTCCAGCCACTCCCCAATATTGATAAAAATAAATATGTAACGCCTCAGGGATTTATATTCTATGGTCTTCTACTTTTTATCACCATCATTCCTTTAGTGATTTGTAGCTGTGTGTTAAGCTGTATGATTAACACCTACTAGATGTAGTTCTTTTTTTCCTCACGTTCTTTTAAGGCAAGAAAGTTTTATGCTTAAAATTAATGTTCTTTTGGTTTCATTTATTGACTAACCTGAGAAATAACAACAGAAGATGAGTGAGAAAACAGTGTCACTGAAAAGTTAGAGAGAACATTATGTAGCAGCAGGCAAAATTAATTCATTTTGACACTTCCATTCAGGTGGGAACACACACGCACTCACTCCGCTATCCGATCTATGCACATATGCCCCTGTGTTTTTATTCAGACATGAGCATTCAGAGGCTGATGTTCAAAACTCAGTATGGAAAATTCATTGGGAAGTGATCATCTGTCAAAATCCCAGTCTTGAGAAAGAAAATAACAAACAAGTACAGTATCAGCAACATGAATAAGAGTCCCATAGAGAGACTCTTACAATGCTGTTACGTACAAGCAGGCCCCTTCCATTACCAACGGGTAGACAGCATTATTGAATACTGAATTCCAAGGCTATGGCAAAGCCAGCACCTGTCCTACTCACAACATGCTTCCAACTCCAGCTATTCTCCCTTCTTGAAGAGCCTCTGAGTGATGAACAGCACCTTCATCACTGTGGTACTGAGCTTTTGAACTCTTTGTCCCATTTCTAGTTCTCCATAAGGGTCTTAAGGCAAGTACCTCTCCTGAAACACAGTGCCTTCTAGGCTAGAGTGTGGTCACCATCGCCAGAGAGATATATTGTTGGAGAAACTCCTTGTCTTAGAAGTGCCCAAAGCTCAAAGGCTCTTACTGGCTGCAGTACAACTGGAGCAAGACAGCGTTATGAACACAAAAGTCTTCTCTACCATTACTTGCTGCTTTCCTACAGGGAGGTTTAGACAAGGTCACCTGACAAGACAAAGGGAGGTTGTTAGGTCAAAAGAGAAAAATAATATAGGAACATGAAGGAGGCAGAGGTAAGATGTGTTTCTTGAGTGTTTGGAACTGTGGTCTGCACTAAGACTTTGTTCTGGAAAAGCTCAAATTACGTTATTTGGCAGTGGAGTGACAGCAGCCTCAGTAGTCACCTAAACTGATACCTGTTGTTTCATCCAAGCCACGCCTGGGCTTCTGCAGCAGTGTTGCTTCAGTCACCTTGCACAGGAGTTTCCCCTAGTACCTACCTGCAACTTCTCCTTCCTCCCCCTCAGCCTGCTGCTCCTAAGTGCTGCCATCTTCTGCAATCTATTTTCCCACTTCTGTCCTTCCCTTAAAGGGCACCTACCTCAGGTCTGTATTCCTTTGGCTGTAAGACATAGTGTCTCACCCACTCCTCCTGGTCTTGACATTCAGATGTGATGCCTTGTTTCTTAACTACTTGGTCTGCTGTGTGAAGACACCAGCTCACATTGACACTGCCAAACTAGGCAACTCAAATATTGCTCACAACTTAGTTACATAGGCACCAACTGCCTACGTATTTATCCAACTCAGTAGTTTGTACAACCCATGCTGAACGACCCTGTCAGTCCTAGAGCTGGCTAGATTATTCATACTGCTATCACCCACCTTAGGCCGGCACACAGGACCCTTACTGGGCCTTGCAGTACTCAGGGGCATTATGGATGTTGAGGCAACACAGGATTTTGCTGTACGAGTGTTTCTATACTAAGTCCCAGACCCATCCAACTGGGATACCCTGTCATTTCTAGGTAGTTACAGCTTCTTTTCCCATTTTATTCTAAAAAATGAAAGACAGGCATGAAATCTTTTTGTGACTCTCCACGGAGCTGAGAACACATGCTGCATACACAGAACTGGAACATGGCTGCTCTGGTTCCCACTTGCACTCAAAGAGCTTGCAGCATTTACTGGTCTCCCCGTCAGACGAAACTGAACCCCTTGCCTGCAGCATTCCCGCTGAGTTTGTGGCCAAGGCCAGTTACCTGCTATCAGAGGCTGGCTGCTGGACTGCCCAAAGTGGGCACCATGATGAAGGAAGGCACTGTAGCAAGGCGTGGACACATCGTCTGAAAGGGCCATGTGGAAGGGCTGAAGATCAGCCTGCCCAGAGCCGACCGGCGTGGTGGGAGTGAAAGGGGTGAGAGAGGCTCCATGAGGCTCTTGCTTTATACTGAGGGGAGAGGAGAGGTTTTCTGTGGTAGGGTAAGGGATGGACACAGACAGACACGGGGAACAGGGGAAGGAAGAGGAGGGTGGGGAAGGGAGGAGAGGAAGAACAAAATGGGTAAATGAAAATGGAGTGGTTAAAATCTACAGGGAAATTAATTTAAAAACAAAAATAAAAATAAAAAGGTTAGAAGTAGATCAGAGGAGCCAGTGCTGAGACAACAGCAGTAACTGCACCCGGGGGCTGGGCTCTGACTGCAGGGGCAGCGGGAGATGGGGGGAGTGGGGTGCGGTGGCAGGTGGGAGGAATGGGATGCAGGACCAGGAGAGGTGAGGGAGGGGACATGCAGGAGAGGGAGGACAGGAAGAAGCATAGGGCTGGGAAGGAGAAGAATGCTCTGAAGCTTCTGTACTCCCTTTCCTGCTGATTTCTTTTGCTGGCCGAGGGTGCGTGAAGATGCTACACTTACACAGTTTGGCCCAAGGAATTATACCACTTTGTCTCTCCAAACGCAAGGTAACCTTCCCCAGGAGAGCAGCTTGGTTAGGAGCATCTGTTAAACAGGATGCTTGGCATAACAGCCAAAGCTTCTCAAGCCAAACTCTGTAAAAGCTTTGACAAAAAAGGCGCAGCTGAAGTTTGAAGTGGTTACAATAAAAATGGGACTGTGCAATTTATAGGTGGACAGACAGATCAGTCAACTGATCTTGTTCACAGTGGCACACTTTGGAGCTTTAACCGTAAAAGCAGTCAGTACTGACTGTTGTTCCAAGAGTATAGTGTTGCCAGACAGATGCCTTGACAGAGAGATATAATGGAGGAGAGGAAATGTGGGGGACTTATAAATGGTCTTATTTTGATCGTTGTTTGCATTGGGCCTCCATTTCTGATGTGCAGATTTGCATAGGCACAATAGATACAGCTTTGCAACTGCTCCTAACTTGGCTGCCAGGCAAGAGGTTTGGAAATTGGAGAATTCTGTGACCTAAAGCTCTGGTACTCCAGAACACCCACTGTTGTTGGGTCAGCAGTAATGGAGTCCTATATTTGAACACCTGAAAGAGAAGTATGGATGATGTGATCAGATCTGATCCAAATCATATAGCAAACCATCCACCCTCAGGTAAACAAATTAAAGCCAATAAATGAAAGCCATCTCTCTGCTGTGATGGCAAGTGTTGCCAATAGCCTATGAAATAAGTTAGTTCTGGTGCTTTTGATTTATACAGAGAAATATAAATGTGACATATAATTAGGTCATAAATCCGACTTCATTAATGTAGAACTGGCTTAATTAACTCTAGGCACCTTATTGTGAGGCTGCAATGCTCACCTAGACAATAAAGGGCTGGGCAGTTTCTATCTGTGAATGCTGTTTATCCTGAGGCATTTGTTTCCTAAAGGTTTGCTACCTGGCAGAAGTGATAGTTTGCCATCTGTGTTCTCCTCCAAGTACCTCTAACCTGAATGGTCAGTAAATGTCTGATCACTGGGACTCCTTTGTGGCAAAGACATATGTTCATGGTTCAGCTGACTGGGAAGGATCAGTCCTGGCCAAAAGGCGCACAGTTCCTCTTTATTTAGTTTACTTATGTGAAGTCTCTGGTATGCTGAGTGAGGATTATAATTTCTTCTCCCTTTTTGCTATAGGAAGGTCTGTTTGGTGAGGATATGGGAAAAAGAAGCTGGACTATCTGGTTCTTGTTGCACAGTTAATTAAAGTCAGCAGAGTAGGCAGCACAGCAGAACCTACTTTCTGCTTTTTACAACTGTATAGTATCCTAAAATCCTACCAGTGAGCCTTCATGTGCCAGTGCTGGTCTCTGTAGGTGGAGAACCCCCAAAGCTATTTTTTTCCTGCTTTCTTTGTCATCAGATGGCAAGAAGTGCACAGATTTACCTTGAGGACAGACAGGCAGATTCACCACCAGCAGTCTGGGAGTGCTGAAGCCTTTATCCAAATAATGTTGATACTAGATAATTTGGATGAATAGATCTATCTGCACGCAGAAGGCTAAATGTTCCCCTGGCTCTCACGGGCTACAAATGAAGTGATATTTTTCAAGGAAGCCATTTGACAGTCATACCTAAATAAGCTAGGGATGCTTTGGTCCTGGGCATTTTCTAGGCTACTTTTTCAGCTCTCTGTGATGTGCAAGAGAGAGCAGGTGTGGGGAGCTACTGGGGAGGAAGGGGCAGAGAAGTAGATGGACATGGGAAGCATGGGTGGGCAGAAGCAAGAGGTGCTACGGGCAGAGGTTAATCCTGTTTGCACAGCCCCCAGGCATGGTGGGTTTCCTAGTCCCTCCCCTGTTTTATTTCTCTTTTAAAGCATGGAATTTTCAGCTATAATCCTTCCTAAACCACAGCATTTTTCAGGCGCTCTGTGTAAGTGAAACCATAATCTCTGGTAAAACAGACCGCTTAAGCTGCTGTAGCATTAGGCCAATCTGATCCAGCCCCTGGATTTCCGCTCTGCCCAGCCACCACCGAGAGGATTTCAGCCTCAAAGACTGTCTAAAGCCCTTGCAATGGCAACAGCAGTGCTAGGCCTTGCCTTGCAAAGCTGAGAAGGGTTAAGGGACCAGGAGCTATTTGTCCCGGTGCTTTGAGGCTGTTAAAGCCCCTGTCAAGACTCACCGTGGAGATGAGCCCAGCCCTTTCTTGAACACATCAAGGCTTATGAAGAAAAATTCCTCGCGCCTTCCAGAGGCAGCACCACTTACTCAGTGCAGGGGAATAAAGAAGTCAACAGCAACATGGCAAAGAGACTAGGACACAATAACACTAAACACTCTTCTCTCTAAGAGTAGTGGAGAGGAGGCGAGGATAAGGTCAGACAGTGAATGATTGCACAACCAAAACTCAGACTTTTTATGTGTCTATCTGTCTATCCCTCTACGCTCTGCAACTGCACAGATATAACTTATATTCCATGTATCTTTACTGGTGGCTGGCATTCACCAGTTTTTACTCCTTTGTTGTCCAACTCTCCCCTGACTAAAAGCACCTGAATTTTGTCTCTGATATAACTCCTGCCACTGCTATGCTCGAATAATTGCCCCAGCAATGAATTATAGCTCCAAAGTCTGTCAGTGTAGATGAGATCAATCGATCTATCTATCTATCTATCTATCTATCTATCTATCTATCTATCTATCTATCCACCTGTGAATGGCACAGTCCCATTTTTCATTTTAACCACCTCAAACTTCAGCTGCACCTTTTTTATTTTCACATCTAATTTTCTCCATTCTCTAATTCTTCGTATTTGTGATGGAGAACTTGCTGCTTCCTATCCCAAGTCCTGCTAGCGCTAGCGAGCTGTGGAGCAGTGCTGTACTGGCTCATCTGTGTCTTGGGGGGTGAACCTCAGAAAGGCTGCATCAGGGAACCCCAAGGTATCTGTGTCTGTCCTAAGGCTGGAATACCAACCTGTAATGAAATGGGGGGTGGAATGAGTTTGAAACCACCCCAAAGCAGCAGAAATCTATTCCTGTCCAAGGCTCCTCTCGTCTTTTAGATGGCAAATGATATCCTTGAAAGGGTCAGCAGGGTGGGACTAGAGCTGGAAATATAGCAGAGGACTACATATTTTCTGCATCTCCTGCTCCTCTCTTTTTGACTGTACTTGCTGAGTTATAGCTGCTTTTCTTCCTTTCTAACCCTCTCCTCTGTTATCCTGTGGAGAGCTAGAACTGGTGATCTCTGGCCTAAATTCCCCCTGCGAATTAAGGGATTTTAGCCAGACAGGGTGAGAGGAAGATTCACAGCTTTGGGTTCCTACAGAGACTCATCTCAGCTTTTATTGTGCTCTCTGCTGCTGAAGGGAAGTAGGGGCGTTTGCAGGACTAGATAAACTGCTTGTTTTTCATTGCTGGCTTCCTGGGGGATAAGCTACCTGCATCCAGTACTCCTTTCTTTTCAGTAAACAAAGAATATCAAGATGGCACATCCCTGCGTAAAGGATGGCTTGTATACAGCCACTTAACAACACTGCTCACCCTCTTGACAATGTTTAGTGTTCTTCATCATTTCCTGGGGTCTCTATCAAATATTTATATGGCCCCAGCGCTGCACTCCTTAGAACAGATATCCTTACGGCATCCCTTAGGGATCACTTTTTGTCTGTGAGGAGCTGATGCCAGAGAAGATGTGCTGAAGTTTGTGTAGGAACCCTGTGCCAAAGCTGAATGTTATCTCAGGCTTTTTGAATCCTGTGTTTGTACCCACCATCAAAACATCTTTTTCCATATTTGCATTCTCCATTCCTCAGAAGGATTTTGTTGTGGCAAACAGAATGGGACTGGGTCCTCAGCATTCATAAACTGGTGAGTTTACACTACAGCCAGTGGAGTCACATTGCTTTATCCCGCGTGAAAATCTTGTCTTAGAAAATTCTAGAAGTCATACGAAAACCTATCTTTCATTTTTGCTGTCTGTCACATCAAAAGAACCACCTTTTGTTTCATTTCTTAGTTTCCTAGCTTTTCTTTTGAAAAAGAATTATTCAAGTTGCGCTGAAGATAAAGATCAGCATATTTTTCTTCCCTTCCCTTTGATCACGGCAGACCTTTGCTAGATCAACTGAAAAGTGTGCAATGACTAATCTGCTTCTCACTGTACCTTTCTTGTCTTCTCTTTGTATTCCTGCTGACTAGAGAATGAGCCTTGTGTGTTAAGGTTTATTTTCTGCTTCTACACGGATCCATGCATGTTCTTAGCCCAATACTTTACTTGTGGGTTGTTGAAATACGTGTTTAGACAAACAACCTTGGATTGCTTTTGCTTGAGAGTCAAAACTGTTGTGATATCACTGATGTCAAGTTTTGAAATCTATTTGCCCCGTTTTTTATAAAACTGGATTTTATAAGTCTCGATTTTGCATATGATCTAATAACTGCTGCTCCTGGAGTAAACTGACCTGCTAAGTCTTTATGTTACTTTGGAGAGAAAAAGTTTTATAGTATTCATACAGAGTAAGATGTGGAGCTTCTGGTAGACCTGTGATCTGGACTTACTGTTTGAAGCTAGTTGAGCACTGTTCGTGTTAATGACTTGAGAGCTCCACTGAAGACAACTTCATGTGGCTTTAAGTACATTTGTTTGCAGATTGAGCTGATGAAGGATGTGCTTTAAAGTCTTGGGCAGAAAAAAAAGATGTGCCACTTGTGCACTTGGCAAACAGAGTTCAGTAGAGTTCATATTCTTGTTCCCTTTCTTGAGTCCCAGCCCATCAAATTGGGCAATTACTTCTGCCTTAAAGTGTATTAAAGTATTCCTTGGTGGGTTGAGACTTGAATGTTGCCTCTTAAACAAGATGCTTTTGAAATATATACTTGGAAATGTAACTAGAACATGTTAGTTTTTCACATGGTTCTCATTATAGGTATCTCCAAGATTTCATCACAGTTATATTCTTCTGATCATAAGATAGGATAGATCTTCCTGGGTAGCCCATAGCAATACTAAACCTGCAAAGAAGGGCCAAAGATGGCTGTAAGCTCTCCAGTTCTCTGAAAGACTGGAGTGGGCAATTTCAACTGTACAAGCAGCTGGCCTGATTAAATCCAGTACAGCTGATGGACATCGAAAGTTATTAACACCTGCTGACATGTGTTGCTTAACTCTGTTATAAAGCATAGTCTTTGCTGTCAGTGGGCAAATATCTACATCACAAAAATTTCATCACAGACATACTTATTGGAATCTTCATTTAGCCTCAGAAGGAAAGGCAAAAACTGAATTGTTGCAAAGACAACATAAGTATTTTAACTTTAAAAGTCCGTTTTTGTCCAGCAGCATAGAGTATGGTAGCCTGAAATACTGTCCCCTTACTGAGGAAAATCAGACTGGGAATGCCAATTCACTGCTATTGTCATTACATGACATTATTGTCATTCACTGCTATTGTTCACTTAAAAGCTAATTTAAGGAGTGTGAGACATTATTTCTTTTGGGTCCATCCATTTCTGGGTTCCTCACTTCAACATGACTTTCAAGCCCATGAGCCACCTTCTTCAGCATCATAAAGTTATTTTCAGTGAAAGTTCCATTGTGTGTATGGAAGTTGTTATGTGATTCCTCTCCTTCCTGCTACTCCTATCTGTGCCAGGGATCATTCATCTGACCATCCATCACCCTCAGCCATTTGGTCCTGGAGAAGACTAGTAACACCTTTTGCCTTTCCAAATTCCTTGACTAGACAAGAAGATACTATCTCTTCTTAGGGATGGGAAACAGTTGATGACATTTAGAGGTCCTGTGGACTTGTATTTTTGCCAAATTCCTCATCTTAAATAGAGGAGAGGCTTGCTTGCAGAAAATACCTCCTTCATTTTGATGAGGCAGAATAGTAACAACCTTGCAGCAGCCATGTGAATGATTATCACGTTCCCTTTTCGGGGCATTGGGGCATCCAGGGACGTTCCCAACAGCCTGACTGCTGGTGGCAGCGGCCAGGGTGCTGTGCAGCAGGGCGCGGGTCTGCGTATGCGGGGTCTGCTGTCACCAAAGCCAGTCTGGGGCCCCTAGCAGTTTGCTGAAGAGGTTTTCTTAAGTCAGCTCAGCCAAGCCCTGACCAGGGCTATTGCTCCCTGGTGTCAGAGGCTAAGGTAGATTGGAGCAATGCAGGAAATTTTCACCAGTTACAAACAAGGAAAAGGGGAAGGGAGTGCTCCTCCCCTCAGAGTAATGATATAACTTATAATGGTCAGTTTTAATCGTGATTTAAAACAACAAACTGTATCAACTTGTTTTACATTTCTAAAAGGTTAAATTTTATAGCTGCTAACCAATATTTTGTCAAATACAAAATTTATGCTAGATGTGGTTATTTCAATTTTTGTGAAGTAGATGAACTGCATCTGTGCACATTTATTTAAGCAATTATGTTGTTTAATATAATTTGTCTTTACATATTATTATATGAGAAAATGGTGAACGATGAGTCCATATTATTATTTTATTAGATTATTAACTTTTTACTTGGGATCTGTGTCAAGTTATATTTGGATGGAAATTAGAGTTAAATTAAAAACACTATTTGTAATTATTCATGCTAATTAAATAAAATGACCTCAGGTTCCCTGACTTCCTAAATACACTAGAACAGGAAAAACAAGCTAAGCAGGTTTTGCATTAAGAATGACTTATTAAATGAAGGAAAAGATACGTATAAGGAGGAAATGGAGCTGATTTTAGAACCTGATTTTAGAACTAATAGATCTCATCCTTTCACCCCAAGCTTAATTCATTCACCAACAGAGGAAAACAAACTTCCCTGCTTTTTCAAATCCTAGTTTGTTTCTTAGTTTTGAATGACCTGGTTATTGAACTGAACAAAATTCTCTTCAGTTCACTCACTATGCTGAAACAAAGGAAATAATATCTTTTCATCTTGCAGAAGGGTAAAGTTCTCAAAAGATAGTTTATCATTTCAGAAAAACTTCAGATCCAGGTGTCTAGCCAGTGATTTCTCTGTGCTTAGCATCACAAATTTCTTGAAAACTTTCACAGAAATCAGATGCTGTGTAAGTACTATTTTTGTATGTCTTTCAGACATAGCAATTAGACATAATGTAAGTACTAATAATTTTTTTTGCACACATTCATGTGTGAATTTAAAAAATTAACTTAAACTGAATAAAAATCTAACCCTATGCCAGGGAGTGGAGGTCTGGTATAAAGTGAGATTGATGGGGTTTGTGCTTTTTTGATGCCTTTGACACATCCTGAGTTGTCATCAGGATTTCTCACCGTTGATGACACCTTGTTGCTTTAGGGAAAAATTTATTTCCTAGAGAAAAGGAAACATTTTCTATACAGGGCCTGGTAGCTGTTTTGGTGGGTGATTACGATTTTGAAAGTTACCTATTCCTGTTAAGAGGTGCCAAGCATAGCACAGAAGTGCTCAGAGCAGAAAGCTCCTCACAGAAAGAGAAGGGGACCCATCCTCCCATTTCAGTCAACAGCAGAAGTTGCTGAAGTGATTTTTTTTGCCCTGTTTTTCTTGGGCTTGTCTTTTCTTTGTAGATCTCACTGATTGTAGTGGGCTGGCAAACAGGTCTATTTAGTTAAAACTACTGGGATTCAATTAAGGGAAGTTTTTCTTTACCTTTGCTGTAATTTTACAATCTCTCTAATAGGTAAATCCTCCCCTTTAGTAGTCTGTTAATAAGCAAGTTTCAAGCCATACATGAAAAGCCCATTGTGTTTTATTTTGCATAGTGCTGCCTCTCTTTGGGGTAACTTCTGGGCTAGACAATTGAGTTAGAAAGGGCTCTGCTCCTGAACTATTAATCTAAGTCCCCAGAACTCAGAACCTGGTTTGAAGACACACCACTTCTTTCATGCATTCTTATTCCCAAAGATGTGACTTGTGATGGTGCTTAAAGAAGGATCTTAACCTTCGTTCTCAAAGGATTCAAAGCATCTGTGAACAACCTTGTGCTTTTAAAATACTCCTGTTGCTAGTGCCAAAATCTTGAGGTTCTCCTCTGCCCGCATTTTGGGTGTTAGCTACTGAGTACCTTCCAAAATCAGACCTGTGGAAACTACTGAATAAAAGAAAGCTGTTGAGGTTCTCTGTTTCCTTAGCTCTATACAGTTTTATACTCATCTGCCTGGGCTGTTTGCCTTCAATGGAAATAATTGAAGTAGAACATCTCTGAACAACAGAATTCTTGTCCTGGTGTTCAACTGCGTATATATGCCTTATCTTGGTATGTTCAAGCTTAGACCTTTGCTTCTAGGAAATCTGATGGGTGTCCAAAGATACTGTCCAAGAAACTGTCAGGGATCTATGCCAGTCTAGCTCTGATGGCCATGCGACATCGAGGCAAGATGTAGCTGGCCCACTGGCCTGTGTGTGAAGCAGGAGCTGAGGTGGCCTTCTCAGACAGCTTTTAAGAGCTTTCTCTCTCTGATACTTCATAAGGAAGTGGCAAATTTCTACACTGTCTGTTGTATATAAGGGACAGTGGGACCATGTTTCCTAGCCCAGTGCTCAGCTCACCCCAAAGCATCAGCTCATTCATGGAAATTCCTTGCAGGTACTTAATGGGGAGAAATAAGGGTGACCTGTCTGCTCCATAGTAAGCGAATGTTTTTGTTTACTTGGCTTAGGAGATGTGAATAATAAATGGACTGTCTAAGATGCATTAGATAGAATAATTGTCTGAAAGGTGGTGTTTGATATTAGCAGTACTGGGCAAGGCTGTGCTGTGTGTAACTGTGGTGCTAAGTGGTGCCTTTGGGTAGATGCCCAGAACTTTGGGGAAGGGCTTCCTCACATTGGGAAGGTGGCTGCCTGTTTTGCAGTGTTTCTAGCTCTTCAATTCCAAGAAGCTCACAGATGGACAGAGGGACAGCAACATCTGTACTTGACAATCTCACTACATTCCAAGATTTTAGGTAGTTACATATTCTTGAGGTTTTGATGGCTTTTGGATGGGTGTATTCTCAGGATGGTGTGAGCTGAGAGAGCTTGCTAAAGCAAGCTAGTCGTGAGCCGTGGAGAGGAGGACTTTCTCTGAAGTCTTCAGAAAAGGCAAGGATCCAATGCCAGACAGCTTTGGTCTGGAAAGATCTAGTGGTAATTTTTTCTGTTTGGGAAGACTGAGCTGGGGAGACTTTCCTGTTAACCAAAGCTAAATCTTATATCCTGAAGTGACTGCACACAGCATTTGTACCCTGCTTGGGTGGATTTATTTCACATTAGTTTCAAATATCACCTGGGTTCACAGACTGCCCTGGACAAGAGCAAAGAGGCATTTCAAAGATGACGGTGTTGCCACAGAACAGGCAGCCAGCAATTCAATACTTGCTATTACTCCAATATCCCTTCTTGGGAGAGGGATCTGGGTGCCACCAAAAACATCTGCGTGATCCCAGCCTCTTCCTTCATTTCCTGGCCAGGGCAGATCAGAGGCAGCACTGAGTTCCTCACCTCCCTGGTCCTTCCTGAGAGCATTGCCCAGCCCCACAGCAAATATATAATGAATCATTCATCTTTAATAGATTATGCAAATTGAGGACATCAGATCAATGAAGATCAATAACTGCAACCGTTTAATTGCCAGCAAAAACATTTTAAGAATGAGCATTATCTGAAGTCCTTTCTTGGGTAATGGCACCATTAATCCAAACATTGGATCCTGGCCTAAGTGTAGAGGAAAAATTCTCTGCCCCTCTTTCCCTGTTGCCTTTCAGGGTGTTGAGGGTTGTTTTTTTTTTTCCTTCTCATTTCCAGTTTCTGAGTTTCCCCATCATTACCACCACTGAACAGCTCCCAACACTAATAGTTCTGCTTTTGTTACTCTGTGCTGATTGAAATGTCGCATACAGATTGAGATGTTAGTGCTAAGTTGCCACCTGGGAATGTCAAGCTGGGTCTGAAATGAACTTTTCTCACTCTTGGATCCAGATGGATCAGATGGGGATGTTCTTGAGCTGAGATGGGAGTGTTGCAGGGAATAGGCTGAGGATGGCACAGGGTGGGGGAGACATGAAGATGATTTTCTGCCTCAACCCACAGCCACTTCTGTGCGGCCAAATCTGTCTCCTGCCATCCCCTTGTGAGAGTCATGTCCAAAGCTTGTGCAGCGTCCCCAGCCTTTGGGAATTCTGCTTTCATACTAACAGGCTGGAATGCATCCTCTTCACTTAGGCAGAAGGACTAAAAAGAATTATTTTTATGGCTCATTTGAATCTTAAACTCTGATTTTAGGCACCTCACCTTTACATCCAGCTATGGGGATCTGCCTCCCATGAAGGAGGGACAGTACTGCTCTCCTACTGGCTTTGCCCTCCAAAGACAGGAAAGCGTTTCCTGTAAGAAATGCACATCTGCTAAATGGTAGATGGACACCAGCTGAGTTTTCCTTTCCATATGCAAACACAATGAAAGATGGAACAATTTTGCCACAGCTGAGCCGTTTTTTTCTGGCCGGCTAAGAAACTGCATGGTTACAAAGATCCTGGATCAAGCCTGATAGCAGTAAAAGCCATGAAAAAAGTTGGAGGATGTCACGCTTTCTAGATGCACCCTGAACATGCAGTTCACCTCCCCATGGTTCTCCATGACATTTTGCAGACCTCACCCTGGATATCCTCTGTATTTGAGGTAACTGCTACTAATCCTGCCCCGGTCCCAAAGTTCCTGGTAGCCCAAAGTTACGTACAACAGTATGCCTTTGCTCGGTGTTTACTGAACAAGCGATGACTGTCTGCCTCAGCCACGAGCTGCTTTGACCTCAGAGGCTGTTTGCAGGGGCTTCTGCAGGAAAACATTGAGATACAACCTCCAGTGCAGCTGCTGCAGAAATTGCCTCCTACTTCTGTGCATCCCAATTCCTTCACTGTCTTGCATTTGCTCTCATTTCCTACTCTCCCAGACACTCCTGAGATTAATGTGCCCACACGTGAGGAAAGGGGGAAGGCTGTGAACAAATTTATTTTGCCAGCTGCTGTTAGAGACTCATGGGCTTAAAGAAGAGGGAGTTTAGCTGTCACAGTTCAGCAGAGCTCAGTATTCAGCTTGCAAATGCCCCTTCCAAATACCAGAGCTGAATAAAGCTTAAATTATTATTTCTCCCCGAGAAAACCAAGTGCAGATCATGGGTAAGCCACGACCCTCTTGTTCTCAGACACAAATAAAAAAATCACAGTGTGTATTTGGACATATTTGTCCTCCACCAACATCCATCCCTAAGCCCCATCTGGGCACACAAGTTCCTGATCCACACCTGGGTTTACCTGTCTGATTCACACCTGGGCACCTCTAGGTGTACCCAAAACTGCCAATACTCTGGATTTCAAGCTTCTCTTGAGCCCTTACGCCCTCCACATTCTTTCTGTCTCTTTCCATGTTTGCCACAGAGGGATCTCTTGCATTAGCAGAAAAAGCAGAAGCTAATGGTGATGAGGGAAATAAATAAAAAGCTTGGTTCTGCTGTTTGGTCAAGCGGCTTACCGGTCACCACAGGGTACGTCTGGGGTCCTGACACATTTGTCCCCAGGTCTGGGTTAGCAGAGGTGGATAGACTTGATTTGACTTCATCGAGACCAGGGGTCAGAGCTGGGAGGGAGTACTCATTACCCTGGGGAAGAGAGGAGAAAGACAGCTCGCTATTGATGCGCCAGGAGAAAGGGAAGGGTGTACAGATGAGGGGGAGGAAGAGGAGAGATGCAAACCCCTGCACAGATGGAGGAAGAGGAGGAGGAGGATATGGAGAAGATGAAGTGACAAGAGGGTTGCGGGGGGGTTTCCTAGGATGAGCTATCCCACCCGCCTCTGCGCTGTTGGGAAGGGGAAGCGGGATGAGGGATCTGGCCCATTATCTGCGGTGTGACTGAACCTTCGTTCCGTGTGATAGGGACGGGGACGGCTGCCTGTGCCAGCCCAGGGGAGAAGAAAAGGGAGATCCACCTCCCCTCCTCTCGGCTGAGATGTTTGCCCTGGTGACAAGGACAGCTGGGCAGAGGGCTGCAATGACGTGACTGGGACAGGTGGGCTGCAGGAAGCAGACAGTGCTGGCCTAGTGTAGCCGGGCTCTCTGCTGGGTCCTCTGCCTCCCCTCTGCTGCTACCTCTGTCCTCGCTCTTTAAAAACAAACAAAGAAGCTTCATCCCCTGCCTCTGTCAGTCTGTGCACTGGGGTATGAAATTGGGGAGGGGGGAGCCACATGGCTAACAGAAGGGTGGGAGGGGGAGAGCCATTGAATCTGAAAGGGTGTCCTGTCCGAAAGGCTCTGGTAATTGCCTTTTTATTGTGGCAGCCTCCGGACCAGATGCGGGAGCTGGAGAAACCGGGAAGGCTACAAAACAGCAGGAAAAGTTGCTCTGATTAATATTACGTTAAATTAAAACTGATTTTCTGCTCNGGGCTCCCCACACGCTGCCCCCTCCCCACCCCTGTCCCTGCTTGGCTAGGACTGCCTAGTCATTTCCAATTCCTTCTCGTATTGATCTTCCTGTAGAAATCAGTTTTGTAATTAGCTGCAAATTAGGCCTTCTACTGGGGGTGAGCCTGCCCCCTGATTTATCACCAGAGTAATTCGCTGTGATCGGAGAGAAATTAAAATGAACTCAATTAGGCTTCGGATTTGCTTTATGGGCCCTGCTCAGAGTTTCAGGGGGAAAAATGACTGTGCTGGTGCTTAATAGTCTAATGAAAGTAAATAAAGGTTATTCATTGTAATAAACCCAGGGACTCTGGGATGAAGGGAGTCCACAGCCAGCCTCTCCTTCTCTTCCTTTGTTGGTTTATGGCTTGGGGCGGTTTAAAAAGACTTTTGATTTTCATTTTATTAAGACAAACAGCTTTTGGGATAAAAGGCCGGGGGAGCAGGGGGGTAAGGAAAAGAGGGGCAGAGCTGCATAAGTGCGGAAAACTAGGTTGGAGATGGGAGTCAAGTCTTCAGCTTTGGGCCATGATGGAAAATGCTCCGTTAAAGCTCAGCCCTGTGGCTCGCTGGTCACCAGTGTGATCTGAGGCTGCAGGAGTTTCCGTGCGGTGCTGTGTGCCAGCGAACACGCATGGCAGTGCTTGTGTGTGCATGGCAAGAACGTGCCACGTACCTGCAGGTTTGTGTGCAGAAGGAGAGGCGGACGTGGGGATTTAGGAGGAGCACCGTGTGCATGTTCACGAGAGGAGGTAGAGCTCGTGTATACGCGTGCATCAGCGTGGTGATGTATTTACAACTAGAAAATGTTGTGGCATGTAAATGTGATGCATGTGCAGTAACAAGTCAGTGGGAGAACATGGAATGAAGAGGGGGAGAGTGATTTTGGTGAGGGAATCTCCCTGCCGTCATCCTATGGGTCCCCATTACCAGGCCAGACCCTCACCTGCTCAGATTTGATGTGCTCTGATGTTTGAAAGACGTCAGGGTAAGAAGGACGCTCAAAAACTCGATCTAAAGCTTCCAGCTGCTGCTGGGTGAAAGTGTCGCCACGAAGGTGCTTCCGCAAAGTGTCCACGCTGCTCTGGGAATCTCCGTTGGGAACTGAGCCCTCGGATACATCTGCAGGGCACAGACAGAGAAAACAGGGAGTTAGCACCACCCTGGCTCGGATCAGCAAGGGATCTGGGACAAGGATGGAGTGGGAAAGAGCGGGGCCCTCTGCCTCCACCCAGGGAGCTGTGTCCCTCCTGTGGGACAGGGAGGCTGCGGGGACCCGAGGGGAGCCCCCTCGTGTCTGCCGGGGCGGCTGGGCTGCTCCCGCGGCCTCGGTGGGACTCTCCTGCCCGGGTGAGTGAGGCTGTGAAGAATGCTGCTCGGCTCGGAGATGAGTTTCGGTTCCGCTGATTTTCAGTGTTAAAAATTGCCAAATCTCCATTGCTGAGCATAAAATGGGAGCAAAGCACAGCGATTAGCATCGCTAGAAGGCTACTGGAGGGGCAGCTCACAGAGAACCAGAGTGTTGAGGATGGTCCTGTACTGGAGAGGGCTAAGGAAGCCTGGAATGGAGAAAGGGCTCTCTTACAGCTTGGAAGGGAGTCAGCCTCTCCTGGAGCTCCCCAGTCCCAATAGCAGTTATAGCTTTGTTGTAATTTCCTTCTTATCTGATCTTGTCCTGTTATACCCCAGATGTGTCTTTCATCCCCCTCAGATAACAGTAATGATCCTGTTTCTTATTCCATGTTTCACCAGGGACAAGTCTCTCCCTGTGAAGCATCTGTCCCATCCTAAATACGCTGGTTTCTGTTAAGAGCTCTGTCCCATTCTCCTACATGTAGCTCATGATTTATCACAACCCATAACTCTGTTATAAAACTCCCTCCAAAATGAGAAGAATCTTCACCAGTGCCCCTTCCTATCCAAAATGAGTTATTGTGTTACAAAACCTAGTCCTACTCAGTGGAAATCGACCTTCCTGGTATTCCTTTGTTTTCACTAGGAAAAAAGCTTTTTTTAAATTTTCTGGTAGAAGCATCCCCAGAAGTGTATCTCTGTCCCTGTAATATCCCTCTGACACAGTCTGGTCTCACTGCACTGCCTCCTGCCGTGTTCCAGGTGTGTCTTTCTCCGTTCGGCCTTCCCACATCTCTTTCAGCCCACTCATTCCCTCTGAGGTGAGTCCATTATAAATGCCCTGCCCCATCCAAAGTGAATCTTTGTCTGTGATAAACCATCTTATCACCCACCTGTTTTGGTTTTGTGTTGGGTGTGCTGGTTTGTTTGTTTGGTTTGGTTTGCTTTTTTCCCTGTTATCCCCCAACTCAAATGAGGTGCATTTATCTCGGTTATAACCCCTTTTTATCTGAAGTGAGTTTCCTGCTATTAGCATCTGTCACATCCAAGGTGAGTCTGTCTGCTATAACCTCCTGTCCTAGCTGAAGTGAATCTTCCTTTGTCATAATCTCTCATCTCATCTGAGGCAAGTCTCCTCATTGTAATCTTCTCCAACTGTGCTGAGTATCTTTCTGCTGTCACCTTTTAGCCTAACTTTGGTGAGACTGGCTATAATCCCATCTCATCCATGCTCATATAGCTCCATAACCTCCATACTGAATCTCCACCTACTGTGCTTCATCAGACACAAGTCTGATGGTCTGATTATTACCCTGTCTAACCTAAGATCAGGTTCTCCCTCTTGTGCTGTAATCACCTCCCTGATTATTCACTCCTGTTCCTCATACTTCAGCCTTTCTTGGTGGCTTCCAATCTGTGAAACTCAGAAACTTACTGCCTGTCACGAAAGCGGTTGAGTGATCTGCATAGAGCTTTTCCCTCCTCCATGCGATCGCGAGGTGCTCATGGGCAGCCGATGCTCCCGGGGGCCTGGAGTGGCATTCACTGTGCAACAGCCACAACCGTGACACTCCGCAGCTTCATCTTTCAGCTCAGGAATGGTGCCAAGATGGGTATTTTCCTGGCACAGTTAATGCCCAACTGGTGGCCTAGAGTTATAACTGAGCCTGCTGCCTTCTGGCTATGAGATATATCCGTTTATAGGTGATTATATGATATGATATAATCAATAGTACATTATATACAGTAACGTAGTACAGTCCCACTTGCAAGACCATAGAAAATATTACATATTGATTTGTCCCAGCCAGCAGCCTTCCCTTGAGTAGCCTCTTCTCTCTTTCTTTTCCACTCCTAGCCAGAGCAGGGCTGTTTACTGGCACTGATCCCTGGCATTTTCTCCTCTCCTCAGGCTTATTTGCACAAGGGAAAATTCTAAGGTTCCTGAAAGCTGGAGTTCATTACACATTTGACTAAGAGAAAACAAAGCAAAGATCAGGCTTGGTGGACTGCACACTGTGTGTGTCACTGCAGTTTTTGTGTTCTGGATAGACTGGGTTGTTATTGCAGGGGGTGGCTTTCAGGAGGACTAGGGTAGCTCGAGGCTTATGTTCCCAATTCCAGTAGGTACTTCTGTCTGGTCCTCCCTGTAGAAAACTGGCATGGAACTCCTGGGTCCAAGCTTGGGAAAAAAAAAGATGTGTGTTCCTGTATCAGCATTTGTCTCAACCTGTCTGCAGCCTGTGAAGCTGTTTGCCTTTCAGGATTTTCCCACATGTGTCAGTCAGTGTGTGTGACTGTGCGCACCGCCATGCTAATACACATGGGTGTTTTTGCAGTAGATCGTTATTCTGGGATTCTTTAGATTCTGCATCACTGTACCTGTCTGAGCAGCCATTTGTCTGTGGCAGCTGGTTTAGGCTACGTTTGATTTTCAAGGATGGCAGCCCTACACTATGTGTGGTGTTTGGTGTGAGTGGACAGGTGTTCACATATATGGTAAAACTCCCATTGATGTCATTAAACTGGATTTTCCCCTTAGTGAGTTGCCCTGCATGTTTGCACAGATTAGCGCACACATGCACACGTATTTGCAATCCCTGTCTGCCTGCAGACACGCGTGTCTCCCATGTGTGCACAGGCCATGCCTTTGTGTGAAGCGGCTGAAACCACAGCTTTCCGAAGTCGCTGTAGGACTCTCTTTTCCTTCATTTATTCAGAGGCCCTTCAGATCTTGACAAATCTGTCACTCTAAATTTGCGAGAGATTATGGTGCTCTCTCCCTAGCATGGAGAGAGGTGATATATGATATCTGCTGCCCCTATTGATTGCCTGATCTGGTGGCAGAGGGCTGGCGAAATGAACTTGAAATGAACATCATGCCTCAACTCATTGTGCGTATAATACACTACTTAATCCCACATTTTTCAGCCGCTATGGAATTCAATTGATCAATCATGTCCCTCTGATAGTACTGTTTTAGGGGTTATTGCCGCTCTGCTCACTGACCTTTTTATTTATTTATTTATTTATTTGTGTCAGCGTGTGTGTGCGCGCTCACGTAACTGCGTATATGTATTTGGGAAACTCAGGACCAGCTGATAAGAAAGGACCTGTATAATCAGTGGGAAATGAAAGAAAAGGATGACGGGAGGAAAAAGGGAAGGAACAGTGTCAGATAAGAAATCAGAATGATCAAAGCAAGCAAATAGATAGGGAGAGGCGGAAAAGTTGTAAGGAGAAAGGCAATGCTTTAGCTGAGGTGGGAGTTGTGGATATGGGGCACAGAGAGGCACTCTGCCATGGCCTAGGCTTTAAAATCTACAAAAGAAAACAAACTTCATTCAGAGGCCTGTAGGCTACCTGCAGGTGGACTTTGTCTAGACAGCTTGCAGTACGGTTTGACTTAGTAATGGTAAGGCACCCAAATCCCAAACGTCACAGAGCAATAATATGAGCTGTGCATATGGATTTTACTTATGAAGCAGAGAAGGTTTCACAGAGATGATCCTGAAAGACAGATTTATATGTTTTGTGTTGCTAATGCTGAGACATTCACCGTCATGGATCATTATATTTTCTTCAAAACCGAAAGACTGTAAATCCCCTGTGTTTGTTTTCTGGTGTCAAAACCCATAGAGAATGGGTTTTCATTTTTTCCCTGAAACTGCAAGGGACAGACACTTACATCTGGTCTTAGATCAAAGTTGCAATTCTCATCTAAGTGTATGACTTTGTGAGCTCGACTAAGCCTCAAATATTGTAATACACAAAGTATGGGAGCTGAAAACTGCATGGATATGAGCAAAGGTGGCAGTAAGGAGCAGAGAGGACTTTGGGGAAGAGATGGGGTCCATCAGAGGGCTGTGGGTAAAAGTGAAGGGTGGACTCATGGGGAAAATTTGGGTTGGGAAAGACGAGCAGATCCCATGAAGAATGGCAATGTGGTGGGCAACAGTCACTTCAACTGATGGAGAACAGTACTAGGAATAAAGGCTTAAGGGGTGGAGGTTTGCCAAGAAAGCGACTCTTGGAAGGGGCGCTGTGGTGGAGCAAGGCTTCAACTGCAGGATGAGCCAGGGGATGCAACCTGGGTAACTGTGCTAGCTGTGCCCTTAGGAAGCATCACCACCTTTCCCAGTTCTCTTTTGCTGGTGAGAGAAACTCTGTGGTACTGTGACACAGGGACACCTCTCTCTTAAATGAGAAGGATCTTAACAAACAGCTTGAGAGGTGAACCATGGCCTCGGTCACTGTGTCCCTCACAAGAGCGCACAGTGGCTGTCAGCCTGATCAGGACTGGCCTTGCACATGTGACAGGAAACATCTCTCCTCTCAAGGGGCTGCCGAGGCAGCGCACACAGCCACTGTTCAGCATAAACCTTCGACACGAGACACAGAAATGCTCCACGGGTGTCACAGAAGTATCCTGACAGACAACAACGAAATGCTGTGCAGAGGACACAGGAACAACCTTAACTACATCTGACACAGGGAATATGCCCATTAAATAGCTCCAAAACAAAGACATTCCCAGGTCTGGAAGTCACAAAGACACCGTCATGTACAAGTAGCATAAAGCAGAGTAATGCAGTTACTTCGCTGGCTACTGGTGACACAGAGAACCCTTGCGCAGGGTGGGAAGGGGCCATCTCAACAAATAATTCAGAACTATTGCTGGCATAGGAAGACCTTTATGCACAGAAACACCTAGGAAGGTCATGAGAAGCTGTGCAGCTGGCACACAAACGTGAAGATACTGTTTCCTTTTGGGGCAGGGGCTATTACCCCATGACGAGTCTGCCTGAGGGCCCCCCCGATCTCAGCTGGAGCCTTGCAGCACTACCAATAAAAATCACAGTCATCATAAAAGTGAATGTGACTGGCATGAGAACTGCCAGCCAGGTGACACAGCAGAACCCATCTAATTGTTAAAGCCTCCGAGGGAAACGCATCTGTCTAACGCAGCGGTGCTGAGCCGGCTGCTGAAATGCGCCAGCAAGGCCACCCTGTCCTCTCCTGCAGCCTGCTTTGTCACCGTCCCCGCTGGGGTGCTTCACGCAGAGCAGCCCTGTCCCACCCTCGGGGCACTCAGGGCTCCGTGTGCTGCCCTTGCCCAGGTCACCCCTTGTGTTAAGACTGCTCTTTCCCTTTATCCGATTTCCCTTCTCTTTTTTCCCCCTCTGATGTGTTCCGGTGTCCCCGCGCAGCCCGGGCTGTCAGGCAGCTCTCCCGGAGGTCCCGGGGGGCCTCTCCCCACACTGCCAGTTGTTGCAGTTTCAAACTCAATTGTTCTCCTCGGTACTGAGGCAAATGGAGTCATTAATTACCTTCTATCGGCTGGGCCGAGTTCAGAACGCGATCGATAGCCAGTGCTTGTCATTCATGGCAGCCAGCGCGGCGCAGACCCTCACGCTGCGTTTGGTGTGGGTATAGGATAGAGCCCACCGCTGTCAGACCTGAGCTTCAGACCCTGGCATGGAGCTCCTGCTGTGAATAGCAGACCTCCTGCCTCTGCATCTGAGCCGACCCCCGGCCAAGGGAGAGATCAAGGACAAAGACTTCGGCTGAGAGAGCAGATCACACGTTTTCACAGGGTCAGAAGTGTCTGGTGTTGGTGTCCTGGTCTGCACAAGCCCACCCAGTCTGGATATCATGATGTTTCTAGAGACTCTGTTTGCATCCTCAATGATTACTAAACTAACACTGTATTCCCCACAGCAGGGACAAGGGCAAGGACTTGCAGCCCTAATCTGGCGATCTTTTTCCCTGTGTAACTTTCTTACCCTACTCAGTAGGGTTTGGAAAAGGAAGGCTGTAAAATTTACGGGAGTTCACATCTCCTTCCAGAAGAATTTTTGCAGCCTTTCGGGCAGTGTGAGAGGAGTCATCTCTAGATGGGTCAGTTCTGTATTGCAGCATGTAGCAGTGCTGCACAAATTGTCAGGGCTTTTATTGCCATAACTGAACTGGTGGGAAGAAAGATGAACCTCAGATTCAGTGGAAAGGATGCCAGGTGAGTGCAGAATAGAGATGACAGAGCATGGAAGGGGACGGCAATATTCAATAGTGCACGGAGAAGGAATGTTACCAGGGATCTACACTGTGATAGTGAAAGAAGATATGGTGCAAGTTCAGGTTATATACAGTATCCTGCAGAAACAGGGATATTGGGAGATGAGTGCTGCAGGAATATAACCTCACAGGAGTATATCAGCCTTTGTGAACTCTGCAGTTCTTCAGATTCCTGTGTCCATTTGCCTCAAGGGAATCCACAACCCTGAATCTGAGTATGCAAACTGATGGTACTGTGCTGGTCCATGTTTCTCTCTAATTTAAGTGCGTCAGCGACACATAAATTGTGTGTATTTGTTACTTACATGCTCAGGTGCAGAGCAGAAAGGCTCAGAAACAAAGGGATTTTATGTTTTGAGATGTGGATATAGCTCAGATGAGGAATTGGTGAGCAAGGAAGGCTGCTCATGCAGGGAAGCGAGCATGCCTGACCGAGGATGAGCGAGATGTGAGCTGGTGCCTGGCAGCTGGGGGCTGCAGAGCTTTCCACACAGGGGTTATGAATGACAGAGCACCTCAGATGGAGCAGGGCTGGGCAGTGCAGCTTTAATGCAGGGCTTACATGAGCAAAATGGCAATGCTCAATGAGAATGTAAATGAAATGAATTGTGTGTGCAAATGTGTAATGAAGTGTGTACTCAGATCTGTCTTGGATTATCATGGGAGCATGCAAATGTGCATTTAAAGAAGTGAGTGTGTGTATGCGTATGAAAATCATATGTATTTACTACAGCATCTAAGTGTATGATTGTAAATTCAGCCCAGAGCATCTGGGAAACTAAGTCTGTACAGACTTAGGTTTGTGCATTAGGTAGTAATAATCAGCACATCCAGCCATGCTGAATACACCAGTAAAGGCCTTTCTAGGTGTTAAGCTGCAAACAGCTGCCTCACATGTGTGTTCCACATGTACTACAGCTTGTGCAGGTGTGCACGTGAGGCATGTTAGCCTGGGTAGTCAAAGCTGGCAGCTTCTGTGCGAGCAGTCACTACAGCTTTGTGACCTTTGAGTATGCTGGACGTGAGGGGACATATCCTGTGCTCAGTTAAGTTGCTTCAAATCCACAATTCTCTTACCTCAGAAGAGGCACTGGGGATTTATACCATTGTAATGAGGGGCAGAGTGTGGGTCCAACATCTCTTATTAGTACTGTGAGTCTTGACTGTTAGCCAGATAGAAATGCAGCTGTCCCCAAGACCCATTACACTCCCTTTGTTTATGTTGGAGGAATAGCAAGCAGCACTGTCACACCGCGGGGCAGATCCTCACGGTTGTCTTCAAAGGGCCGAATGTAGGACAGTCCTAAAATTACATTTGACCCTTTGAAGGCAACTGCGAGGCTGATGTGGCCCCCGGTGAAAATGAGTTTGACACCCCTGTGCTAGTCAGTGTAAATCTGCAAGTTTCTTGCATTCAGTGGTAATGCTGATTTACACATCCTGAAATTTACTGGAAGGGTTATCCTGATTTATGCTCTTGTGGTGTCCACAACACTGACTTTAGTGCAGAACCCTCAGGGAGAGCTGCTGCCACTATGCTGTTACCTCTGCCAGGGCAGAAGTTGTTCTCAGCATCATTGGCGTGACTTAGCTCCCTCCTCTCATCTTCCTAAGCCCATTTGTTGGGGACCTCTTGGCAGGATCCTTTTGGTGAGCACATAAAAAGGGTAGCTTTTGTTAGCTCCAAAGGACAGCAGCAATGCAAAAAATTACATCGCATGCAGCCCTAACTATGCTTGTTTAGAGAAACTGCTTGCATTTATGAAGTCTTTGGTGCGGAAAGCAGGGTTGCAAATGACTGCATCAGAGCGACAGTAAAGGCCATTAATTTCCTGTTATGTTTTCCTGTGTTGGGGGCTTTATTAATTTAATTTTACACTGTCGAACAACAGCGAGCGCTGACACCGCCACACTCAGAGGGTTTTTTTTTTCTCAAGCAGTGCTTTGCCTGACATGCAAATCAATGCTGCTATCAGGACCGCTAGAGATGAGGGAGCACACGGCTGGGCTGTCCCCATCCAGCCCCATCTCCCCATTCTGGGAGATCCCTGAGGTTCCAGTGGAGCGCACTGGCACCTGAGAGGCCACTGACAGTAGGACTCAGCAGATCTGCATCAGGCCATGGACCCCTCTAATGCACAGTCTAGAAGATTTGAATTCCTCTTTAGCCTGCTGGGTTCCATTGGCTTAGTCCCCCACTAACATGCCACTTAATACCTCCTTTCCTTCCATTTCCCTTGCTCTAGACTCTCCCTTCCTTTCATTCCACCGTATTTTCCCTTCACGTATTTTCCCTTCACGCACACTTTACCTTAACCTGGCAAGTCGAAGAAGGCTGTGCCTGCCCCTGAGGCAGATGCTAGTGAATCATGTTATTGGAAGCTCTTCTGAGTCAGCACTAAACCAGTGCTCAAGCAGAGTGTTTTCAGAGCTGCCATTTTTGATGTGCCATAAAACAAAGGCTCCAATCACTCACAGTCATTAAAATTCCCATGGCATTTTTTGCAAGAGTGCAGACATTAACCTGGCTGTCCTGAACAAAATCCAGCCTGAGTGATTACCCACAGCATATCTTAATTCTCCTGTGGTTTCATTTGGACATGGCACAGCAAAATTTCACTGTTGTTGTATTGTTCAACATCTGCCGTGGTCCACCCAAGAGTCAACTACATTTCAGTAGTAAATGGGATCTTAAGAATGGGAAGGTTAATAAACAATGTATAATACAGGATGGGTAACTGCAAAATGCCATGCAAGGAAAGAGCTACAGGCTTGCAATATGCAGTAATCTGTGTGGGCTGTCACCATGCAAACTTTTTTTTTTTTTTAATGCTGATTCCTATAATAACTATAAATCATTAGTAGAGTAATTTGGAATCTTTCTGCATGAGCTCATGTAAAGGCCCTTATTGGTATATGAAGGAACCTATACTGATATGATATACATGGCTGTATGTCAGAGATATGTCCCAAATTGTAAGAGGCAGTCCTCAAACAAGAAGGGGCCCAGTCATGGGTAGCAATCAGTTTCACAAACAAGAGAGGGCCGTGCAGAGAAGAGCCATAAGTATCTTTGAGAATCAGCTAGCGAAGTATTTTTTTTATTTGCTGGGATTTAGTAAAGTTGTCCCAAACTCTAGGATAGTTTTGATCTGCTCGCAAAGTCAACTCTTCTGTTCAAGGCCTATCTCTTCCCACACTAGATACCAAAAGCCAAAGCAAAAAGACCCCAACAACTCCTTTGGGAAACCAAGCATGGAAGTGTACCTGTCCTTCATAACAGCCTTTTCTAAAGCATCTAAGAGAGGACTAGAAGGCAGTCAAGACTTGATGGACATTTCATACTCAATAACCACCTCATTAAGGTTTAATCAGATGCCTACAAACCTGTTATGATGCAGATCCCCTAGCTTAAAAGCAGAATAACACCTCTGAGCCCTCATAAAAGGCAGAGCCAGCGAGAGAAAGAAATCCTGACCTACTCCACATCCAAATAGAAACAGCAATGCCCATGACCTAGCTCCTGTTCCAGCACTGTGCTCCTGTGTGTTTTCCTGGAGCTGTTGACCGGTGTAGGAGGAGAACTTTGTTCTTTGAACCTGATGGGATGTAAGCAGCAGGATGCTTGGATGGTTGAAGGAAAAACCAAAGGAGAAATGTAGACTTAAGCATTATTTTTAGGCCTCTTGACAAAACTCTGACATTTTAAAGGGCCCTAAAATCGACATGAGTTGTATTTGACACCTATTCAAAGTGTCCTTTATTTTATCTGAATGATGCATGAAAAAATCACCTTCAAAGAATTATGGATGTCTGCTCTTGTCTCGATAGATAGATATCTGTAACTACTTCTTTGAGGCCATCTGCTATTGACAGAGCTGCCCTCCATAGGCAAGGTCTTAGAGCTTCGCCTAGCCTCTGCAGGCCAGCACAAAATGCTGTTTGTTTCAAGGCTTGCTTGGCGGCCACAGAGGTAGCTGGAGGAAAACCAGTACTCCCTGAAAAAGTCTTAAAATGTTCACAAACTGCATTTTTCTTTAGTGCAATTTCTTGCGGCAAAACTAAGCACTGTTTTTTTTCTCTCTCTCCACTCGAGTCACCTCCCGGCCCCTCATCTATCCAGCCAGGATGCTCATGGGCTAATCACCTGGTGGGATCTTGTTGCTTTCCCCTGGGATCCAGTGAACCAAGGCTGGAGGATCTGATGCTATCACTTGGGGAAGCAAAGAGCTCCTGCTTTCCTTCCGAACAACAGTAGCCCCCATTTTAGGAGGAGGAGGGGCTTCTATCTGGCCCTAACTGAGAACAAGGTGCTTAGTGTTTTCCTTTAGCACAAGAAGACACTCCTCTATAGGAATGATTTACATCTATGAACAGCAAGCGATGCTTAACATTACATTGATGTAGACTTGGGAGTGCAGAGATAGCCAAATTAGGAGCTAATTGGTGCACTGGGGATTGACTGTCGGGGCCCCCCTGGCTGCTGGGATGTGATCAGAAAGGGAGAAGAAGAGAAAGAAAGGGAGAGAGCCGGAGCCATCCTCTGCTGACGACTCCGCAAAGGTTGGGATTCCTGAGGCCGCTGCTGTCTGGTGCTGTCAAGGTCAGCAGGTTCAGGTTCACTGAACGGTCAGGATGGTTTGAATTACTGGCACTGCCTGCCGATGCCTCTGCTGATCGTGATCTGTCTTCCAGCGCCGGCTGCGGGATGCTGCTCCCCGGCCATGTGCTGCACATGGCGTGGGGCACTGGGAATGTCGGAGAGGCAGATGCTCTTGTTTAGAAGATAAGCTTTTAGGAAGGTTTGAGGAGCCAAGGCACTGCCAAAGGAGGGCACACACTCCACACACTGAGCACGTGGAGACCAGGCTTCCAAAACCAGCAGTTCTGATCTGTTTTTCTTTTACCTGGAGAACTGCCCCCTGCAAGCTTCTGCCTTTCGTGAAAGTTGTGGGAATGGCTTGAACAGGGCCCATCAAACCCTCATGGGGTGAAAAACTTCTTGGTGAAGATTTCTGTCCAATTTTATGCAGGTAGAATTCTTAGTGAGAAAAGACTAACATGCAAGTCTTTATGTAAAGCACACTGCTAGGTCATTTTCTCCCCAAACACACGTAGGTGTGTGACCAGGTTAAAGGGCAGGGTGGCCAGCTGTGTTCCTGCAAGGCTGTCTGCAGAGAGCACCACAAGGTGCTCAGAAAGCTGCCTGCCGGTGTGCACCCCAGCAGCCAGGCTTGGAGCCACTGAAGGGGACCTCAGCAGGGCAGCTGGGGAGCAGCCGTGCCTGCAGGGCTGTGGGTGTGTGTGCACGGGCAGGCTGCTGGTGTCAAAGACAGGTGCCTGGGTCACATCAGCAAGCGGCTGATCCCTGCGTGTGTGTGTGTGTATACTGTACACGTGTGCTGTCCAAGCATCCGTAGCAGCAGTGGTAGCAGAAATACGCATGTGAGAAAGAGCATGTCAGGAGAGAGCAATAAAGGGAATCAGAAGAGGACTGAGGGCTGTGTGGAAGTAGTGTCTAGTGTTTGTCAAGAACATCTCCACAGACATCACTGACTGGCTTTCAGTGGAGCTGCACTGTGGAGAAATCTGCATCTCTCAGTTCATAAGTGAGAGTGCTTATTTTTGCTTCTTATCCTGAGGTTTGTCATGTACCTCTGTGAGTCGGTTAGCAGTCAGCTACATCTGCCTCTAGCAATGTATACACAGCTTTCGTACTCATACCTCTGCATCTGCCTACTACATGCGTTTCTACACCTGGAGGAAAATCAGGGTAATGCTGAGAATGGAGCTGCAAGGGGCTGCCCAGACCTGGCGCCCATACCTGAGGCCTCTCGTGCAGCACTTTCAGTGCTTACGAAGACATGGAAGAGATCAAGGTTAATGTCATGCAGTCTCTTCTGTAAAAGGGAAGCCCTCATCTCCTCTAAGCTCCGCGCAGATATTCTAAGCAGGTTCTCTGTGCGTCCTGGTCCCTACGCGCTAGGAAGTAAGTTGCGCCTACCATCACCTCTGCTCTTGGCTCCTCTCCCAGTTCTCTCTTCCACTGCAGAGCAATGGGCTGTGGCAAGAAGGGTCAGGGACAGTGTCCAGTATCGTGCTGGTTTACATTAATGAGATACACATAGTGTAATCCAGCAATGGAGTCAGCTCTACAAAAGGAGGTAATAGCAGGCTGCCATGAACAGAGCAGCTCAGGTAATTGGTTTATCTATCTAGAAGCAGTAGTAGCAATCTCTGCACAGACAGAGTAGCAGTAAAGTCTCTTCCTTAAGGCTATTTCCTTTGTCTTTTCAATTGCTTGCACATCCATGTGAGATAGAGAGAGAGAGAGGGGAAGAGAGAGAGAGCTAGAGAGAGAGGGAGAAATGTTAATTTGTGAATTAATGGCTTTTCTCAGCGGAATTGTAAATTCAAATGTCACCTCACAGGGTGACACTACGCTGCTGAAGAAGCAATGATAAGATCCCCCCCATCCCCATGCCGACATATACCCATGCCCCTCCCCTCCCTGAAAGATAGCTATGGAGTGGAACATGCTACTTTTAATTTGCAATAACACCACAGCAGAGGGATGCAAGAGTGACTGCTTTCTGACCCTCCCTTCCACAACAAGCTGGGCCACATCTTTCCCATTCCACCTCTACCTCTTTCCACCCCCTCTTCAACCCCTCCCATTTTAAACTGCGTCCGAGACAACACATTATCTCAACTCCCCCCAACCCAAACTAATCAAAGGATGAGCTAAGGGAGGGCTCTTTAGAATGGATGCCTCTGCAACCCTCTCCTCTCCTGCAATAATCAGGTGAATTAATGACCCTGAAGTTAAAGTGAGTGCTGATACTCAGGCGTTGTGCAGCGTAGGGGAGAAAGCCTTCATTGTTTTCGAGCAGGAGGCGGGCAGCAGCAAGGGAGATTCATGGATGGAGATTGAATATGCAATTTTCTTTCACCTTGCCAAGAGCTGCCCCTGGGCTGTGCCTGGCCTAAATTTTTTTTTTCTCTTGCCATCTCTGCCTTATCCGGCCCTCCCACCTCCCTTCCATTCTTTCCAGAAAATTACCTTCAAAATTGATTTCCACTTTTACAAACAAATATAATGGGAACATGAGGGGGGAAAAAAAATCTTGGGCTGTGATGAATTAGGGCTGTCAGGTGCTTCCAAGTCTCCTTTGTTTTTGTTTTACTGCCCGTTAGGTTCTTTGTTTTTCCAGCAACTGGGAATTGTGCCCCTGCCCACGCAGTCCCTATGGTCCATGGCGACCATCACAGGATATGTCCATCACCTGATGTCATCACTGTGTTATCCCTGCTCTCCATCACCGTGATGCAAACAGCCACTGCTAACAGACTGCCCCTGCCCTTCACACCACGATGCAAGGGATCTCCTCGTGGAGACACTGCTTGTCCCACACGGCAGTGACCTGGCTCCTACAGCCACAGTACAGGTCCCTTGATTTGCCTGATCTTCTTCACCCTGCTCCTCTCATTCTCCTTTGCCTTATTCAGCTGATTCTTGATGGAGGTTTCCCAGCCCTCCCTGTTCTGATAGATCAGCCTGAGCCATCGGCATGTCGCCTTGTTGTGCCTCAGTGACATGTCACCTTCAGTCCATAGCAGTATTGCCCTTATGTCTCATTGCTGTGTCACTTGACCCCAAACAGTGCCATCCCTGTCTCCCACTGTTATGGCACCCCCATCCACTGTTACACCGGTTGCCAACAACTCTCTAAAATACCATTTGCCTGCACATTGCCAGCTCTTACTGATCCCCTTTGCAGTTTATTCTGTCATCCACTGTGCATTAACCTGGGATCCTCATGGATCTAGGCACCATGCTCCCTCCGGCTCCCATATACTTCACATCCACGAACAATGTAAGCCATCCCCCTGAATGCGGACAGACCAAGTGTACAACTCATCTGGGGTGGGCAAAAAGATCCAGAGAGAGACAGGCACCAGCAGAGTGAGTGAGCAGCCTCTGCGCTGGTGGACACGAGCAGGCAGAGACACTGGGAGGAGTTGTAGCTGCTGACACGTCACCTGCAACAGCCCCTCCCAGGAATGAGTCAAAAAGTGGAAGGAGAGGATCTAACCACAGACTAGGTACCCATAAGTAAACAGTCAGACAAGCACACGTTCACGGCACTCACACAAATAAACTTAAAGAAAAGCTCTGTGCATAAGACTCACAACACATAGCCAATAACGTTTAAAGACACAAGAATGCAAACTGGGACACATGAAGGTACTAATGCAGGTGCATGTCAATTAGATGTAATTTCTGAAAAAACAAATAACTTACAAAAATATACATACACTAACTAAATGAAAACCTGGAACTCAACGCGATTTCCTTAAATTCACATGTACAAAATTAAATTTTGTAAACAAATACAAACTATTTACATAAATAAACAGCCTTCACACAGGCAAGAACAACCAATATGTATATACAGCATACACACAAATATATAACCCCAATGCAAATACACATCTGTACGAACTATATACAGAAGTGCACAGCACCAACAGGCTACATATTCATATCCAGCAACCACAAAGATACAGGGATACTCCAAGTATGTAACAACACATACACACAGAATATACATACAAATATACAACATTCACATATATGCTCAAAATGTGAGTACAAATACCTGTCATTCACAGAAGTACATAGCACTAATACTGAGCTGTATGTGCCCAGGTATCAGTATGATCCACAGTATGCATTCTTCTACTAGGCAACATTATACATGGCTTAGCATACACATTTTCCAAGTCTCCATAGGCATGCACAAAAATACGGGTCCAACCTGCCACTCACCCCAGTACATAAGCACAGATAAGTAGAAACCAGTGATCCTAACACAGAAATACAAAAAACCAAACAGGCGAGCATTCCTAGAGACACAAATACACAAGCAGAGATGCACACAAATACAGCTGAAGCCAGACCAGCTTGTCTTCTGATAGAACCAAACCCTGCCAAACTCAGCAGCACTATAAGCTTTAGAAGCAGAGCATTCTGTCCGAACTGCTCTCTGTGATGTAAGCTGTTAACCCTCCCTTACCTGAAGTCCTCCTGAGCAAGACGTACCCCCACACTCCCAGGGTGTGTGCAGACACACACACACACACACACACACATGCACACACACGCACACAGTTTCTCTTGCTTACAGACTGACCTCCAGATTTGTGGTGCAACAGCCCACATTTCTAGCAGTGCTGTGCTGCTTATGCATTGTCCTCTACTTTATCCAGCTTTCCCCTCCTCTCTTTCTCCACACATACTCTCCCTTTTCTGACCATCCTCCTGCAGTTTATTTAAAGAGGTGCAGGATGAGTAGCAGGTGCCTTTCTTATGTCCTCCTAGGAGTCTTACCAGCCAGAGACCCTCAGGAGGGAGATGTGAGTGGCTGCTAAGAACAAACTCCCTCTTCAGTTTACATTTTCGTCTAGAATGGGAGTGTTACCTACACTTATGTGTATAGGCACAATGAGCCTGGAGGTCCCCCATAGGCATTGCTGCTTGCGGTGATACAGCATCACTGCAAGCTGAAAACCACACTGCATGAAACAGCACAATCCCAGGGAAAGTGGAAGACACTGTGAGAGCGTGAAGCAGTCCAGAAAGTGCTCGCTCCATGTGCAGAGCCATAAACTGCTGGGCCCACACCCCCCAGCTGTGTGCGGCGGTTGGAACATAGGGTTAGCACCTGAGGCCATGTAACTGCGTGTGTCTCCAGCATCAGTGCCTCCAGTGTTAAGACTATTGCCAACCTGCGGTAAAGCAATCGGAAAGAATAATGCAAACACGTCAGCTGTGGTGACAAGAAATCACAGCAGGAAACAAAGCAGCCACACCACAGACAGAAGTGCTTGTTGTGTCACCTGGGGGATCCAAACACACTCTGTTGTCTTCAACAACACAACAGTTTTGGGAGAAGAGAAATACACCTTATATGCCCAGAGATGAACATACATCAGGTGCCACGATACAGTCTAGTGGAATGACTCACTCATGCCCTTTGCAAATGTATGCAGGCAGCATAGGAAAACAAATGTATTTCCCTGCAGGACAGTTAAGGGCTAGACCTCTCTGCACTAGTACAGCCCTGGGAAAGCATCATCATACTGCAGAGGACAGCATAAGCACGCTGCACGTCCTGAAACAACCCCAGTATGCTGTGAAACAACATGGTCACACCTTGTGAAAACACACAATTCTCAACACAGCGCTGCAGTGACATAGCCATATTGACTTCACTGTCATGGTCAGGTGACAGTCTGTTGTCAGTCAACATATTACATCAGCTGCAGTAACAACTATATGAGTTGAAATGACAGCACAGTACAGCCTGCACCAGTGTGCCAACAGTTACTGCATTGAAACAACCTCATGGCATGTGGTGATGCAGACAAACCACCAGAAACAAATCACAGCCACCTCTGTGAAGAGTGTGATGGCGCAGCACAGCAAGCAGTGAAACAGTTCATCTCATCATGAGTGTCACAAACTCCCAACCTACAGTGTCATAGTTACAACAACATAACCACAGCCACACTGCCTCCAAACACATATTGATACCACTGACAATGTCACAAAATCACCTGAAATGTCACAGCTACGTCTCCCGAATTATATCATCATTGCCACTCTGAACAACACAAACGGGATCATATTTGCCGCGGCACACTCAGCTGCTGTATATCTGCTCAAAAGCTCAGACCTTCTTATACATGTTACAAATCTCTCTCCTCTATGCTACTTTCCACTTAAGTTCAAAATTTTTTTCAAAAGAGTCTGTGTCCTGGGGCAGTATCTAAAAAGCCAGCTTTCAGGACTGGAACTCTTGCAGATCTCCCTGCCTCCCTACCTGAAGAAGGCATTTCTACTTTCCCAGTAGGAAGATGAGATCATGGTCAGACAGAAAAATCCCCAAGCTGAACACAGTCAAAACCCTGCCCTGCAGAGTCGTCCCATTTGGAGTGAGGGAAGTGAAAACCACCTGTAACAAAAGCAGTGCTTCTCAGGAGAGAGTGTCATGGTAAAATCATTATGTGTGCAGCACCAAAGAGACAGTGACGCTGCCCATCCTGCAGCCTCGGGACCACAGTGCAAATGCTCTGCTGCTGGTAGGCAGCACCCTGTTCTGTGTAGCTCAACCTCCTTGTGAAGTCGGTGAACCACCTGCACTGATACAGCTAACACTCTTCAGAAAACACTACCAGACCTGCCAAAATATCGGTGACCCTTTACTGTCTCCCTGCACTGACACAGCCTTGCATTTCTTACTTCAATGTAAATCACTCTAATCATCAAAATGACAGGTGAAGAGGGGAAAGGAGGAGCTTCTGTCTTCTCAGGTTTGCTCCTCTATCTCTTCTGAGGATTCCTTTACTGCAAACAGCCCGAGTATTATTGCCACTTACAGTAGAAATCGCTCTGTCCCCTCCTCTCCCACAAACCTACTGCTGATATTAGCACTGATCATACTAACAAGCCTGTGGGTTTTATTACTACTGATACTAATAATACTGGACACATTATGTCTGGTTCTGCCAATAACAGGCTGCAGATATAATCCCTGCTAATGCCAATAATACTGGGGGATATTATCTCTGCCATTGTTGGCACTGCAGATATTATTGCCAGTAATGCTGTCAAATACTACAGATATTGTCAGGGACCAAGATTAATAATGCTGAGTGTTAAGCACCAGCCTTACTGGAAGACGCATCCCAGATGAGAATTTGGGTCTATAGAGGAAGTCTGTGGCCTCCCATGAAGAGAAAGAGCTGTCTCTAATAAGGGTGGTTTTTTTAAAGACCCCAAAAGTTTCATCTAGCTGAAGATGTTGTGGTATGCAAGATCTGTCTGTCTGTCTATCTATCTATCTATCCATCCTTCCCTTTCTCCCCATCTCTCCCTTTTTTTCCTTATACAGTGCTTGAGATACAGTATGAGTGACACTAATTTTTTGTTACTGCCTCTGGTCACACCAATTCTCATCCTTTTAGCTATCAGTCGGGAGGTTATGGAAACACAGAAATATTTGCGTATTATTTTTCCCCTTTATTCTTCTGGAGTTCTCGTTATTGTTCGTTAGACTGACAATGACCTTGCTGAGCTTGGCCTGCCATCACAGCATAGTACAACATTAGGACCATGAAGAGCCAGGAATTACTGCAAGACCCTCAGTGCTCTTGAGAAAGTCATCACATGCTGCAGGGCCACTTCTGCCTATGGAAGATTGTGGGTGTAAGTGGTGAGGAAGGTCAGAGGGAAATTACAGCAACACCGGGAGTGCCCACAGACTGTGAGAAATGGCACACACTGTGCTAGACAGGTGGTGGTGAACTTTTTTAGCCAAATTATTTAAAAAATTGTAGGAGACCAACTCTCTGCTTTGTCTAATCTGTCATGGAAGTCAGAGGGTTTACAATCACTGGTCAAAAACTGAAACAAAAGGAATACATGAACTTAACAGGGCAAATCCTTGAGCATCCTGCCTAGGCACTCACCTGAGGAAGACACAGTGAGGTTTGGGGAAAGACTTCCAGTTCCTTGTTGTGACTAGTGGACACTCAGAGCTATGTCCTTTCTAGCCCTCTCTCAATGCTATAGTCTTCCCAGGCCACCCTTGCACTTGCAACCAATGTATTTGCTAGGTTGAGATTTCCCCACTTCCCTCTGCCTCTCAGTGAGGGACACACCTGGCTGTCAGCGCCCGTCGCTGAGCCCACCTCATGCATCTGTCTGGCTCCTTCTGTCCAACTCAGGAGTTCTGCTACATCATCTTGACACATAATTATCTCTCCTCTTCTTAATCATCTGTGCTACTGTCTAATGCAGGCACCAGCTGCAGCAAGGAGGACCTGGGGGAGGGGGTGTGCTCAGATAGAGGGTCCTCTGTCTCTCTCCCACCCTGTTCCCCCAGCCAGCACAGAGGTTGCTAACAAGGTTTTCAGAACCGAGGATTCAAGAGCAGCTTGGTACTTCCCCCTTTCTGCCGAACTGCATTCCTCACAGAGGAATCCTTGCAGCACAGCTGGTCCAACAGAGCGGAAAGAAAGAGAGAGCAGTGCTGCTTCTTCTGTCTCCTCTAGGGAAGAGCCACCCCCAAAATGCTGGGAAAGTAGATGTGCAATGGGAGCTCATAAGGGCTTTTCAATGTGAGAATAAACCCTGCAGTTAAGAAACTGCAACAAAACAGTGCTCAGAAGCTCTGGAGAATACCGAGAAGATGTATGCATCCAGCATGAGCATGAAAGAAGTACTTGCACTGGATTTCTTACCAGGCTTTCCTAATCCCCATCTCAGATAGGAACAGTCAGAGCCTCAGGGAAGACTGGCCAGCAGTGAGTGCAGGTCACTGGCTGTGCAAGACCTCCCCTTGCACCCAACCCTGCAAAGGGATGATGTCTTTCAGCATTTCTTAAGGACCATGTGAGCCCAGATAACTCAGCTCTTAGCTAGGGGTGTTCAACAGCTGGCAGGGGGTCCCATGTGAGGTTTGTATGGGACAGGAGTGCGACATCTCCCTGCAGCAGGTATCTGGGACAGCAGGGTGAAGGCTGTTCTCTAAAGTAGCTGCATCTGTGTCATGTAACGGCCACCTAAAACTCTGAGAGCTAAAGACAAGCGATGTGTCCAGGATTGTCTGGTACCTTTTTGATTCCTAGTGTCATCTGTGGGCTCTTGGCCAACAGCACTGTTGCTTGCCCTTCAAAAATCAAATCTGGGCTGAATTAAGGACAAACACAGAGAGTTGTTCTTACTGTCAGTATATCGTTGTGAAGTGTCACAGTCTTAGATGGTTACTTGGTTGTATTGGTACTGCTCCAAGAAAGCTCAGGTTCTGAGGCTGGAAGTGGCTGTGTGGCTGCATCTAAAGCTGGATGATCTTTCCAGGTATTTGGAAAGAATAACCACTAAAGCCAGATTGAACTGCTTCATTTCAAAATGAGATATGGAGGTACCAAGTTGAGAGCTGGTGATTACCACACTGGACTGCGTGAGAACAGGGTTGACAAAAACCCCAAATAACTTCGAAGAGATTTGCACAACCATCACAGAACCTCATCACTCAGTTTGGTATGTCACTATTTTCTGTATATGTAATGATGGGAAATGCTGGAGGGGTTTGCAATGTTTGCAGTCTTATACCTCACATTTTTTGACTTTGAGGCATTGACTCAGCCCTTCCATTGCTACACTTTTCTCTTAGCTAGGCCCTACTGCCATCTAGCTGGGAAATGGATCTTCCTCTGGGGCCTGATCCAATTTCCAATGACATCAGCAAAACTCTTCCCATTTGCTTTAACAGGAGCTGGATTGGGTCCTTGCCTCCAGTTTTAGTTCATATTAGAGGAAGAGAGGTCACAATGATTGCCTTTTTTTTCTTGGGATTATTGTGTTTATTTGGATCAAAAGCTTACAGATGTGAACCTCACCAGGAACAATGCTGATAAAATTATTAACAGAACTCCAAAATGCAGCATCTCTCTCAGGAGAGCTTTCTTTTCTCACCACGTATCACAGAGAACCCTTGTGTTCTCTTACACCGCACAGCCTTGGGGCTGCAGTACATGCAGCACACTGAGGCACCTGTGCTTCCCAGAGGTCCACCCACACAACAGGCAGCAGTGGAAAACAATGTACTGAAGGCTGGGCTGAACTGAACAAACTGGTGAGGCACTACTCTTAGAAAAGTTCACCTCCTGGCCCACAATTTTTGAATGCATCAAATTAAAAGAGCAAGAGTTAAGAGAAAAAGTTTACAAAGCCACTGTAAGAGCACCAAGACCTTACCCCCCCCTCCTGACTCCGTCTATCTAGACCTGAGTCTCCAGCTTTTGGCTCATTTAAGGATTCGCTTTGCCTCAAGTCCTTCCCGGCAGGTAGGGAGGAAAAGGAGATAGCTTAATCCTAATTCCTTAGAGCTCTAGCGAAAGGCTTAGATAACAACCTTAGGGCCACAAGACTCAGAAGACCTCCTGTTCTGCTTTCAGACTGTTGCAAGCATGGCAGTTCTGCTGTGGTAGGTGCTACCCATTGAAAGCTGGGCCCTTACGATCACCAGCTAATGTAGCTCATGACACGTCACAGGGCAGGAACTTGTTTGCAAGGGGAATGAAAGGCAACTCCTACATTGCTGGTGCTTCTCCGAGATGCCATTTTGTTTGAAAATGAATGAGTTGGGGAAACCACGTTTACCCGCAGTTCAAAGTCCGGGCACCTGCTGGCACCTGGGGAGTTCAGTTCCAGCCGTTTCCAGCAGTGAATGAACTTGGGATCAGCTCCAGCAATGGAGACGGCTCTCTGCCTGCTGAGCAGATGTCTGGAGACGCAGCCTGTCATGAAAAGGCCTCGGAAGAAGAGCATTCCAAGCCAGCAGGGCAGTGGCGGGGAACTGGTCTCTGTTGCTAAAACTGATCTAGCCCCTGGAGCAGCTGCAAACCTTGGCCTGAAATTGGAGCCTGTACGTGGGGACAAAGAATATAAAAGGGAGCATGAGCTTCTCCCCTCCCCCTACCTTCATCACGTTTCCTCTTCTCGCCATTCGACCGAGGAATCCCCAGGATCCCGTTAATGGAGTAAGAGCCCACTGGATCATTGGAGGCACTGGAGACGGGAGGGGATGCTGTGCTGGGCACTGGACAAAAGGAAAAGGGAAAAAGGGCCATGAGGAAAGCAGCACAGCACTCAGGGATCCCCCAGCTGAAAGCTACGCATGCCACCAGTCTCATAGGAAACCCTGGGCACTAAGCAGGCTCCCAGTCCCTCAAACTGAAGGACTCATACTCGCTCAACTGCTAGTGTTGCTGCATCCCAGCTTTGCCAGTCCATTCCTATACTGTAGCTCCACAGCCTTCCAGTACAGGGGCATTAATAACAAGCAAGTGTATTCCATCAAGAAGCTGAACCTTGTTGCTCTATCCCAGTTCAGAGCAGGCCTCCCAGGACATGCTGTGGTAACTGAGTGCAATGCTGCACAGGCCACATTCTCTAGTGACTTCCTAGTCCATCTGTATTTTGCCAGATCATTTCCTCTTGACAACCAGGAGTGCAGTGTTCTGTCTTAGCCAGACCGGCCTCCTACATGTCCACCCAAAAGACTCATTGAAAAATTATCTTCTTAGCATAGGTTAAATGTATTTCAGTGCTGGGCCAATAAAATCAGTTCTGTTTGCAAAAAAATGGCGAGTTGGTGATACATACTCTAACCCAGATTAATGAAAATATAGTGTTTTCCTTTTGTACTGACCAATGTCAACAGACAGACTCCTCCTGCCACTCAGAACTGTCCAAGATTGCTCATGATTTTCCAATATATCAGAAATGGCAAGCCATCCAGATTAGAAATTATCATTTAATAATAATCAGGCCTTTAGAGTATAGAACAAGTAGAGCTATGCATCCGGTAGGCATGCCCATTATGTACCAGCATGTCCCAGTGATGGAGAGAATATCCCAGTTTTCTTACGGGCCACTACCCATCATTCAGCTCATAAAGTACTGACCTGAAACAATCAATACGTCCAATACAAGCCTTCCAGGATGGAGCAGAACCTATCAGCACTATCTGATGTAGACCCACACTTCGCAGTATATCCCAGGGCAGTGAGGGACTCCAGTAGCAGCGCTCATGATCACTGTCCCAGCTCAACCAACACGTTCCCTAGACATTGCACTACTTTTCCAAGAAGGAATAGTATCTGCCAACTCCATCTGTTGTGGTCAGTGATTTCCAATCCAGTGAGAAAGTCCAGATTAAAAGGGCACCCAGAAATGCTCTTCCACACTGCCCCATTAATTCCATTGTGCTCCTGAACACAATTTGTGTTCAGGACTATATCTGCCAGCTCTGTCCCATGTAGACCAGCACTTTTCAGTAAATCCTTGTATAACAGCTGATTCTCAGTAACCAACAGTATCTAAGACAGTGTCTTAAGCCACAAATAAACCACTGTATTTCTCAGTAGCCCAGAACACTGCATGTTGTTTTTCCTGCTCTGAATCATTACTGGATAAAGCTATGCTAGCCACAGCAGACATATGCACCATACATCCCATGGAGTGAGAAGTACCTCCTCACACATCTAGCACAGTACCTTTAAACACAACAGACTAGAAGACATTTGGTCATTTTATTACAGTCTCCATCTACTGCTCACCTCAATAAACCCATCACCCCCCGCAGAAAATGCATTTTCTCAATGAAATACACCCATGGGATACCTGACTGCAGAGCTAGAACGATGAACTCAGTTGTGAGGCATCAGGAATATCTTACACATGTCTGTGTATTGCTAGCTCTAAAAAACGGACCAGTTCCAGCAAAGGGGGAGAAGAGGAAGCAGGAGAGAGAGGGGAAAAGAGAGTCAGAGTAAGGAGACAAAAGGTGAAGACTGGTGCTTAGACAGGATAGCAGTAAATACTTCTCCCGAGGGGGATGAAGGAGAGAACGTGAACGTGAAATGGATGTTAAGGCAGAATCATTCTGGGCAGGCCCCTACCTTGGGCTGGTTTCTCTGCCATGGTTCCCTTTTCTGCAATGCAATGAGGGAAACGAAGAACAGAAACCTCTGATTTCCACTGAGGTTTCTTTCCCCCCACCTCCTCCTCCCTTTTGGTTTGCTTAGCATCTGCTTGTCAGACTTTGTTCCTTCAACTAAGCCTCGTCCTCGTTTCCACTTGTCCTGTCACCACCCCTCGTGCCAGTCTTACCGATAGTATGTCCTGGTGCAGTCACACCTGTCCCGCTCCCGTCTGGTGTTGGGTGGAAAGGTTGCTGAACTTTGGTTCTGATGATCCTGGAAAAGAGCAAAACATGTTCAGAACTCAGCTGCAACTTCTCTGTGCCGTCACATTCCCACAATCACAACTATCAGAACCTGAAGGTCTGATCTGAGCTCTGGGTACAGCAGAGTGACTTCTTGCCTTCTTGTGGTCCTGACTCTACTGATTTAATGGTCCAGTTCCCAGAGAATTGTCCTTGTGCTGCTCTGTTATCTTTACCCCAAACCTGGGTATTCAGTGCATAACTGTGGTGCTCAGTGAATGAACTCAGATCTCCTGTGTGTCAGCAACTGCGTTATCACTTATGATCTGATTTGCCAGCATGATCACAAGGCAGTCTTTGCAGCTAATAAAGCCACTGCTGGATTTACAAATGATGTAGATTTAATTTTGTCATGTACCTAAAAAGTATGTTTCTGACATAGAACTGAGTGCTTTGAACTGATGGAAGCTTGCCCAAAGCCCTTGCCCTTCATAAATGAGAAGGCGGGAGCAGAAGGCATCTGTATGAAGTGGTGATGGATAATAGATCATCAGGAAAAAGAAGGCCCAGCAAAGAGGGCAGAAATTGGTGTTTATCAGGTGGTGAATGAATGCAGCATGGGAACTCGAAAAGGTGTCTCAGTGAATGCCACAAAGCTCATAATGCAGCTCAGAATGAAAATAAACTGAACTGTAATTGTCAGTGCTCCGTTTCTTGTTACATGGAATCTTTCACCTCTAGGTCACTGGTTTAAATCCAGCTGAGGTCAGTGGTGAAAGAAAATCACTAGCCCCTAGTACTTGACTGGCAGGTTCCTGCCCACTGGCAGATGCTGGTTATCTGTGACTGTCTCACCAAGGAACTCGGCAAATGCGCCATGATCTGTGCAGGCCATGGAGACCAAATTCTTTCCTGAGATTAAAATGAGCCTCTCCAATTGGACTGAAGGCTGCAGATGCTCTTCAGCCTAAGTTTCTAGAGCTCTCAGCCCTGCATTATATTATCTTTAACTTATCAGAAATCTCTCCAGAAGGTGAAAGCAAGTAACACGTTCTCCCTGCCCACCCAAGAGCTTCCCTTAAAGATCTGTACCAAATAATAAGTTGGCAAAACTTCAAAGAGTGAATGTGTGGCTAGCAGGTATTATGGCATGGGTAGAGACAGGCAGTCATGTTGAGAGGGCATTTTTGAAAATGCACAACTCCTGAGAGTGAAACCTTCTTAGGAAAAGAAAGGTATTTCAGACCATATCACCTCAGCTTTTTAGGAAATTCAGATAGACACATGATGACACCTGGGCAATAGCTGGAGTGGCAGAGAAGCTGCTTGGGATGCAGCTGGAGACAGGGAACGTCAATGTTTTAGCAGGGGATGGAGATCCAGATCCTCACCCCATATAGGTCAGTGGTACCAGGAGCTGCTGAGGACTATATGGAAGGTGTCTGAGCGCCTCAGGGCCAGATTCTGAGGTCCTGCTGATTTGCACTAGCTAAGGAGCTGATCTGAGAAGTCTGTGCTAGGGCAAATAATATAACTTTTTTCTTTTCTGTTTTTTTTCTTCTTGTTTCTCTTCTCTCATATTCCCCCTAAAACGCCCTGAAGTGCCACTCTGGTTGTGTGAGCTTATTGATTTCCCCCAGCCCAGAGAAACAGAAAGAGGGGATGGGGTGCAGGCGAAGGGATGGAAATAGAAAGCTATAAATTATTTGTGACAGGAAAGCAATAGTGCCAGAGTGCTGAGCACAAGTCCCGTGTCACTATTAGATTCCTTTTAGCCTGATGACACTGTAAAAGAGGTTAAGTGTCTGATGGAATCGTACACCTTGGGGGCAGGGGCAGTCCAGGAGCAGAACAAGCCACAGAAAGCAGGTATATCAATTCTCCAGGCCAATAATATTCCCCTCATTGATCGCAACACAAAGTTCAAAAATCTCATTATAGCCAGGCAGACCTGGAACTTTTTAAAAATCAATAGAGTGATATAATGTATGTATACTTTGTATAAATGTATCTATCCATCCATCCATCCATCCGTCTATCCAAAATCTGCCTGAGGGTTTCTAAGTTAACCTACACATTATGCTGTGTTATGTTCTATTGTAGTGTAGCATAGTGAATGGATTGGAAGATCTCCCCTGCAGCCTCATGACATATTAGAAGTCCTGTTAGCACTGAGGTGACATCAGACAGTTCCATTCATACTGAGATATGACATCAGATTCACCATGCGTACGGGGAGGTGGCAGCAGGCAGTGCAGCTTCTACTGAGGGGAACCACAAGATGAACCTAATTATACTGAGATGGCAGATCAGGCTGTGCTGAATCATGCTGCGTGAAAACTGCAAAGTTTCAAAAAGCCATTTGGAGTAAAAACGGAGTGTGAAATGGTGGTGGTATAAAGTGCCTGTCCGTAATGCTTCAAAAACCCGGGCAGTGCATGAAGAGGAAGGTTCAGTTTCCTTCCCCATTCAGTTTGTGGTCTCTCATCTGAAAATGCCAGTTAGTGCCAGTTGTGACTGTGTTTTCTGTGTCCATTAGGAACTGGAATGAGACTCGCCAGCCCATTTCACCAAGTAGCTGTCAGCTCATAATGATTTTCGGTCACTGCCAACCAGGGCCAGATTTCAGCTAGTGACCCAGAGGTGAAAGGCTCTGTTCAAAAATGTTCCCCTCCTAAGAATTAAACTGGTTTTATGTCAAGAGAAAGTGTCTGGAAACAGTGAGCAAGATTCTGGTTGTGCAAACCCCAGTGGCTTGGGTCAAATAATTCTTGGCATCAAATGCACAGCAAATCTAATGAGGTGTCAGGTAGAAGGTATTTCCTATGGCTAAAAAAGAGGCAGGTCATGGAGTGGCTCTCCCCAGCAATGCTCCTTTGCCCTACAGTCATGAACAAACTCTAGTGTTGTAAGGAAAGAGAAGAAATTTCAGGACCCTAATGCTCAGTACAGAATACAGTGGTACATCCCTCTGGGTCGATTCATTTAGGGACAGTGATGAACAGCAGGATAGCCAAGCATCACTGCCGCTGCTTTAACAGGCTTCCAGTGAGCCTGTCCTACACGAGACCACCTAATGAAACAGCTGATGAAAGATGAACAGAGCTGACCTGGGCCTGTAGCAACAGATGCAGCATAATAATGCTGTCATTAAACTTGGGGATTGCTGAAAGCTTCTCACCCTTACCAGAGACTAAAATACGCACTAAGCCAGGTCTGCTGCCTCAAACCTAGGATTTCGGGATTACTGCTGCGTAAGAGGAAGCAAAACCTTGATCACCTCTCACTGCCTTTGATGACTTGTTCTTGCCTCTAGACACTGGAGAAAGACAAATCTTTCTGCAGAACGCTTCCTCAGCCCTTCCCAGAAGCAGAAGGGAAGAAATCCTGGCACACCAGTCAGCAGTGCTGATTTCTTGAAGGAAATGCCAATATTTTCAAATGTCTTTTCTCCAAAAGAAATTGTTGCTTTGGACTAAATTTATCCCTGCTCTAATTCCATCGTAGTCAGTGACTCCAATAACAGCATTTGTGTTTAATTAGGGGCATAAACTGGTACTTACTGTAAATTCCCATTTTTTCATTTTCCAATAGGAGGTTTTTGCCCAAGTTGTCTACTTTTAGTTTCGGAGAATATGCACAGATATAATACATAACCTTTTGAAGTTTCAGCAACAGGACATTTATACATCTTTGATTGCAGTAAAGCAGCTGAACTTCATTCTACAATCTGAATTTAATACATGATACTATCTTAAGTAATGGCATATAATATCATTACAGTCTATAGTATCATACTGTGAATTGTACATACATTCCTGGAATTCACGAGTTACCATAGTTGGCCTGTAGTAACTCTTTCTAGAGTTAATACTGCATACAGCTCCAGCTGAAACCAACTGTTTCCAAATGCCTTTGACTTTCTTAAATGTTCAGCATTAGAACATGAATTTCCAAGGTTTGTTTTCTATTTCATTATTTTCAGCAGTTTTAATACAATTCCTTTTGCTGATTCTGAATACAGATGGACAGACGAAAAATCATCTCTCCTAGTATGACAATTGTAACAAGCTCTAATCAAATTTGGTCAAGAATATAGAAAAAAAATATCAGAAGTTAAAATTATCAGAGCCATAGTCCTTTCTGAGAAGCAGAACTTTCTTTCACTCCTTGTAAATAAGCAAGCAAAAAATCACTTCTAAACCTGTCCAGAAATTATTTGCTAAAAGAATGACAGATCATAGGAAATGTCCCTTCCTTCGCTGACACTTCTATCCAAAGTCTCTTATAGCCTGACATACTCTGTGGTTTCTCCTCTCTTACATTTGCTGGTAGAGTCTTTAGACAGTATCTGAAATGAAAAATCTTACTAGGGCTGATCAGAGGGAGATGAGGTAGGTCTGAATAATTTGGAGTCCCAATCTAGCAATTCTTTTAATCCTGGAAGAACAGAGTGAAGTTGCAGTAAGGGAAAGAGTGGTGTGTCCTGCTGCCCCAAGGAGACCCTAACAGATTTCGGAAAGTACTGGTATCCTCACTTCGATCATATCCCTTTGTCGTGGATTATTTTTCAGAGCGGAAGGATACACTCAGCAGAGCACCAAACTCCTTGTAATTGTTTTGGAGTATTCATATTTTAAATGCTCCATATTAGAAGCACATTACAAGACCCCAGGGTGTGCATTACTGGGCAATTAAAGCAGTTCTTGGAAGGCTAACATTGTGAAGCTTCAGCCTTTTCTCTGCAGCGTGTCCAAGGGAGGCTGCGATGGCCAAGGAACACACACCCTGCTGTGCTGCACCGCTTAATTAGCGCTGGGCCGCGCCTGAGCCACGGGCTGTGCCGGCGGCGGGGACAGCAGGGGACAGTGGCCTGCTGGGGACCTGGTGCGGGGCTAAGTGAGACGGTGAAGCCTTGCTTGCATCAGATCGCTTCCCACAAAAGGGCTCCTGACCATCCCAGTGATGCAGGCATCAAAGCATGCCTGAGGAAAAGAGGGAGAGCGTGTGGTGGGAAGGGGTGGCTTTGGGCTCCTTGGTGACAACCCCCATGGAGTCAACAGTGTCCCACCTGCAGACTGGTGCTGCGCAGGCATAAAGAGCTCAAACATGGCTTTGGTTCAAATAGGACAGAGTCTTACGTTTCTGTGCATGGGTCAAGACACAGCTGAATTCACAGTTGAGCAAAAGAAAAGTGGGGAAAAATGTCTTGTTTGCACAAAGTTCAAAATGGAAAGCAAGCTTCATAGCATGGTGAGGAAAAACAACCAAGGGATTTGGGGTGAAGGAAGGGAAATAGAAAGTCTGATAGTCAGAGCCTAATCCGACTTAGGGAAAGGGCTTCGGTTCCTTGCTCTGTCATGGACCTCTCATCAGGACTTTGGACAAATGGCATTTCTCTCTGTGCTCTGTTTCCTGCCTGAAGTGTGAAGATAGGAGCATTGCCATGCCACCTGGGGCACCGTGAGGACAGCTGGAAGGAGGAGTGAAGGGCTCAGACTCTCTAATAACAGGGGCCAAGTAAGTGCTTCAGCGAGCTGTAGCACAGTATTGGCTTCGTTCCCCTGCTTGAAGCAGAAGTGACATGTACCCTGCTGACAGTGGCTGTATGTGACAGGAAGGGACGTGAGCAAAGGCAACAGGAGCTGTATTTCAACTGCACGGGCTTTGGTGGTTGCGTTTGGCTTTGCAGCAGCAGATGTAGTTGGGAAGATCTGAGCTGCAGTTGCCTCCCAAAAGCCACAGCATAATTTCCATTAGGATGTGTGGGGGGCAGTAACTTCTACTGCTCTCAAAATCTACCGCAACACTTGCAACCCTCAGAACAACAGCTGACATTGGCAGGAGCAGCAGACTCAGCTTCCTTGCTAGCTGGCCTGAGGCTCTGGTGCTCCCTGCCAAGACAGCAGAATGCCTTCAAACCCTGCCATATTTGGGGGCCATGAGCAGTATTCACACATTCAGGCTCTCTCATGAAAATCGTGTTTCCTTCTCCTTACCTTTTGGAAGGGGAGAGAGAAGGGTGATCGTGTATGACATCAGTATATAAGCGCAAGTATGACAGATTAATTAGATTGATTAGATAGATAAATAGATAGATAGCCCTAAAAGGTGCCTTGAGAGGAATTTTCTACTTTTCTGAAACTTCCATATATATGAGATGTCGAAATAGAGATGCCTTACATATCTCAAAACACAATCCCAGCCCTTCCTGAGAAGATTTGAGTCCTTGTCTGCTGTTAATCTGTGTAGGTCCATCAACTTCACAGGAACTACACTGACATTATGCCTGAAGACACAGTGAAAAAAGTGCCACTTTGTTCCCGGTTTGTCTGCTCACTCCAAACACAAGAGAAAGCCTCATCCTGCCTTTTTCTCTCGCTGCATTTCTTGGCTGTGCTCTGAGGAGAGGCAGAATTCACAGCAGCAGTTTTACTATCTGAAGGGCTTAGAGAAGAGCTAGGATTTTTTTGTTGTTCTAAATCAGTGACCCATGATGACACCATATGGTTTTATTTCATTTAATTTGAGCAGAGCATTAACGTTCAGCTTCTAGCAGATCTCTGCCCATTCCAGTTCTGCTGTGCTACGTGGTACAAGTCCAGACGTAAGGAAAAGGGGTGGAAGGAAAGCGAGGTGAGGATGCCTGCCTCCTGGGAGCGGGGAGGACTGCCAGGCAGGGGGCTGGCCTGCCAACTCATTCTGCTGAGCAGTAACACACAACTTCACACCACTGGTACTGATGGGGTTGGCAGCGGTCAGCCCTGTGTGTATAGGCTGGCTAGCCTGACCTCCCAGAATAAAATGCCGCATTAGGTTTTCAGAAACATCTTCCCATTCATCCAGGTGGATTTGTATTAGGGTGCAAAACCCACGTGGGAAGGAGAAGGTGCACGTGCATAGTTACTGTGTTGTGCAAAGCTGCGGGTATAGAACCATCAGGACTCGGGCTGGCTGGCTTAAAGCTGGCTACTGTATATCTACATAAGCTGCAGTCAAGCAGTGACTGCAGCATAGAAATGTCCTCAGGCAGGTGTTTCTACTTTTATTACACTCAGTTCACGTTTGGAAGGCTTTCTTTGCAGTCAGGAAAGCCAGAAATTCATTAAAATCCAAACATCTAGAAGATGTCATACAGTTTACAAAATATTGGAAGCAAACTTGATCCTGGGTGTAGATGTTTGACATCCTGGGTTAAGGTGAATTAAGGAAACCTTAAAGGACAAAAAGAGTTCTGCTGGTCTTGGACATAGAAACACAGGCCACCTAGGTCATGAAGTCCGAATCCTAATATCGTAGGCAACCGCAGAGCAGACATTCAACTCACAGCATCCATCAAGGTAACCATCCCAGCAGCTACAGACCCACCATTCCCCCTCAACAAACTCATAATCTCTGCAACAAAAGACCCAAAGCTTCAAAACAACAAGCCACAGGAAAAGAGCAGGAGAGAAACATTGCTGGTGCCTAGGTCCCCTTCACTAGCAGGAGATTTCTGTCAGGAAAATGCCCAGATATTTTTGAGCTCTCGGGAATTCCTCGTTTTCTAAGGGTACACCTACACTGTGATGATTGCCATTCAAAGCGACATCTTCTGTCACCCATGGAGTGTCTGGCGTGGGTCCGGCAGCATGGGCCGGAGCTGCTGGAGCAGCGGCTGCGCCAGCGGGGGAGTTAAGGAAACCTACAGAAACACATGGGCTTGCCAAGGTTAAATATCTTAATCTGGAGCATGGGAACTTTTAATTGAAAGCTTTGCTTTGAGCCCATTTCCAGTTATTAAAATTCAGGAGTCTGTGCTGAATTCCTTGTGGACATTCATTTTGATTAACAGAAGACATGTGTGTACTAGGGAAGGAGTCTTGAACTGGGAGGAATCAGATAAATGTAGATAACATTCTTAACTCTCTTGCAAGTTATGCCATACCTGGTATTTTGTGTAAAACGTCAGATCTGGAAGATAAACAATTATTTCAGCTTTCATTTAATACCAAGGTATTTCTGGCTTTCATGGCTGCAAAGGCCAGGTGGAAGTGGGACCTGGCTGCCTCCCAAGGGGCTGGGACTGGAGGCAAAGAAAAAAACCCAAATACATTCTTATTTACAGCCTCGTGAATTTTATGCCTGTCTCTTTGTTTTGGAGGGTATTGACTCAAGAGTTTTTAACTTTTGGGTTTGGCAGCATTGTGTATTAGCAGCGTATTATCTCTGTATCCTGTAGAATGCTCCACTGCAGTATGAGCTTGCCGGGGCGGGGGGGGTAAGTAAATGATTCCCTGTACAGGGCTGTCATTGTGTGTGCCTCACTTGCATTAATCAGAACTGGTGAAAATTTCATAGTAGACTCCTTACCAGTAGAAGATGTTTGCCCGAAATCAAAACAAGACCAGTGCTGGGGATGTGTCAGTTTAGATCTAATGTTATTTTTACCTTGGGTTGTAATGGAACAAAATGGAACAAAATTGTAAGAAAAAATTAAGCCTTATCAGAATGGACTTTTTTTTTTCCCTTGAAAATGACCTTTTTAGGGTGAATGAGAAACTGTTTTTTATGTATATTGTATATATATATATATATAAAATAATGTATTCAGATTTTATTGAAACAGCAAGTTCCAACTACACTGAAAAATAGCTATAGAATTTTATTAAAGTTATGATTCAAAACCACATTGAAAAGTTTAAAATTTCCACAGGAAAATTTCCACATTTTCCCTTTCTGTTCTAGTCCTCACTGCTCCAGGTATTATTTCTTCCTTGCTCTACCATGCTGCCCAAAGCAGTCAGGCACAAGCGAGCACTTCAGGGTGTGGGTGCTACACAGGCTCCCAGCATAAAGTTGGTGCCCATCTCTGTAGCTATATATTTGTTTATATATCTTTATTGTGTTTGCAAATGCACTAGCATTTGTCTCTTCGTATGTTTTAATTGACCACACAACATGCATACTTGCTTATCTTTGCCTGTAGGTCTGCATTTATAACTGTGGCTATATGGAGTTAGACATTTGGGTCACATATTATATATTCAGACCCCATGAAGAATTTAATAAATATTTATTCAACCATTACAGTTTTTAACAGAGTTTAATGGGCACATAGGCTGTTCAGATCTGTGGCTTGTAACCACCATCAGCTAGCTATATGGAAGTTTTTGTACAGCACCAAGCACAGTTATTACAGATAATAAGTCATAACCACCTAGAACTCATCCGTAACAAGGCTATAAGATCCATTATGTAATATCTAACATATCTGAATACTGATACATAATTAATGTGGAACCTTACTGTATTGTAAGGTTCATACCTTTGTGTACATTTGCGTAAATGTGCAAGTTTGTGACTGCAGATCTGCTCTGTTTCTAAATTGTGTATCCAGCATCCATCTGACTAACTGCAGAGCTCTGGATTTCTGCGGCCCTTCAGCAACCTCTTATTTCTGTCCTTTTCTGTTGCCATTGCAATGGCTGATAGAGAACACTGGACTTTTGGGTGCCCTTTTCTTGACCCCTGTATAAATACGTTTTCTGTCCATAGAAGTCAGCAGTCTAAGAGTGTACCTACATACAGCTGTGCGAAACAGCTAATTTGAATTAACTGAATGTGTGAAATTAAAATGGTCTAGTTAAACTACATTACATCTCTGACTCCCTTGTTTAGAATTAAGGCAGCTTTAATTTGGTTTAGCTTAATTCACTTTGGAAATGAAGTAAACTAAATTCAATTTAGGACACTCAAATTTTGAATGAGCATCCGAACAGTGTTTTAATACTTTTAACCAATGCACTTGCCAAGTTAATTCAGATTAATTTTCTTGTTTGCCCTTGTGTAAACAAGCCCGTTGCCTATTCCTTGTCAATGAAACCATCTCAGATGAGATTCCTTTGATAACTCTAAGGTGACAAACAGCCTCCCAAGAGCAGCAGTTTAAATGATCCTCCCACATGCCCAAGTAATCTTCATCCTTACATCCCCATGCAGGCAACTTTTCTCCCCGTGAGCTTTAGTGGCTGACACACTGAGCCAGGCAGAGCCAGACAGGTAAACATAGAAGAGATGCAGCAATTGTTTAACACTGTCTGAAGACCTGATTTATAAATATTTAATTGTTAAAATTTTAGAGTTTAGGCTTTTGTAGTAGAATACTGTATTGCAAATCACAAGATATTATTTCTGAAAATCGTTATATTCTAGAGAATTTTATCCAGTTCTATTATTGCAAAGCCTGGTCCCCTTAATCTGAATTAAGTACTTGTTCACCTAATGAATCAGAATACCTCCATCTGTAAATGAGCATGTATTTCATTTTTTGATCTAACTTAAATTAGACAAGATCAGATGCAACCAGGATTCAATGGCAGAAGAGTAAAGAGGAATATAGGTGATGGTATTTGAAAAAATATACTACCTTTACATTTTTTATTGAGTATATTGTTGTCTAAGAAGACAGGAGATAGCATAAGATGGCCCAAAGATTCTATCTTGCCATTCTTAAAGGGCAGTTGCAAAATCAATTGTGAACAAAACAATCTTAGAAATAACACCAAAGCATATTTTAATGCAAAAATATTCATCTTATTCAAGCATCATTATGGAAATTTCAAACTTTTCATCACCTTGCTTAATTTTAAACCCACACTGTATATTGGGTCAAAAGACGTCTTAAGAGGAAAATGTTGTCAAACATTATTTTTATCACAATGCAAAAAAGCCCTTTAAAAATTGCCTTTTGGAAAACCTCAACTCAGAGAAAGCACCTGCCCTAAATCTTTCCTAAAAAGTCAACGAGACAAACAGAAAATCAAACAAAGCATAGAAAGCCCACTTAAATATCCCAAGCCATCAAGTACTGTTTGATTAGATGGTTAGGCTATATTTTTATGTGCTTGTTTTTTATGGAGTTAGTGCTAATGAATAAATGTTGTTTGATGGCTACTACAGTCTCACATTTTTGACTGGTAGAAAATCAGCATAGTTTCGCTGAAACAGTTACCAGGATAATATAATAAGGAGACAGTCCTATATATTAATATGCTTGTGCAGAATGCATTTGAGTGTGTGTGGGCATCTATTTATGTGCAGTTAGCTAAAAAGATACCGCTGTAAGTAAAATCTAGGTTTGTAGCAATGCATCAGTTTGCATGGCTGTTTCAGTGTGGATATACAGGTACCCGAGGCTCTGCTGATGTACCTGTGTGTGTGTGTGTGTGTGTGCTCGTGCATTTGCACACACATTCATTTGCACATCTGTCTGTCTGCAGGTATGTTTCTACTTGTGTGTGTAATCTGGCTGCAGTGCTTTCTGAATAGCAATGAGCTCAGGAAAAGCATGTACGTATTTATATCTGTGTGCGCATCTATCTGCATATGGATGGGTTTGCATGGTGTCTACAGATGCATTTCTCCTCGTGTGTTTTGCATGTCCCTCTGGTGGGAGGGTTTGTGCATCCCATCTGTGAGAGAGATGATCTCGGTCACTCTGTGTGCTTTCGTTCCTATAAAAGGCAGTGTCCTTCTGCAGCAAAAACACTAACTGGGCATCAGGAGACCTGGATCCTGATCCAGCCATCCTGTTGATGGGCTCTGCGACTGAGCAGGTTCTTTTAATTCACTCTGTGCCTCAGTTTTCCCTCCCATCTTTGTTTTTACAAAGACTGTGGACGTACACTGTCTTCTACCACGTGGACATATGTAATGCCTTATGTGGTGGGACCTGTCTAGCTCAGTCAAAACCCTGGATCCTGAGAGGATCTTTCTATGCCACTGCCTTACAGTAATATTCATCACTGCACATGCCTGCCTTCATGTGCTGGTGTTTAGGTGTCCATCTGTACTTTGTGGCTGCCTATTTGTAGTTTTTGAAGAGTTTATCTCCCTCATATACATACAGAGCAGGGGGAGGTGGAAAGGAAGGAGTTATTAAATGCCAAGCGGATATGCAATAAATCCTATTGATTTTACAAACTCCAACTTGTCTTCAATCTCTTTCCATTCTTTATCCTGGGGGCATTGCAACAAAACCCTATTTTAAATACCTTTTCTTTCCCTTCCCCCTCCCCCCTCCTCCCACTCCCCAAAAAAGTGTCAATATTTTATTTGGATTTTTAACTTCGCTCCATAACAGTTGTTTGACCTCCTGACTCATGTGAGTCACATAAATTCTGGGACTTTATTCAGGAGCCATGTTCCTGCTATTGAATAAGCAATTTGGGAGGGTGAATTAATGACTTGTGCTGTTGCTGGAAAGTCCCTGAAGAAATATTAAAATTGCTTGCAGACTGAATCAATACTCACTGAACACCCAGCATGAGGACCTGGGCTTTTTAATGGCTACAAGCAGCGGCACTTGGTAGAGGAAGGGGAATTCCTGTACACACAGGGCACGCAGGCACACACAAGCGGGAGCAGCCTTCCCCCAGCCTTGCTGGCATTTTCAGTAACAGCATATTCTGACACATGCAGCCTGGTACCAGCTGATGCCTGCTGTGCCAGGGAAAGGACTTAAAGTCCAGTTCCCCTGTCTTCTTTCTGAGAAGATAATGCAAGATTTGCAAAAGTGGGCTGTTTGGCCCTTGTGTTAAGCACTGGGGTCAGCATGCTCTGGAACAGTCTACAAGGCACCAGGAAGGTCAATTGTTTGTGGCATTATGAGCATGTTTTATGTGGGCGCTTTGCTTTTTTCCACTCTGAAGGGGAAAGACACTAGTGCTGTGATAGATTTGGGTGTGCTGCCGTGGTTTGGGAAGAGGATTGGGCTGTTTTGCAGAGGTGCGTTTGTTAAATGGTTCTGTCGCTTTGGGTGCTGAACAGCGTTTGCATCTGTTCATAGCATTGATATGCTGCATTTCTGATATTCAGTAGGTTTTGCTTTCTTATGTTAGCTTGTATTATGGTGAGTCTTGAATGTCCTGCATCCCTGCTTGTGTTAAGAGTGACCGCTTTTGGTCATTGCGCAAAGGTGTCACTTCACTGGACCAGCCTATTTTGATGGCTGTGAGTGCAATCCTGCATGGTCCTGAGTTCCCTGGGGGGTCTACCAGCCCCACAAGGACAGGAAGGTACTTGGCACACACCTTGCTGAGGCTTTTACTATTTGCTTCTCGCGAGGCTGACAACAGCCAGATTTTGATCATACCCTAAGTTTTGCTCCAAGCCCCCTTTGGCCAGGGTGGGTTTTGTTGCCAGAGTTTTCAAGTCTCCTTTGAGAATGCAGCCCCGTGTTTTGCCGTTGTGGTCGTGAATGGCTGTTTTGTATTCGCTTGTTGGGCGGCTGTTATTATGTATTAACACCGGGGTGGGTGTGCTTTGTATGACCGCATGTCCATCTCATTGATTCCATCAGTATTATTTTGTAATCGTGTGTCTCTGTGATTGAGTTAGTGTGCATTTCAGGGCTCCTGTGTATTGAATAATGATGTCAGGGATTGGGGTTGTTTGACTGGGTAATGGCCTCTTTTCAGTGTTGTAAGTGAATGTGTCCTTCTCCTGTTTCCCTGTCTCGGCTGGGGCAGGATCATTTACACTAGGTGATTCCTTAAGATGCTCACATGCACTAGCAGAATACCCCTTTGGCTCCCGAGCTCTCCCTGCCAGCACGGTGTGCCGAGGGCTCGCCGCTCGCCTGTGTGTGCATGACACACGGGGTGGCACGTCTGGCTGGTTCTCGGCCACATGCTTCAAGGTCTGTGGCCGCTTACTTGTGTGTGCATCAGTGTATTTGTAAGGCTACGTGGGTGTGTTTACGTGTGTGTGCACCTTCTGGTTTTGCTAAGACTTTTCACTTATTGTTTTGGATAAGCCTCTGTATCCTAGGTTTCTCCACAAATGTCTGCAAGACTATACTGTGCAGTTTTGAATAGATTTGACTGAGTCTCTGAAGAGATCTAGAAATTACTGCATCTGTCTACAGTGAAGGGCACACCTGCCTTTGCAAGGGTCTTCTTGTGTGACTGTCTATATTAACACATAGAAGGGCATCTGTGTCAGTTAGCAGATGCCTCTGATCTGTGTGTGACTCCCTGATGATGTTCCTATGTCTGAACTGACCCGGGTCTCTTATATATGTAAGAAAGAATGGGATTCTATGTCAGCAGCATTTAGCAGTAAATATATGTGCTAAGAAATTTTAAACGTACAATGAATCTCTGGGTTTGTGCAATGGCTTCTGACTTGTGTGGATATTGTGCGCTAATGCCTTAAGACAGTGTAGCCACATTTGGTCTCCTGGAAATGAACAAGAGAGTTCAGTTATTTTTCAGCTGATGATTATGTGTCATTGCCTCATGGATTTATTTGCTCTGCGCAGGCAATGTGTCTGGCATTGGTCCTGTTCTGCGCTTCCTCAGCCATCAGGATTTGGCCCAGCGGCAGCCACAGCCAAAGTCTGTGAAAAAGGCTGTGAAAGATCCAGAAAACTTCCAGAGAAAGCTCTCAGGTGTACCCTCTCACCAAAATACCCCATCAGGGAAAGACCTGTGACCTCTCTCATTCAGGTCGTCTGTCTGGCTGGGATTTAGCAAGCCAGTGAGTTTGCCTTATATTTTCCAGCAAGGTTGTTAACAGGTAACTCCTTACTCCTCCTTGCATTAGCTCAAGCCTTGTTACTTCCCCTGCACCCTTGTTTGTGCTCTCCCACTCTTTTTCTCCCTTCCTCCTCTGTATTCCTGCCTGCATTTGACCTTGAACAGATGACACTGTCCTTAGCCCACTCACTGCTTTACCAGCTCCCACCCCTCACACTGGGGCAGCAGCATCAGGGTAATAGGGGGAGGGAAAAAATGAGGGAGTGAGGAAGGGAGAGAGGAGGAAAGAGGGAGAGAGAAAGAAACCTGTTTGAAAGTAATTGGAGGCTGTTAAACAGAGGAGCCCAGCATATCACTCTAGTAATGGAAATAAATTCCATTGTATTTGCATTTTAATTTTCCACATAAACAAAGGCCTGGAGTGTGCAGACTTCGCCAGAATCACCGGCCAGAATTTAATTAGAAATGAAAAGTTTATAGGGTCCTCTTTAATGCGATTAATGCACAGTTAACATTTATCACATACATATGCTGGAATCGCCTTTTTTAAGCAACCACCGGCCATGAAATGAATTTCTTTTCAACTTTTTTAGCGTGCATGAGGAAGGCTGTCTCTGGTGAGGCGGTCCAGTGAGCACACTCCTGACAGCTTGGTAAACTGCAGCCCACAGAGGCTTAGTAGCCCCCATCCTCACTGAGGAAAGTTCAAGGTGGCTTAGAGGGAAGCATGGTCTAGTGGTTAAAGCCTGAGGTTGGGAGTCAGGGGATCTGGGTTGTATTCCCAACTCTGCCACATGCTCACTGCATGACTGACTTGCTCTCAGCGTCTGTTTCTCTGGGTGTTAAAAATAAAAGAGAAATCAGCTGGAAGAAGATATCTCAGCCCTAGACCCCTCTGTGTCTCAAGCTCTTCAGAAACTTGCCCAACCCTGTTGTATGGGATCTGGATTGGATCCTACACCATGCTGACTGCTCAGCTCATCTCCCTGTGCCCGAGCATCCCTACGCTGGCCACAGGGACAGGAGAGCACCTGCAGCGCTCACCTGATGCCAGAGGCTGGGCCTTGCACAGGGCCTATCCCAGCTCTCTGTGCACACCAGACAGCGATGATCCCTGACGCATGGGTTTGTATGGATCTCACATTGCTTGTGTGAGATGTGCATCCTTCTGCTAAGGGGCATGAGGTAGGAGGGGAGCAAATGCTGCCCATGTAGCGTGGGAGCCCTAGCAGCCCTGCCGTGAAAGGACCTGTATTCACTGCTGAGGCACTCTGTGCTTCTTAAGAGGATCCTCTTGTGCTGGTTTGGTCCAAAAAAAACGCTAAGAAGGGCTTGTTAGATACTGGGGCCATCAAGCCTGAACCTCAGATCCGAACATAAGCCTAATCAGGAGCAGCTACTAGCTCTCCTTGTGGTAGGGGTAATTATAACTATCTCACCCTGGTGAGCTCTGAGAGGGTTGCCCCTGAATGCTTGTGAAAAAGCTTTGAGCTTGTCTGCATAGGGACCCTAGGAAAAGCAAGTCTAAATCTAGACAAATTATCAATATCCTTCCCTTGCAGAGCACAATGCTGAGATAAAAGGCCAAAGGTGAACACCTCCCCTGTGAGCCTGTGCCCCTGCCAGAACCAGGAAGGCATCAGGCTTGTCACCTCCCTGCCTCCTCCTGGCTCTCAGAGGGGACCGCATTGCTGCTGGTGTCCCCATTGCCCCTTCCTTATGCCCCTTTCCCTCCTCTGTCTGTGTGACAGACAGGGACTACAGGCCCCCGATCCCACGCTTCCTTTCCAGGCTTGCAGACAAGCAAAGCAAATAAACCAGGCTCATGGACACGGAGTGTTAGCGTGTTAGGGACACAGCAGGGGAAGGAGGAACATGAAACCTCTATTGATCCCTTGAGGAATGATGTCCCTTCCTTATCTTATCAGATTCTCTTCACTCTTCAATTATAGTCTGTTGAAATTGGCCTCTTAACCCAAACAAGATAACCCGGGTAATGAGGACAAGAGTGTGAGGGGAGGCAGGGGAGAGGAGAGGAGAGCAGAGTCCAGTGCGTTAAACTATGGCTATCATTAGAAATATCTCCTTTAACATACCCCACTCTGCCCCCACTATCCCCAGGTCTTGCATCTTGCATCATGTATCAGATTAATGAGCACACATCCACTCCCTCACAAATATATCAAGCCCTCTACACCCTTCCTTCCCTCAGATGCACTAGGTGTCCCAAACAGGCACGTCTCCACATTTGTATGTGGCATCTCCGTGTATATGTGTGCCTGCCCTGCCGTACGCGTTCTGTGTTCACGTATCTCAGTATGTGTTGCTCTGTCATACGCACATTTGCACGCATTTGTGGTACTGTCACTGCCCATCTCACCAACCTCATGCCCCTCGGCACATTGGTGGTATGGCTGCCATAGTACCTTGTCACCAGGTCTACTGCAAAGAACTACTGACAAAGATATGAGCACTTCTAGGACCCCCCCATGCATCTGTTCACAGATAGAGTAGCTCAGTGCATTTGCACAGGTGCCTTGCCATGGGGAAGCAGAATCCTCTGCAGAACCCCACAAAACTAGACAGGCTTCCCAGAATACATGTTGCTGTGCCTTTGCTCGCCCCTATAACTCCCTGCATGTAACTGCAGAGTTACGACGTTGTTTCCATAGATAAGACTATTCTTAGTTCTTACACAGACCAGTAATACCTACTCGCTGGAAGTCTATACTCCTAGCTGGACATGTTGCGGTAGTGATACTAACATGTCCACACTCTTCCTTGTACACGTCGTGGGGTATAGGACATGTCTTGCCCAAATATCCATTACAGAGAAGATTGTCTGGTGGAACAATAGAGACTCAACAGTCTATCGGCACAAATGCACCCAGGTTTCCATGCTCAAATTACTTCGCTGTGCACAGAATGATCCAGGACCACATTCAAATGGTGCAGAAGGTGCTTTCATTTGGGAAAGTTGGTGCTCTACACAGGACAAAGGCTTCGTTTACAGGGCTGGCAACCTCCTCTTGCACTCTTCTAAAGACTATATTCCACAGGATCACTTTATCCCCTGTCTTTCACTGTACCAGGGGGAATTCCTTGTCTACACATCCACCTGGAATGGGCAACACTCCCTTCCATTTCATGTCTCCCTGTGCCACCAGCTCTGCCAGTTTTACTCACTTGGGCACCAAGACCCATACAGGTGTCACTCATAGGGATGTATTTGTCTTTAAATATTTTCAGGTCACAAAGAATTAATGTAATCTGCAAAAGGGAGTTAAAATCATGGCCGTTACCTTTTTTACAAATTTACACGTTCTCTCATGTGCGAGCATGCAAACTCACCCCCGCAGTTCCTCCCCGCTCTCCAGCTTGTGCACCTCACAAGAATCCGCACACAGCCAGACACTGTGTCCCCATCCTTGCTGCCTCCATATGCACAAACCCCCATCTCAGGCACACAAGTGGCTTGAAATTGTTAGAGCCACATAAGGGAGTCGGATGTCAATACTGGATGACCCTCTGCATGCCGTTTGGCACAGTGGCCAAGACTGCCTTCTGTAAAACCACAGCAGGTCTGGGTTTGACACTATCCAAGTCAAATCTGCCTTGGCCTTTCACTCCATCCTTATCTCTTGCCCTTTCCTCCTGCAACCCCACCCAGCTGTGCTCACCACCCACTCTGGAAGCTTTGTGTTGTGGCTGTCTGCCGGAAACAGCACCACAAACATTGGCTCTTTAAAACTCTAAATTTGCTGTTTGTTCCATAGGGAGAAGGAATTTGTGACACTATCCGTTTTCCACTCTGCCTCTGCTTGTGCAGCCTTGGCCCATTTGTACATAGCACATCCTAGAAATTCATTTCCCCTGTGCACTTACATGATCTCCTTTTCTTCAGAAGTATTATTCCTTCCTTTCCTCTTCTACATCCCCTATGTTCTCTATTCATTTTATAAATAAGTATATATGTATTTTGGTATATGTATAATTTATATATAAATGTATAGTTTTTCAAGCTCTAAAGTCTAAATTTAAACAACCAAGAAAGGGCCTAAATTTAGGCAAATATTAACAGCAGGCACTATTGCATAGCTACGTTGCACTGCAGTCTATCTTTTTAAAGACAGATAACCAAAAACTGTTCTTAAAAGAATTTTTAGAGAAACATGAGTTTGTTGAAAGGCAATAGTCCCTTTAAGAAGTGCCCAAAAACTCTATCGCAATTTTAAAGTGAGAGCTTGAAAACGGGCGGTGGAATGACGATGTTGCCCCCGTATTTCAGCCCAGCTTGAAGAAAATGAGGACGAGTTCCAGGAATCAAAGGGCTCTCTGACCAAAGAAGTGGGTACTGTTAGAGCCATCCAAGCTACCCTAAAACTAGAGGTGGTGCAGGGCACCCGGTCTGACAGATACGTGAGGTTCTTCTTTTTTTACCTGGTCTCTGCTTTTCTTTTTGTAAATTAATGAACAGACATCAATCTGCCTTGCAAAACATGGATGCCACCTCTCTCGACTGAAATACAGCGATAGGCATTTTGAGCAGAGCTGATCATTGTTCTTGATGCAATTTGCCTCCCAACTAGAGATGGAAGTTTAACCCTTGTACCTTGGACCCTGCAAAGAGGGGAGGATGCTTACTTTGGAAGGAAGAGGAACTGTTCAAAATGGAGCCAGAGGAATAAAAACTAAATTGGGCCCTGGGAGAGAACAATTAACAGGGGCAAACTCCAGCGTATCTGTGTGTGTATGCACATGTGTGTGTGTGTTGGGGGAGCTGCTAGAAGCCTGGGGAGCAATATGCTGTGCAGATTTTGGAAATGCCACACGAACTGCAGAGCTAGGAGATGACAGCAACAAGAAATGTCCTACTTCTATTTTTCGTACAAGCCACCAGAATCTCCCTTTCCAATATAACAGTGAGGTTTGGGTTCCAGACATAGCATTTTCTGGGAAGCGTATCTGTGAACTCACAGTCCGTTAGCTCAGGCTTTTGGCACATCACTTGTTCTCCTCGCTGTCAAAACTGGTACGCACATAAATCCCAAGCCAGACAGAGGACAAAGGAATATCCTTCCCCAGCCACATTGAACTCCTGCATATGCTTCCTTTAGCCTACCAGCATTTTGTGTCGCTGTCTATGTGCCTGCCCAGAGATACATGTTCCCTACTGTATACCAATGCATTCACACGTAGTACCCAACCTGCAGGTGCATTTGCCCAAAGGCACCTATCTGCATTGCACTCGCAGTCCCCATATAAATGTCCTATAAAAAAATGCAGTACAACTCTGCTTTTTCCTTACCTATACCCACCTCTGAGCATATAAAACTTTCAAATTTGCCTGTTATGTATATAAATGTATGTTCTATGCTCCTCCTATCCCACTATCCTCAATATCTATACGGACAGACGTATTCTGTCCATATGTCTCAAAGACTTCATGCATACATCCTGTCATTCTTCACACCCCAACCAGAGCTATTCCTCTCCTGTGGCTCCAGGATTGAACTATTGTGTTGTCCATTTCCCAGCGACAAGGGGTCTAGTTACAGGGTTATTGATTGGTTTTCATGCAGACAGATGGATCTGCCTTTGGTCTCCCCTCCAAAATCCACCTCTGTATGGGCTGATTGTCACTGCTCCAGGGATAGGATTTCACCAGGAGACCACCCTCCATGCAAACATCCTTCACCCAGGCCATGGATGGTAATAAATGGAGTCAGGCTGAGCCATAATAAAAGCAATTGAGTGGGTTACCTGTGCAGACATGAGATTTATACCTCCTCATATTTGATGTGATTGTTTTATTGAGTTCTCAGTGCAGTTAGGATGCCGTTTATTTATTTATTTATATGCCTACTTATCAGGGAAGAGGGGGGAGGCTGTCTCAGTCTAGCTAGTGTTCAGCCTCCGTCTTGTCAGATATGAGCCCGAAGAATGGGGCTCTCCAGTTTTTCTCTGCATTTCATCTATACTTGGACTTGGTGGGTGAGCCCTGGCCAGATACCTCATTTCCTATAACAAACAAAGATGTTTGTTTCAGTATTCCTGAAACCTTGAGGACTGTTTGAATTATGAACCTAGTAGAAGCTAAGAGGATGGCATAAAGAAAGATGCATGTGTGTGCTGATTTTCTAAAAGAACCCCTCGAAAGAAATTCCTATTTACGCTGTGCCTGTTTTGGACAATGGGCTGTGATCTGTGCACAGAGCCTCTTTATGCTATTGCAATAGAAATAGTAAGCACTAGCATTGCTTCTGACTCTGTCATCACATGTGAGTGCTGAGAAATATTAGCAGGTGCAAATTGATTGGAAATGAATATTTGTAAGTGCACTCTGAGGAGTTTGGAAACCAAGTGATTAGATTTGTGATTTTCAGCTGGGTAGATAGCCATATAAGTGCTACAAAATCAGCTCTCAGTTACTGGCACTAGAGAAAATTGGAGGCTAGCGCTGAATATCATACTGTTTAGTATTTTATCACAAGCCTAGTGGTGTTTGTTGTGGGTTTTCCAGATCCTCTAGACAAGTGATAGCACAAGAATTTCAGTCCTCATTTAATAAAGTATATTTCCAGTGCTTGTGGAGGATTGAAAATGGGCCTGTCGGCTCTCTGAAGTCTCTTCATTGTTAAGGTGTTGTAAAAGTCATTTAATAGGAGTCAGATATCCAAATCCCTTTAAAAATGTAATGTAGAAAAGAGAAAACAAGTAAAAACAAACCCACATTGTATTACAAGTACTTATGGTTTTTATGCCAATTGCATGATTTAGCCTCTGCCCTGGCATTTTTAAACAGTTGATACTGGTAAATATGGCCATGCGTGTATGGGCTTCAGTAGACTAACTGGGATTACAGTGGGAAAATCCTAATTCCTGTTAGCTCTCGGTTTAAAGAATGACTGGTAGAAAAACTCAAACCTTTCTGATGTTTTCAGGAGTAGTAATCATCATCAGAGACATCTACCCACAGATGGGATTTCCTACAGCCCTAGTTAGCCGCATGGATGACAAGCCAATGACAAATGATTTTGAAAACCTCTGCCTTTCCGTGTATAGAGATCTTCCCCAAAAGTGGGATCCCTAAATGTTTTGCTGATTGTAAGTAGCAAGCCTAGACTCCATTTGGATTTCAACATGCCTTAATTAAAGATGATGGCAAGTTAATCTAAGTGAAGCTCAGCCTTGTTCAGCTGTTTTGAAGTCATATCTTTTTATTCAAGTAATATGGAAATCTTCTGTTTGAATGGACTTCAGAATCAGAGATGGGGGTTTCGGGATATTTGATATACTGCTGAAAAAATGACTTTGTTTTGTATGCATCATGTCATCATATCATAAAGGGTCCAGCTGGCCTGCCAGAGCATTATCTATCTCTTTAACCAACGCCAAGATTATTTCTTATTGTATGTTTGCTTGTTATGAATACCATCTAGTTATATATATTCCAAGAAATCAGGAATTCCTATGGGATGCAATTCCACAACTTAATGGACCTCTCTATCAGGAGATTCCTTCTGCTACCATTTAAATGTTTCCTTTCTTATTTCCCTCCATTTCTGGCAATGTTGCTTTGTTTAAATGTGAATAATTCCTTTCCTGTTGGAGGGACTGTGCCCTTCAGATCACTATATTGTTCTCACCACTTCATCATCACTTGGCCAAGCCACTTATATTTTCTCCTCTTTTCTCCCAAAGTCAAATGAGTTTTTCACATAATAGTGATTCTGGTAAATGAGGTTTAGCTCCATAAGACTCATTCACCCAGCACTGAAATGCAGCTACCTCTATGGCAGAATGCAGCAATCATTCACTAGATGCAAAAGCTTGAAAATGTTTAACTCCCAACAAAAATCAAGTTTTCTGTACAACTCTAAAAAAATAAAGAGCTGGGATTTGGGGGTGATAAAGAGACCAATGTCATTCTGAACTTCGAGGTTCACAGAACAAGGAGCTCAAAACTTCCCAGGCACAACCAATTTTACTTGCTAACTGTCTCTGTTGAGCTAATATCTCTGCAATATGAAAATTAGAAAAAATGCATCTAGCTTATTGTAGTTCCCACCATACAGCCTTCCAGTGGCCAGATATGAGGAATAAGACAAAGAGAAATGCTGCAAGCATTCATTTACTCTTTCAGCTGCAGTAACATTGTCTGTAACCTCTGCTTTATGAGCTTGTCCTTTATTTGCAATGATAAGAAGAAGATAATACCAGGTTTGTGTCTGATGGAAAAGAATCTGAATTTAAAGGAGTATATTCCTTGTAATGAAGCCATGTGTGACCCGACGGCATTCTTTGCTCAGCTGAAAGCAACTGGCAGGAAAAGTCTTCTACCTTGAGAGCATCCCCTGATGCAGGAAATTGCATGGGAACCTTAGACTCAGCATCAACTAACTAAGAGGATCCCTGCTAGGATCCCGCGTTTCTTCTGTGCAAGCTAAAAAGTGCTAGATTACGAGACCTGGTAAACTCTGTTGGGTGCTGTCAGACAGGTTGTCTTCACCCATGCTTTGCACCAACCCATGTCAGTCAGAGGCTAATCCAGTCTACGTGGCCAGTCTAATCCTTGGCTTCTCTACTGAGAAAACTTGCATGTGGCTACTAAATACTGATGCTGGTGACAGGTTTCTGACACACACACTTGCCAGTTAAAACTGTGCAATTCACCCTGTGTTCACTGTGGATCATGCAGTTGTCACTACTTTTGGTCACTGTGAACAGTCTGCCATTAGAGATACTTGGTCCTCTTCCAACTTCTCCCTAGAGCAGGGGTCCCAAACTCATCTTCACCAGGGACCACATCAGCCTCGTGGTTGCCTTCAAAGGGCCGAATGTAATTTTAGGACTGTATAAATGTAACTACTCCTACAGTCCTAAAATTACATTTGGCCCTTTGAAGGCAACCACGAGGCTGATGTGGTCCCTGGTGAAGATGAGTTTGGGACCCCTGCTCTAGACTCATTACCTGTCCTTCAAGAATTCCAGATTTGTTTGATGGGAAAGACAGGGAGAGATTCACCAGTGCCTTTGGCCGGGATGTCCTTTGGGGAAATTCTCAAGTGAAGCTAACAAGAGTGACTCAGAAAGCTCTGTTTGCATAACATTGATTTCTTCCTCATATGACACAGCCCCTGCCCTAGTATGTCCACATTTTGCCAGACTCAGTTGTTTGTCTTGAGACGTTATGTTTACTTCAATTGAGATTCTGTTCAATTCTATCTCCCTTGCGTGGGCTAAAGCCTCAGTTGATGTGAAACAACCTAGCTCCGGTTTTGAACCTCTTCTCATTATGTGTTGAATTCCATGGGCATTTTTAGTGAAAGGTCACACCGAGTTTTACAAAGGTAGCTAAATACTGTTATTTTCATTTTATAGATGGCAAAGCAGCCTCATAAGGAGTCCATGTGACCTGTCCAAGATCAACCAGAAAGTTAACGGCAGAACTGGTAAGAAAAATCTGGTCTCCTAATATGCCATTCTTTGCTTTAAACTAGAGTCTTGCCACCAGTCACTGAAATTGGCCACGTGCTCAACAGTATTTCAATGTACAAGTATATTTCACTGGTCATTATAACGTGAGTCAATGTATGTGGCTTCCTATATGTATTTTTTAAAAGCACATAATTATTGGAGACTTTAACTAGGAATCATTAGCCAATTGTTATCTAATGAAACAGGAAACATCTCCCCAAACCAAGCGCTTGACTCTAGAGATTAACGTACACCCAATACGTAAGAGAAGACTGAAAAAATATCTAACAGGTGGACTGAGATAATATATCCACTAAACTCTATTCTCTACCATGAGGTGTTAGTTCGGTCTGCTTTCAGGAACCCAGGGTCCAAAGTGTATCCAGAAGGCTGACCGAACTCTGTAATGCTTTGGCTTCAGCATTCCTTGGATGAGGACTAAGTGGGAGTCCCTAGTACTGAACCCAGCCATAGGAGAGCTGGGATAGAGGGACAGACTGGGGGGGGGGGGGTCGAGGGAAGGGCATGTGTTATTTTACTTTGCCTTTCTGGACCTATGAGGAATTGATTAAGAGAAACAGGAAATACTATTTAAACTACAATGTCTATTGCATCCCTTGCTGCACAACCGTGAATGTGTGCCCGTGATGTGCTCTGTCCTGTTTCTACTAAAGTACACTGTCTAATTCAAAAGATTTTTCTGGAGTTATTATTATATCATGAAACCTGCATTCTTAGGGTAACTGCATGTGCTGCAAAACAAAGGAAAAATTCTTATTAACATCTGCCTCTAAGTTCATACTTAGGAGACCACCGCAAGGCTTACAGCAGTGCCTAAATCCAGCTGAAATATGCCAACCCAAAGTGACCAAGATAACTCGTTTATAGACATATGACAGATAGAAATGTTTGGGCTGGCAGGATGCTCGAGAAGCAAAGTGCTCAAGTCATTTAAAGTAAATATTAATTGCTTACCGAAGAATTAAGAGCTTCTGTCACTTGCCTGCTTCTCAATTGCATGCACTGTGTGTATGTGTGTGTTTACATATATGCATGTGTATATATACATGTGTGTATAGATATATGTGTATGTACCTACATACACATAATAGGTTTATACTGTATAGCACCTAATGTATAAAGCGGGAACAGGAAAGCTCCCACTGCAGAGATAACTCTGTCTTGATCCTGTCAGTCCTGTTGCACTTTGCTTATTAACTAGTAAACTCTCTAGACTTTTCTGCCGTAATTAAAGGAAAACTACCGCATAGCAGAAGACGTTATTTTTTTTCCTGAATCTTGACAGGGTAGTTAAGTCATGTTTTTTACCAGAGTTTCTATCTAGCCTTCATCTGCATAAGTTTGGTATGAACAAGTTTCTGATAAATCTCAACAGTGAATTACAGTTCATCCCAAATGCATCCTGATATTCTTGATGCAATACTGACAGATAAGTGCAGTGTAGGCATAAAAAAATCATATATCACAAAAAAATAATTCATGGAAAGCAGATTTTTAAAATCTTTTAGGGAGACTTTAAACATGGAATTGAAACTGCCTTGTTTTGTAGTTGCTCACCTGAAAGCCTTCGTTAATGTTAGACTAATCCCCAGAAAGAAAGAAAATGTAATTAATGAATTTTTGGAAAATCTTATAATCAAAACTAATTTTTTCCATGTAGAAGGAGGTATTCCTCTTCCATTTTGAAGTATGGTATTCACAGTCTATCTGGGGACATGGGTAACTTCTATTTCTGTAAATGCCTCGCTATAGTCTCAAGATGCTGAACTGCTCATGAATGTAGCTCTAACAGTTCTGGACACTGGGCCAATGCAGATTTTGCTTTGGAAACTTTACATTTTGCAAAAATACTAAGACAGATATTTCTAGAAGGTGGGTTTTAGAAATTGTCATCTATCTGAAGCTGCTCAGAGAGTGTTAGATTAACTCGTTTGTGATCGTACCGCAGGTAAGAGATGTGCTGTTACAAAGGACTGACTCAGTTCCATGGATGTATTTTGACAATGGGAGAGAGAAAAATGTATATTTAAATTGTCAACTTAGTCCTCTCTCAGTGTTTTGTGAGTTTTGTGAGCTGGAGTCACAGAAGTCACTGGAGTGATGAAGTTCACGCTAGACTCTGCGGCACCAGGATTGGGCCCTTGTATACTCACTGTTTCCTATTCCCCTGCATTTTTTTCCCAGCTTGCTGTCCTGTTCTTGCCTAGCAAAGACTTGCAGATTTTATGCCCTGTGATATGATGCGCTCATTTACTCACAGATATGAGTTTTGGGGAGCCTCATGCAAAGGTGAACAGTGGGAAGATGAGCCCGAATTTTTAAAAGGAACGGGGAAAGACTTAATCACATGAAGCCAAAATGCTCATGTGCCTTTGTGACTACACACGCAAATGCCATCACAGTATGAATCAAACATGGTGGGTCACAGCTGAGCCTCTTTAATGTAATAATACTTAGCAGCTACAAAGCACTTGTCCTGCTCAAAGCATTTTATAAGCGCAGTCTAACTGAGATCTGTTCCGATCAGTTGCTTCCAGGGTGGGGAAACTGAGGTTCAAAACCCCCAAATCCCTACCCCAAACTGGCAGCAAAGATGGGAGCAAAACCTGGCATTCAGCGTTCTGCCCCGGGACATCCCAACCCGGATACAAGGTGTTGTGTCTGGCGGGCAGAGGGGTGAAACTTGAGTGAGATACAGATGCTGACATGCCTTGAGCTAGCCAAAGTATGCATGTGTGTTGGGTCCATACATTCTATTCCTCCAAAGACCCCCACAGCCCTTCCTCTGGAGTCCTGTACCACCAGTTTAATTCCTCCCAGGGATAGCTGGCTGTCCTTCCACAGCTGCCTTTGTAAGGTGTCTGAATGTCAAACTGTTATTATTTCAATACCTGACTGAGAGAGTAACAGAGACCTGGAGGATTTTTAGGAGGGTGTATAATTAGCCGATCAGTATTATGTTACCCTGTTCATAACTTAATAACCATTTTAATACAGATGGCACACACAGGGATAATTTCCTAGGGTAGCCTAGCGGTATATTACAGAGACAGTGTGTCTGAGGGAATCTTTCTTAGCCAAGGTACATTCCACTAGCTAATTCTACCTGCTGTTTTCAAGATGATTTGGGATAATTCCATATCATTTGCAAAATATTAAAACTCATTTATATAGGATGCCAGATTTAGAAATACACAGTCTGAGTTATTAGACATATTTTGATAAATCTGCCATGAAAAGCGCAAGGTAAAAAATATCACTGTGTTTTCTCTGCTATTTATTTTTGCTTCCCTTGCTATAAATACATCAGGTTAAAAAAAAAAAAAAACTAGCTAAACTTGTTATATATCAAAAGGGCCAATATACTGACTTGTGTTTTTGTCTATGCAGACCTACGAAAACCTGTGCATATATTTACATATACCCTATATACATTTATTTGAGTGGCAAGCACCGTATATTTGGGATTGCGTGCAAAATTTCATGTATTCTTACTGCATCAGTGAGGTATTTCGAGCCTATGTATGTACCCTTTGCAAATATCCCTGTGTTACGCTGTTTCTAGAGGTTGTATTACTGTGGGCATAGTCAAAATATCGGTACATACATTACACTAAACCAGCATCATTACTTTCAGTGTGTGCATAAGAGTGTTGTGTGTTGCCAAAGTGTGAAGATCTGGTGTATTTCGGATTTGAATTTGCAGGCATTTGAACAGCCTGAGTGCTTCCAGTGTGATAGTCCTTGATTACATCTATCACTGGCCTTTTTCTCCTGCATCGATCCTTTTTTTTTTGTCTGTCATGTGGTTATTTTTGTCACCTCAAACCTGACCACCAACAAAAGTCGCACCCTAGCAACTGGGGGAGGAGATGGGGGGGGGGGAATTTTCGCTAGTGCTGAATTGATCCTGCTGCTTCCCAGCCTGCTGCCAGGGCAGGGACCGGCCCGAGCCGGGCGCCGCGGGCAGCAGCGCTCCTCAGCCGAGGGAAGGGACCGCCCTGCAAGTTTAGCCGTTCCCTCGGGCTAGCGATGAGTGAACCGCGGGCAGTGGGTGCGAAGGAAGCCTTCCTCCAGCACTCCACGGCTCGGGGCTGTGAGCCCGGGTTGGCAGTGGGTAACGGCAGCTTTTCGGCTCAGAGCCCTAATACCCTGGCAAGGCTGGCGGTCATTTACACCCCGGGAGGGATGTTGAGGAATCAGGGAGAAAACCCGGCTCCGCCACCCCTCCAACCCGAACAGCTCCCAAACCTTACGGCACCGCCGGGGTGCTCGGCGGGGAGCTCATCTGCTCTCGCAGGAGCGCTGCCCGCCCCGGGCCGCCCCGGGCAAGGCGGCAGCCGCAAACTGCAGCGAGCCCCGGAGCAGCCCCGCTCCCCCGCTGCCCGGGACTGCGGCGGGGCAGCCGGCTCCGGCCCCGCTGCTCGAGACTGGGCTCGGCGGTCACGGCGGGGCCGGTAAGCGCCCGCTGGGCCATGCCCAGGGGTCCCGCTGCAGGCGGGGGCTTGGAGCAGGCGGGATCTAACCTGACCGAGGAAAGACTGGGCCGTCCGCGCTGTGAAGAGGAGTTTTATGGGGCCGTAAAGAGGCGACTGGGCCCCGAGCAGGGCTGCGGGGTCGCTCTTACCTGTTTATGGAGGAGACGCTGGGGACCGTGTCGTTGTCGCAGATGCCCTCGGCCAGTAGCCTGTCCCGGATCTCCCAGGCGAACATTGTCGGGTTTTGTCTCTTGTACTCGGCGATTTTATCCACTACTTTAGGGGTCGCCACTTTGGGTTTGGAGCCGCCGATCACGCCAGGCTTGATGCTCCCCGTCTCGTAATACCTGCACAAAGGACGGTTAGTGACCTGCCGTGCCCGGCACAGCCCCGCCGTCCCCAAGCAACCAGTGCCCGGCTGCCCCTCGGAGCGCCTCGCAGCCCCCGACCCGGCTCCCGGCCCCTCGCCCCACCTCAGCTTCGGCCCGCCGGTGCGCGGCTTCGGGCCGCGGCGGCTCGGATGCCGCATGGCGCGGCTCCGCGGGGCGCCTGGCCGCCTGGAGCTGGCGGAGTTCTTTCTCCTCTCCTGGGATCCCTCCCGCTCTCTGGTTTTTTCACTGTCCTTTCTCGCCCCCCCCCCCTTTTTTTTTTTTTTTGGTGTGTGTGTGTGTATGTCAGAAGCGAGGGGCGCTGGGCCGTTCACTGCCTCCCCCTTCCCCCGCCTTATACGCACACACTCGTTTCAGGCCCGGGGTTGGAGAAACAAAACCAGAAACCCTCGCCCTGATGCGGCCGGCCGGAGGCCAAGCCCGGCGACTGCGGGGCCGAGCCAGGCGGCCGCGAAGGGGGCGCGGGCACTGCCGGGCTCACACCCCCCGGCTCTCCCGGGCGGCTTCTCCCCGCCGGCGCGCTCCGCTCGCCGTGCTCGGGGGCTGGCCGCGCTGTGGGTGCGAGAGCGCGGTTCTTTCCCCTCCCCCGGTCCCTCGGAAGCGGGTGCTCGTATGGGACAGCTCCAGCCCGTCTCCCAGCTGGCCACTGGCTCTGCTCAGGTCCTTTGCAGAGGGCACGGCAGAGCACACACACCACAGGCACAGGCGGCTGCGGCTCTGCTGCCTGCGGACACCGCTCCGCGTCCGAGCGGCCGGGCCCAGGGACTTGCCTCTGGCGATAGTTCACACCATATTTGGCAGCGATCTGTTACCGCGGGTATTTATTTATCTGCCCCGTTGTTTATTTACCCGTGTATTTTCTGAGGCCGCTCACAGATTGTTGTGAGTTGGCGGATTTTGTTGTTGTTGTAGGGGGGGGTTGTCTTTTTTTTTTTCCCCCCGTCCCTTCTTTTTCCCGCCCTACCGCCCACCCCTCGCAAATTGTTTGTCTTCCCAGGAGTTTCCAAACACTGCCTGGGGGGGGACGGGAGGAGCACGTCCTTCCCGGCTGGAGGAGGGGGCCCTGCTCAGCCACGGGCTCCCACTGAGCGGAGGTGCCGGGGCCGCTCGGGGAGGTGACGGGGAGAGCCCGGCGCCGCGGGAAGGGCGAGAGGTCACAACGGAGTGGGGAAGGGATGCACCGTTGCCGTCCCAGGGGAGGGGAAGGAGCTGCCTCTTTCCTTACCTGCCCAGGATCTTGCTGACACAACCGTGGCTGACCCGCAGCTGCCTGGAAATGTCACAGGGTCGCACCCCCTGGTGAGCCAGCTCCACTATCCTTTGTCTCACCACGTCAGGTAGGGGCCTGCCGTTCACAAACACCCCCCCAAGCTGGTTGACACCCCCGTGCCCTGCTGGGGAAAGAGAAATAAAAAAAAAAAAAACAAACACAACAACCCACGCACACCAGAAACAAGCCGTTAGTTGTGGATTCTTCACCACTCGTATTGCAAAATCTCCAGTCACTACAGATGGATGGAGGTGNGAAGAGAAAAATGGAGAAAGAGGAAAATATAGGGAGGAGAATGAGAGAAAGAGAAAGATAACGAGAGAAAGGAAGAAAGAATGAAAGACATAGAATGAAAGATAAAGAGAGTAAAAAAAGGAAGAAAGAGGATAAAGAGCGCGTGAGAGAAAGAGAAACAAATAAAATATAAAGGAATAAAGAAAGAGAGAGGAGGAAATATAGGAAGGAAAGAGAAGACAGAGTGAATTTTCCCGAGCCGGGGACTGTTCCTCCCGTACGCCGCCTCCCCGCCCTGGACCGGAGAGCATCTCTCCCTCCCGCCGTCCCCGCCCGGGACGCAGGAGCGGAGACTCCTCACGGCTATCGCGGTGGGGCGAGGATACAGACAGTGCCCACTCCAGCTCCCTTTCCAAGAGTTGGGGAGAGATGCGCTCCCAAACTCCGAAGCTGAGCTGTTCAGCGGCTCCAGGCGGACCCTGCCGCAGTCCCTCTTCTCTCTACTCTTGGGTTTTTCCTCTCTCCTTTCATTTTCTTACCACGATTTTCTATCACATTGTCAGTTACAGTTACTGGCGAACCCCGCCCTCCCTCACCCTGCGGCATGTCCCCCATGCAACGCGTTGTCTCCCGTTATTTTCGGATGCGAGTTGAAGGGATTCGAAGAGAAAAGGGGAAAGGGAAAGAAATGTAGGGAGAGAGAAAGAAAATACTTTATGTCCCGCAGTCGGTATTCGTTTACAGACAGAACCTCTCTCTCCTCAGCTTCCGATTTTTAAAGGAAAAATCCTCCAGTTTAAAAAAAAAAAAAATAAAAAAAAAAAAAAAAAAAAAAAAAAAAAAGAGAGAGAGAAAAAAAAGAAAAAAAAAAAAGAAAGAAAAAAAATCTGAGAGGCTCTCACGGTTCCATCGTTTTTCTCCCCACACAAATCTAATCCAGTGAGAATTAAAAATGGTCCTTTTTCCTCTGTTACTCCCTTTCCAGGCAAAAACATGCTCTTTCTCAGGTAGGACTGCTAGGAACGCTTTTTTTCCCCCGAAATTTCACCATTTCGAGAAATAACTTGGCTGGGAGGGGAAGTATGCACCTGCTAAGCATAGGCAGGAGGAACGGGGTGACGGGAATAAAGGGAAACATCTCCTTTTGGGACTCAGTAACACAGGCGGTTGTGAACCGCTTGCACCTGGGGAGGTCCGCGTTAGAGCCGGGAGCAGTTCGCCCTTGCCCGGGCGTGTGGGGAGATGCGGACTCGCAGGCGCTGGCGCTGCTACCTGCTTGTCTCTATCTCTGGAATATCCAGCTGATATAGCTGTGGACTGCACACTGTATTAAAGCTTTCCTTTCACACAACCCTAACCTTCTGTATCTTCCTCGCCAAGAGATCTTAGTTCGTTTTGCAGTTTGCTGAAAAATGATCTGTTTGTATTTTCGCTCAGGTTGTTGGGGTTTTTTTTCCCTCCCCTGCTTCTGACACTGACTTATTGGCTCTGAACTTAGTGGAAACTCTCATTGCCCTGCGATCGATCCAAGTCCTTTCGCACAAATAGAGTTTTTTCTATCCCCCCCACCCCTCCAGTAACACCTCCACATATCCCCTCCCAGCCGCCTCGGCCAGGGCGCCGGCTGGCTTCCCCGTCCCTTCTCCGATGAACCCGGGTTATTTGTTGCATTCTTTTGTTACTCTTTCTTAACATATATTTAGGATTGGGGGGGGGTATTTATCTCCCTTCACTAAAACCCGAACGTATATGTTGCTGTGTGTTTTCTTCATTTGTTCAGAAGCCCTTCTGCACATGTTGCCTCTAAAGTTACAAGACAGCAATTTCTTCGGCAACTCCATGATAAATAATTCAAAGCACCTTTTATAACTCGCATTACAAAGTATTAGAAGGCAACAGATGCAAAAAAGATTAAAAATTAATAATTCAAATTATTGCAGCCCGGATATTTTTCACACGAGTTTATTTTGCTCTGCTCCGTGTTTTTCTAAGGTTGTTTCTGTCACAGCAGTAAGATATTTATGTGTATTTATCTGCGTATAAGTGCCGACGTCTTTATATACATATACCCAGCCAGTCATACCGCTTTTGTATGGATCGTGCCTGTGTGTCAGGAGCCCGTGCTCCTATGTATTTTAACTGCTAACTAATATCTAGGTCTGTAGCTCTATAAATACATTTTAGGGAACAAATAAAATGTTGATTTTTTTTTTTAATCAGAAGGCAAAATTATTGACGAATCTCCCTAGAGTTTTTTTTTAAATCAGAGACAGCGAAACGCCTCGTTCGGCTGCCTACATGTTCCGGATCGTACCGAAGGCATAATTACTGCAATCGCATCTGAAAGCAGGTCGCAGCGCTAAAAACTAAAAATAATGTCCAGTGCACGGACTATTTTCTGTTAAAGGTTTTCGAAAATTAAACCATACGTTTTAAGCAATCTATCCGGGAAATAATTAATTTGGAAAAAGAAAAACAGTTACCTACACCCATGTTTGGGGATCTGCTTATGGATTTGTATTTCTGTGCCTTCTCAGGGTAAAATCGCGATTTTTTTAACTTGAAGCATTTCCATTTTATATCTTTTCGGTTTGTTTTTATGCAGCAGGCAGGGCGTGTCCTCAAAAGTTTCGGTGTCAAAAGTTACAAATTGCTCTTAATTATTCATTTCCTGACTCAAGATGCTCTCAATCTCGGCTTTCTATTTGTATTTTTTTCTTTAATTTAAATATCGGAATTATTTTCCCTTCATGCGGTGAAATTAAAATCCCTCAAAATTCCTGATTACAATCCGTCGTAAAGGGGTCTTTTCGCTTTCTTTCATCCCCCTCTTATAGAAGGGTTCTTTAAAATGAAAATATATCACGAACGCACTCTCCTCTGTGCCAGGAATGTATTTAAAATGCACATTGGGGATCTGGTAAATAAACCAGGAGGGATCGTGACTTCTTGGGAGCCTCCGAAGCCGCCAGATCTTTCAGCCATACAATTGTCCTATTTTTCCCGCAGTCCAGCCTTTCACCAAACCAAACCGAAGCACGGAACAGCCACCGACCAACCCGCCATTAATTTTAAACTGTCCTCTCCCCTCTCTGCCACTGAAATCCGAAATCAAACCAAATAGCATCAGATCGCGGGGAAAACCGTGGGTTCAGAGCCACGCAGTGTTGCGGGAAGCCCTGGCCCGGCGGGGCAGCGACAGGGTCCAGCCCGGTGCTGACGCGAGTGGAAATGAACTCGTGTTGTCTGAGGAGCGATGGGGAAAGTGTTTTGGGGGGGTGTTTTCTTTGGCACACACACGGCAGGCAGCGCAGGCACAGCCGCACAGAGCCCCCTGCCCCCCGGCTGGGGATCCTGGCCCCCGCCCCACCGCCGGCGCGGAGCTCTGCTCCCCCCGGGTCCGGGGCTGCCCGGGACCCTCGCTCTGCCACCGGGGCCGGCAGTGCCCGTCCTGTCTGCTGAACGCCTCTCTAAGCCCGCTTTCGGCCAGAGGAGGAGAAGTTGGCACTGAAAGGATGGACCTCGAGGAGTATCAGGTGAGGAAGAATGGTTGGGGAAAGAGGAATGGAGCGAAGAGAAAGAGGGAGAGCAGCAGAAGGAGCCGGGCTCCAGTACTCACGGTGCATTGCTGAGAAGGGGTCTGCCTTGCAGTGCATATCCATGGGGAGGCAAAGGAAGGGGAAGAAATCGGCTGAAGCCGCCGTGTCGCCTCTAAAACTCAACTTCAAGACTTAGGGGAGAAAAAAAAGAAAAAAACAAAAAAACCAAAACAAAACAAAAAAACCAAAACAAAACAAAAACAGAAGGAGAGGAGAAGAAGGGAGCGGCGGGGTGCGCTAGGCCCCCTGCCCGGCGGAGCGGGGAACGAAGTACTTTCCGGGGGGCGGGAGAGCTGCGCCGGCTCTGGGGGCCGGGACGGCGGGGCCGGCGGAGTCAGCAGAGTCCGTGGGAGCGAGGGGCTGGCGGCGCCGGGGGGCAGGTGGGTGTCATGGCTGGGAGGGCTCAGAGCATCCCCAGCAGCGGGGAGGGGGTGCCCGAGCAAGGTGCGGCCGGCGGCCAGGCGGCAGAAGGCGCAGGAGGACGCGGCTCTCCCTCCTCCTCCCGCGATCCGGGGCTAGTTCATTTAAGTTCAAAGCGGAGTAGCAATCCCCGGGAAAGCTGCGAGCGGCGGGCGGGCGCGCCCCCTCCTCCCGGCCGAGCGGAGGATCCGGCGCCCGGCGGACTTTCGCCCGAGGTGGGAAGTGCTTGCGAGGAGCCGGGGCCGGAGACTGGAGCCTCAGCTCCCGGTGTGTGTCTCTCTAAAAGCCGCAGCGCCCTCAGCCCCCCGCCCGCCTCCCCGGAGATGGATGACTTGTCAGACAAAGGCAATAGATTCCGACACTCTCTGATTCGCCAGCGCGCCGAGCCGAGCGCGGCCAGGAGAGGAGAGGGGAGAGGAGAGAGGAGGGCCGGGCCGGCGGCGCTCGGCGCGGGGGGGCCGCCGCCTTCGGGACCCGGCGGCGGGGGAGCCCCGGCCGCGCGCTCCGGAGCGCCCTGGGCCACGCGTGTGCGGGGCGGCGGCGCCCCTGCCCGGCCCGTGGGAAGGGACGAGGGCCCGCTTTGTTGTCACTTGCGGCTCTGGAGATTTAACTCCCTTATTTAACACACGCACGCACGGCTTGGTAGTTTCGTGTCCCTTCGCACGCCCCACTCTTTTTTTACCGGAGACTTTACTCGAGCTGAAACGGGATGAATGGATTCGATACATATCCGCGGTGTGCAGCTTGAAGAGTGGGAGACGGACGGGGAGGGAAAGGGAGACGGGAGGTGAGAGAAAGAGGAGAGGAAAGGGAAAAGGAGGGAGACAGAGGGAGGAGAGAGGTCAAGAGAGAAAGACATGAAGAAGAAAAAGAAAGGAAAATAAATAGAAGCTAGAGAGACAGAAAGCCAAGAAATACAGAAAGAGCTTTTTGCACCTCTTTGAACCAATAGGTTGGGCCCATTTCAGTCATGGCAAAGTTTCCCTTCACGCGCCTTTGGCGAATTAGCAGCAAATCGAACCTCTTAATTTCCACATCTCTGCTGCCTTTTTTTGTTTTGTTGGCTGGGGTTTGTTTTTGATGCTAGAGTGGGATTTAAAAGTCATTTGACAAGTAAGTCTACGACTAAAAGAGACGTGGCTTTCACCTAGCACAGCAACAGAGGGCAAGGGAGAAGCGCCTTCTTAGGGTAATAACCAGGGGTAAAAAGATAAAATAGAAATTATTGTGAGCTCAATTTTGATTTTCAGAGTGTGAGTTTATGATCACCTGAAGTGAATGTACTATCATCTTCTGCTCTTTTCCTCCTTCCCCTTCTCCCATCCCTTTGCCTATCTGTCACGAAACAGCCCCTTTGTTTTCTAAGTGCTTTAAGTAAAGAATCTCTGAGAGATCTTTATGAAATACTTTCCACTGTCTCATAAATCATTTTGGCACTTCAGCTGATGTTTTATCTTTCTCTCCCCCCACAGCCCTTTCGCTTTCCCTTGTGTGCAAAACAGGATGGCTTGAAAATTAAAAAAAAAAAAAAAAAAAAGACACCACCGACGGCTGCATGTAGCATAAGACAACGCTCGGCTCTCGGGTCTGCGCTGCGGCCGGGCACGGCGGGAACGCCGGTGTCAGCCCCCGACAGTCCCCCGCGCCGGGGGCATTTGCCAGAGGAGTGGGGGTCGTCTCCGCTGCCACCCGGCCGGCGGAGGCGCCTCTCCGCCCCGGCCGGGGAACTCACGCCGGACGCCAAGTTTGCGAGCGGCCGCTGCGCTTCGCGGGCGGCCCCGCCGCCAGGCCGGAGGTGCTCCCCTCACAGCCGCGGCCCTGCCCCGGCGACGCAACTCACCC